>NEWO01000004.1:2138857-2236086 GCA_003013225.1 Phalaenopsis aphrodite
ATGGTTGTAAGGGATGCACATTGCCCATTTAAGTAGTGACTGCGGTGTAGAAAGCTTGTAGATCTTCGTTGATTAGGCGTAGAGATGAATGCAACCCTACTTTGTCTAATGGCTAAGTGCTTAGGCTTCAACCCTGAGATCTTTGGTTCAAGGCCTTGCTTAAATATGCTGCATCAAGCAAATTATTCATATTTTATTATCTTATTGAATATTGCTATCTTCAGAATAATTGTGATGGCATTTCTTTTGAGTCGTGGGTGGAGCCCGTGATATATACTATATAAATTCTTTGAATCTATTTTTTGTTGTTTTACTTATGATAAAAATTAGATAAGTGTGAATCCTAACTTTCCTAAGGAATTATTTTCTATTTTCAGAGAAATATAGTAGATCATTTGTGTCTTGGGCCAACTACAACATACCCATATTAATATTACTCCATCTTATATTTACTGCAAATTTTCAAGTGATTCAAAACTAATTACATGTGATTACATGTTTGCATCACATTTTTTTTTATTAAATATGATATTGTTTCATATTCTTCCATCTAATAAAATGCTTAAGAATTTCAATCATAAAAGAACACACTTCATTTATAAGTAGGATTACCAATAAAATTTACATTATTTTATGAGATTCACATAAAATTTGAACATATGACTTTTACAAGAGACTTAGTCACTCAACAATTTGAAATGCTCCTTAAAAGATTCATATCAACATTTAAGTTTTAGGGGATTTATATACATACGCCTAAACCTATCAAATTTATATTTCTCACGATGAAAATTCATTGTTTGCTTATATAGCCCCTAAAATGTTATAATAAAATAAAAAATAATGTTTCACGTTGAATCCCTAAACAAGATCATCCTACGAGATCTATTGTCACTGTTCTCATCCCAACTTTGCCATCTAAGATTTAGAAGCCTCTTTATCAAGCCTCCTCTGCTAGTATGTGAAAGATTGAACGAATTTATTTGCTCTTCATGCTCCTCTGCTTACAATCCTCCTCACTCTCGTCTCCCGGTTCTCCACTCCTCTTCTTGTAGTAAAAAAACCAGTTAACACTATGTAAAGCATTTTATATTTGTTTACTCATCTGTGTAATGTCGTATGTACCCCTGTGACTATTTACAAGTATGTCACTCGACCGGTTATAAATATTCCTGTAGTTGACAAAGCTTAACGAGAAAATCATTTTACATTCCTTCATATCTCTTGTTATTTCTCCTTTTATGGTATCAGCGCCATTGGCCCTTCACGGCTAAAGATCCATGGATAACAAGCCCTCCTCCTCCACCACTCCTCACATCACCCAATATTCTCAAGAACTTCTCAACAAAATGAAGGGGACTCAAATACCTACTTCTCTCATGTTCTTGATGCAACACTTCAAGACAGTGACCACAACTCCCCTCGCCTTTCTCTCTAGATGGTTTGAGTTCCTCAGGGACAACGTTTTTGAATTGATTCACACAGATATTTGAGGCCTTTATCTCTAGATGATTGCATGTATTATGCAACATTCATTGATACTATTCTCGTTACTTTTGGTGCTTCCCCTTATATTCCAAATATGAAATCCCACTATCTTTTATTAACCTGCACGAACAAATTAAGAGTCAATACAATGCTAAAATCAAAATTTTTAGATTTGGCAGTGATACTGAATATAAATCACATACCTTACAATTATACTTATAAAATCACGATATAAAACAACAATTTAGTTGTCTCTATACCCCAAACAAAAAGGTGTTGCCGAACAAAAAACAAGCACATAATTGAAATAACCAAAAACTTGCTTAATACTACTTCTCTAACTCCCAAGTTTTGGATGGCAGCAGTCTACACTGTTGTTTATTTAATTAATAGATTGTCATCCCACAACACACAATAGCATCTCTCCTTTTTAGCTTCTCAAAAACCATTCGCCTGAATGACATAACCTGAAAACCTTTCATTTGCCCCTATTAGCCTTGGCATCGACCCTCAACAACCCATAAATTCACTCCAAAAGCTCCTTTATGTATTTTCTTGGTTTACAACCACCATCACAAGGGTTATTAATGTTATGATATTCATAAAGATTGTATCATTTTATAATGGCATCTCATTTTCAATGAATCATAATTTCCTTTCAAGCATCAACCCTCTAACAACTCACTTTAGCCTTCGTCAGCCTCTCCACATTCGTCTCTCCTCATTCCCACCTCAATTATCACAAATTGCAATCTCCCCATTGACTCCACAAACTCCTCATCCCAAACCCAACATCTCTCCACCTTCCCTATTATCACTCCCACTGATGACTTCTTCACTAAACCACAACAACTCGACCACAACATTTCTTCTAATCCACCTAAACCCTAAAAAGCACATTGAACTTACTCACAAGTTGATCATCACTACACCTAATGCTCAACTTGACATGGTGTATCAAGACTCTACTAGTATGTGAAGGATCGAACGACTTCATTTGCTTTCCATACTCCTCTGCTTACGATCTTCTTCGCTCTCATCTCCACGGTTATCCACTCCTTTTCTTGTAAACAAAAATAGATTTAACACTATGTAAAGTTTTTTTATATTTGTTTGATTACCTATGTAATGTCGCATGTACCCCTGTAGCTATTAATAAGTATGCTCTTTGCTGATTATAAATATTTCTGTAATTGACAGAGCTTAACAAGAAAATCATTTTACATTCCTCCATATCTCTTGTTATTTCTCCTTTTACTCTTGAGCCATGCCCTCTACTCATTGAATTTTTAATGAACTTCGGAGGCGAGGTACTTAAATTTGATAGTTTTTTAGTACCATTTATTTTACCATTTTAATTGCTCTTTTTATGTGGTAGAGTGTTAGAAGGTCTTATATATATGAAAGATGGATGATTTTTTTTTAAGTTTTTAATAAATAATTTTGAAGAAATAGTTCTTTAAAAAAAAAAATTGCTGGAAATATTGGGCCACCTAGGGGTGTAAACAAGCGGAGCTTGAGCAAGACCAGGCTCGACTCATGTTCAACTCGTTATAAAATAAAATTATTCATGTTCGGCTAGTTTATGTATCAAGCGTAAAAAAATTGTTCGTATTCGACTTGTTTACTTAACGAACCGTACATGAGAAGTTCATGAACAAGAAGTTGTTTTGAGAGTGTAAGAGTAAATAATAAAAGTTGGAATAAGATTTAAATCTTAATACTTATATTAAATTGTTCATTTAAGTAGAATTTAATATATTTTTATATTTGTTTAATTAATAATTTTATTGATTATAAATCTTTGTCTTTAAAGTTATGGGAGAGAGTAGTTGAATATAGGTTAAGACGCATCACAAAAATTTCTCATAATTAATTTGGATTTATATCGGGCAGGTCTACTATGGAAGCTATACATTTATTGAGAGGTTTGATAGAGAAGTTCAGAGATAATAAGGAGAATCTACATTGATTTTTATTGATTTAAAAAAAGCTTACGATAAGATTCCAAGAGATATCTTTTGGAGAGTTCTTGAGAAGAAATGTGTTGATATGACTTATATTCAAGTCATTAAAGATATATATACTAGAGCTATTACTTATGTTCAAACTGAAGGAGAATTGACCAAATATTTTCCTATTTCTGTTGGATTACATCAGGGATTGCGTTTAAGCTCAAATCCTTTTGCTTTAGTCATGGATGGTCTTACTGGACATATACAGGAGGATGTACCTTGGTGTATGTTTTTTGCTGATGATATCCTTCTCGTGGATAAAATGAGAGAAAATGCCTAGGAAAAACTTGAATTATGGAGGTCTACATTGGAGTCTAAAGGCCTTCTTTAAGCAGAACTAAAACTGAATATACCGAATGAATGAAGATCGTCACCTTTGGAGAGTTCTCGAATATTTAACACACATAGGAATCCTTCGGCCATTCATTTATATTCACTGAATATAGTAAAATAAATACAATCATACCCGGAAAATCTTTGCTGCTCACTAATGGTGACGAGCCGGAGACCAAGAAAATCACGAATGAATGAGGCTCCCCCCATTCCGAACTATCTGCACCTCAACAACTCGCACCTGTATCCTCGAAGCCCACCTGACACCGGCGATAAAGCCGGCGTCGCCGCCGCCGGAAAGTTTCAAACTTTACATCTCCCTCCTCAACCGATGCGCACAGGAGAAATCCCTATGCCAAACAAGACGAGTCCACCTTCACATGAAGCAGTCTGGCTTCCCCCATCTCAGCCTTGGCAACAAGCTAGTCGCATCGTATCTCAGCTCCCAAAGCGTCGACGATGCACGCAAGGTGTTCGACGATATGCCGCAAAGGCATGTAGTCACGTGGAGCTCCATGATATCTTCCTACATCCGCCAAGGAAGGAATAAAGAAGCTGTTGATCTCTACAAAAAAATGCTCATGGAAAGTGTCCTGCCGGACGAGTTCACCTTCTCCAGTATCTTCAAAGCTTTCTCGCATCTGAAACTCGTTAATGGCGGCCGGGCGGCTCATGGGCAGTTTGCGGTTCTCGGTTTAGGAGCCGGAAATGTCTATGTAAGCAGCGCTTTGGTGGATTTTTATGCCAAATTTGGCAGATTGAGAGAAGCACGCATCGCGTATGATTCAGTGAAGGCTAAAGATGTCGTCTTGACAACAGCTTTGATTGTGGCTTACACGCAGAGTGGAGAAAATGGACACGCCATTCAAGTATTTAGAGAAATGATGATCTTTTCCATTAAAGCTAACGACTTTACCTTTGCTAGCGTTCTCATAGCATGTGGAAATATGGAGGATTTGAGCTCTGGAAGACTGATTCATGGCGCCATTCTTAAATCTGGATTCGATTCTAGGATTGCTGCACAAACCTCTCTTCTCACCATGTATTCCAAGTGCGGCCTTGTCGAATCCTCTTTGGAGATTTTTAATGGCATTGCCAATCCAAACACTGTAACATGGACTGCTATTATTACTTCTCTGTTGCACGGCCATAGAGAAGAAGAAGCTTTTTCAATGTTCAGTCGCATGATTCTCAGTTCCGCAACACCAAACGCTTTCACTTTATCAATTACTCTCACTGTCTGCTCATCCCTCGCATTATTCCAACAAGGAAAGCTGGTCCATGGCTATGCTCTGAAGACCGGCCTGGACACAAACAGATTTGTGGTTTCTGCTCTTGTTGACACTTATGGCAAGTGTGGCCATGATGGAATGGCAAGAATGGTTTTTGATAGTTTATCTTCTCCTGATTTGGTCTCTCTGAACTCCCTCATTCATGGCTATGCTCAGAGTGGTAATGCAGAGGAAGCCATTACACTCTTTCATACAGCGAAATCTTCAGGAGTCGAACCAAATGATGCTACATATGTTAATCTACTCAATGCTTGCAGCAACTCGGGAATGATCGAAGAAGGGCGTCGAGTCTTCTCATCGATCCCTATACCTTCTAATGTTCACTATGCCTGCATGGTTGACTTGCTCGGCCGCTCCGGGAGGTTGGAGGAGGCCGGAGAATTGTTAGCAAAGGTGAAGAAACCAGACAAAGTGTTGTGGAGGACATTGCTCGGTGCTTGCAGGATCCATGGAAGGCTCGAAATGGCGAATTGGGCGGCGAGAAAGGTGCTTGAACTTGATCCTGGAGATGAGGGAACGTATATTTTGTTATCTAACATTTATGCCTCGTTGGGTAAATGGAAGGAGGTTATCAAAATCAAATGTGTGATGAGAGAAATGGGATTTAAAAAAGAGCCTGCAGTGAGTTGGATTCGTGCCGATAAGGAGGTTCATAGATTCATGGCTGGAGATCAGTCCCACCCGAAACGAGAACTGATCTACGAGGAGTTAGAGGAGCTGATCGAGAAGACAAAGAGGTTGGGTTATGTTCCAGATAGGAGGTTTGTGCTGCAGGAAATGGAGGAGGGGGAAACGGAGAGGTCTTTGTTTTACCACAGTGAGAAACTAGCCGTTGCCTTTGGGGTGCTGAGCAGCAGAGAGAAGGAATATGATTCTATCACCATTTTTAAAAACCTTAGAGTTTGTGGTGATTGTCACAATTGGATGAAATTGGTGTCTAAGGTGATAGGGAGGGAGATTATTGCAAGAGATGCCAAAAGATTTCATAATTACAGAGACGGATTGTGCTCTTGTGGTGATTATTGGTGATGTTTTTTTGAATGGATTGTGGAAGGAAGAGGAAACGTAAAAACTGCAGTGCAGTGCACCTCCCTTGAGTCTTTGACATCATTGTAACGGCTATATTTTGCTTCGATTATTACTATAAGAAGATTTTGAGAAATGTTAGTTTTTTAAGGTATATTATGTCATTAGGCGCCACAAATGATGGGCATTTACATACATACCCACACAATTAACACTATTAGTAAATTTTCTTAATAGAACTGGTATTTCTTATGTTTTTTTTTATGTAATTGGTTCCTGATGAAGCCGTTATGTAATTTTTTTCAAATCAAAGGAATGAGCATTTCTTTGTAATATTTCATCTGCATTCATTCAATGTCTATGTTGTTAAGCTTCTTATTAGAGGATATATAAAATGATAAGTGAAAGAGATCCAACAAAAAAATGATAGTGCTATATTCTTTTTTTTAATTTATAACTTGAACATCTTGTTTGAAGAAACTTTGTCGTTTACTTAGGGTCCATTTGGGGCAACTTATTTGGAGCTGTGGCGTTTTGAAAACGCACCTGACCTGTTTGGGTAAACTGCGTTTTGACAGCTTATGTGTTTTCAAAAACACTGAAAACAACTTTTTCACACCGCACAGGTGCGGTGACAGCTTTCTGGCTGCGGTCTAGCTTTTTCAAAAAAATAAAAATTTGTAATAGCTATCGCACCTAGCTTATCAGTAGATTATTTTTAATCTCCTTATTAGCAGATTATTCAATAAGCTACACCTGCCCCAAACAAACCCTTAATCTCCTTTAAAAGTCACGTTCAGGGAACGTATATTATCAGATGTGATTTAAAATGACAAAAGTCAGTCTCCCGTTTTACCAAATGAATGCAAATCCACATGTCAGCGTTCACCGCAACAGAACGGAACTTCACTGACCTATTGCCCAAATTAAAATGTACATTGAGGCGATGCTTTGATGCGGGAAGATTTATGGTCAAAGGTTCAGATGAATAGCATTCACCACAAGGAAATTAGGTTTCACAAATTAATAATCACTAAATAACTTTTTCTTATAGGTATTAGCGAAATTTGTATAAAATCTTCATACAAAATAAGTAAAACATGTACATTATGCAAATAGTATGAGGCATGTTATGAATTACTAAAATACTAATAAGAATCATATATGATACAATAAAATTTAAAGGCTAACAAATCATAGAGATGTGATGTCTTTATCGATTAACAATCTGTTTTTTAAAAAAAAATACCTAAATAATTTATAAACTAATTATGATAAATTATGTATAATTGACATGGAATATTTTTTCAATAATCCCGGAGGAAATTTTATTCAACAAAATGAAAAATAAAGAACCCAAGTAATACGAACATACAGAACAATAAAAAAACATAAAAAATGATTATCAATACGGATATAAGGAATAATTGACATGTAATATCATTTTACAAAAATCACTGGCATATTATGCTCACAAATCATTAGTAAAGTGCTTAATAAAGTTATTTGATTGTGAAATAATATGTATAAGATGACATGCAACATTTATATTGAAAGACCGGAATTTCTTAAATCTTTATGCTCATTTTAAATTAAAGACAAAATCTTATTCATGTAAACATTAAGGATCTACTTATATAATTTTTTAGGATGATATTTTGATAAATTTATTTTAAATTTTAAAAAAATCAGCCAATTACCTATGTTAATTCCTTTGGTCATAAATTATTCTTTCAAAATCTAGGCTTCGTTTGAAAAGGTTTGAAAGTCACGTTGGCGGAAACGAAGAAGGGCACATGCACATGCGATCTAAAACGATGAAAAATCATCCTACTTGTGAATCAATTAATTGTTTAGGGAGAAATCAGAGCTTCACCATATAAAAAATTTTCTACCCATTGGCATCCACGACAATACAAAGAGGTGCAAGTCTTCTCAAACTAAGGGTTCGTTTGGGGCAGCTTGTGCGTTTCAGAATAAGCTGCTTATCCTGAAGCGCGGCCCGCGGGACGGCCGCAGTCGACCCACGGTCTGCATTCAGTGTAAAAACCAAAACGCAATTTCGAATAAGCTGACGAAACGCGCGAACCAAACGGTATAAGCTGCCCCAAAAGGACTCTAAGCCTTAATCTTCTTAAGCTTATTAGCTATCTCATGTTGAGATGTTTGTTTAATTACAAACATACAAAAGTTAAAAATTAGTTAATCCTTCAATTACTCTTATGAAATTTCATGCAAATAAACAAATAAAGAATTTTTTTAAAAATCCAGAGAAGCAAACCTCACATTTACCCAAGGAGACATGTCTTCTAGAAACATTGATAAGTTTGGTATTTAATGAAAGGGTTTTTTAAATCAACTATCTAAAATATTAAATATAATATTTTAATCATCCAAATTTTGTATAGAATATTTTAATCACCCAAAATTTCACTCAAAATTTTCATGAGTTTAGGATGGGGATTGTAATGAAAAAAAAAGTTGTAAAAATATATTTAATATTTTGAGTAGTTAGCATGTAAAAATCCCTTTATGAGAAAATCTTCACTCAAAATCTCCATGAGTTTAGGATATTAGTTGCAATGAAAAAAAATGGTTCATTTGTTATATTTTAAATTTGAGTGGTTAAATGTTATATTTAATTGTGTACAAAAAAAAAGTTGGCATGATACTCAAGACAAAAGACGAGTCACGTAGAAAGAAACGACCGATCGTGTAGTTGGTCGACCGTAACTTCTAATGACAGATGAATTAGATATCAACGAAAGAAATATGGAACGAACAACATGGAGGGCCTGTCAAAGGATTTCAGCCCCCAGAACGACGGTCAACTTTCTTTGAACGGGTTGTCAGATGATTCAACCTCGAATCAAGTATCTACGAAACAAAAACATGACAAGCGATCAATGATACTCATTATGTTATTATATTCAAATATTTTTGTAGTTATTAAAGGACTCCCTTAAAGCGCTAATGATGAAGGTGCAAATCTATAATTTTATAAGATTAGAGTGTTATTATATTCAAATATTATTGTTATTATTAAAAGGTTCCCTTAAAAGGCTAATGATGGGGGGGCAAATCTCTAATTTTGTAAGATCATGTTCCATTCTCATAAATAGGGAGATCAATACATGAATAAAAATTATTCATTCTCAACTGTTTTCTATTATACTAGTGAAAACTAACTGATGTGAAGTTACACTTGCTATTCTCGCGTGCCTCAAAAATCATCAAATACAAAAAATTAGAATGGGGATTTGCATATATAACAGACAATTCTTTACGTATTTATATATTTATTATACATTTAATATCTACATTTTGATAAATATTTATATAACAGTTTAGTGCCATATTAACCTCAAAACATATGCATAAAAATGTGTGTTTTATTTTACAAAGCTTAGGGATATTTAGATATATACCCAACAACTTCTATGAATTTATATACCTAACACCTAAAAATGTGTGTTTTTAATTTGAATCATACAAAATATTGACATTTTAAAATATTATGTACTTGCTTCACAGTACCCACAATAATCCTTCCAAACAAACAACCCCTAAACATAAAATTTATATAATTCTTTGTTCACCAAATAAAATACACACAAAACAATTGAACAAACCAGCTATAAGAACAGAGCGCTCGAGTTACACAGCACTGAACCAATCTAAACTATAAGAATTACATCTGAGATCGGCACTAGAAATTAGCCTTTCTGATCTCAATAAATCCAAGCACCTTAACTCCAAGCACTTCATTCAATTATGTACAGATTCATTCATATTTACGGAGAAATGTGCAGATTCTTAATGGTTACTATGGTTTAGGGTTAGGTTTGTAGTACCTCTTGGGGCTGAGATTGAGAGGCCATGATCATACATGCGCTTAAGTTCTTTCCGATATTCTTTGAGAGATTTATCAGGGATGGATGGCGTCAGCTCGGCAACATCTCCCATTCTCAGCTTCTGGCTGGGGTCATTAACAGGCTTACGATTCAGTCTCGGCCGCAGTTCTTCCTTTAACGCGAAGCTGTAAGGTTGGTCTCTTTGATTCCATCTTCCAGCTCTCTCCAGTAGATCCATTACAGTTGAGTTTGGTGTGAATTCTTGGACAGACATCTACTCAATCAAAACATGGCAATTATCACTCCTTAATAAAAAATAGAAAAAAAAAAAACCCGAAAAATATACATACAAACCACCCAATACTTAAGTATTTACATGTCTAACATATAAAACTTTGCTTTTTATATTTATATCATGTCAAATGAAATTAACTTTTAAAAAGTGAAATATTCCTTTTCATGGGTAGGGAAGGTGCAATATATGTAAAAATTGATGTTTAGGATTTAGTTATGTAAATACATAAAAATTGAGCGGTATTATGTGAATCTTCCTTGTTGAACATGGATATCTACTTGCAAGTTATGATGAAGTTGTTCAACATGTAAAACAAGGTATAAGACTTCTAGAAAAGCAAATTTTAAAATGGGAAAGGCAATAAAAGTTCATGGAAATCTCAGGAGAGAAACTTACATTCAATAAATGTTACTGCCATCATTTTTTAATAACTTGCAAATGATGAGAAAGCTTCAAACCTCAGAAATGCCGGGCAAATGGATTTAGAGGCTTTTTGGTTTGAAGAATTTTGAGAGCTTTGTATTTTTTTAATTTGGAGTTTTGAAAATTAATGAATTTGGTTGGCTGAAAAGCAATTTCAAGGTGATTTTTTTTTTTAAGGAATTGCAAATTCATCAACTGGTTTTGAAATAAACAGCAATGTGGCTGCCTATCAGCGAGGTCCCAGAACACTTCATATGCTGTCAACGATCTCTTCTGTTGAATCGCAATCCTGTTGTCATTTCATTCTCTACCAAGTCGCCGCTGAAACCATCTTGAGCACTGGCGAGCTCCTGTCGAGGTTTCACACATGCCACCAAGCTTTTTAATGCCAGACCAGCGAGCTCAAATGCCATGACAATCATTCACAATACAATTGTGACCACTTCATGCCCTGGATTTTCTCCTCTCTTTTTTTTTTTTTTTGAGTTAATTGCAAGAGTTACAACAAAACAGATGAAAATAATTCCCTGCATTTCAAAGGTTGCATTTACTTTACACTAGTAAAACTTCTCCAAAAGTTTAAATACTTGAATCAAATGGTCCTTTACAACAAACCAAAATTCAACAGAGTGGAAGGATGATTAAAAATGTAATTGCTTGCAAGTTGCATGTTTGTCTTTTGGAGTCCCAAATTCTAATAAGAGCTTGTAAATCAATATATAGGGAATCAAGGTAATCTTAATGCAAAAAAATTTAAGGGAAGGTTTACATACAAACGACTCAATTCCTATTTATTTACATAGCAAACAACAATACTTCAATTTTTACATATATGAAAAGATGTATTTTACTTTTTACAAGTTAAAAGTATTATTGTTTATTTGATAAGAAAGATCTGCTGGGTAGAAATATAAAAAAGTACAGTTTCGGTGTTAAATTATGTAAATATGAGGAATTGAGTGGTATGTATGTAAATGCCCCAAAATTTAAAGGTCATTTACATACATACCACACAGTTGTTTTATATTTACAAGCCTAACACCTAAATATTTGTATTTACAAGCATACCACTCTAACATCACATCCAAAATACCACCGTCATCTTTTTAAAAAGTGAAATATATGTTTTTATGCATAGGTTTATAACGCCGAGGTATTATAAGTGCAGATATCTAATTTTAAGAGTTGGATATGTAAATACATAAAGAATTATTTGGTGGGAATGTAAAATTCCGAAAATTTAAATCATCCTGAAAGGGATGCGTAAAACAAGAAAAAATATTAACATTCCAATCAAAAAGAGAGAGTCACCTTCTCATTTTCGAGCATGATGATGAAGATTGGTCCATCATGATCACAGTGATGGTTGAGGGCATACGAGTAAGGGCAGTCATCATAATGCGAAGGAAAAGGACATGACGTCCTTATCGAATCAGCATCACCAAAGGATGAGAATTTTTCAACATCGACCATCTTGCAATGCCACGTCACAACCCATCTCGCCCACTCAACCATCTGAAGCACAAAAGACGAATGCTCACAGTCACCCTCCTTATATCTCCAATGAGCAGCGAATCCATATTCGGCCTGGAGGTGCATCTCTTTCGTTCTAATCTGAACTTCTAATGGCAACTTATCTTCACTAATCACAACAGTGTGTAGAGATTGATAACTGGAAGTAAATATCGGTAAATGCACAAATAATTCATTAATCTACCTTCATAGTTATAATGGCAGGCAAGAAATAACAGAGAGAAAATCAAGGCATACCCATTGAATTTGGGATGCGAGATATAATCTTTGGGCCTTCCCAAAGACTCAGGCCATAGCTGATGAACAATATCGAGTGCTCTAAAGCAATCCTCCTCTTTCTCAACTATCAATCTCAGTCCATGAATGTCATGTATCTCATCCATAGTTAGCTTCTTCCTGCAAAAAATGACCATTAATGACGAGTATTTCCCTCGCGATGAGTTTTCGAGGATCATGAGATTGTAATGGAATTCTTTTTGATAGGACAGATTGATTTGAATCTATGAAAGTGAATAATTTGGGAATTAAAGTGTCAAATAGCCCCCTGACTATTTAAATGGAGCCACTTTAATCTTAGAATTTATAAAGGTGTCAAATTAGTCCCCAGGCTCCTTTTACATGGGCTAAAATTGTCCTTTTTTTAGCCTCTGTTAATAGAGCCTAAGGATTAAATTATCATTTTTATAGACTCTAGGACTAAAATGGTCATCCTGCAAAAAGTAAGGGGATTATTTTGAAATTTTTCTCACATTTTGGGAACTGATAAAGAGATAAGCCAACAAACATACTTGATCATCTTGGAGTAAGTGCTAAATAAGCTCTTATGTCGCCCAGAAAGAATGAGATACGACAGGCCTTCATTCTTGAGAGCTCGCTCCAACTTTTCTTTAGAAGATGTGATCTTCGCTTCATCAAAACAACTAAGGAGTTTGCAAGATAGTTCCTTGTGTTGCTGAGGATGGAGATATTTGAAGCAAAGGTCTTCTAGTTGCTCCTTCCAACTCGAAATGCCCAAACGGTTTGCCAAAGGGACGAATATCTCCAAAGTTTCCTTCGCAAACCTCTGTTGCTTGGTCACAGGCAAGACTTCCAATGTCATCATATTATGAAGCCTATCGGCAAGTTTTATGAGAACAGCTCTCGCATCTGCCATTGCGAGAAATATCGTGTGTAATCTATCGGCCTCTACTGTTCTACTCGCCGTATTGTTTTCGCGTGCAAGCTTGCTTAATTGGCTAAGGTTTGAAACCTGCAAAAATTTCCAATTGAAATTTTATAATTGAAATTGTAAAATTAAAAGAATACTATACAGCATTTATGAATGATACAAAATACCTACATTCCTATATGATGACAGTAAGGACAATGACATCAAGAAAATAATAAAAATATAATTGAATTTACAAATGATTAATTCACTCAATTCAAATTTGCACAAAAATAGCATTTTTAAATAATGCTTTCAATATAAAAAAGCAACAATCAACTAACCAAGCCTAAAGGGTAAAAAAGTTAAAAAGCATTAAAGATAATATCAAAAAATTCAAAAGCAAAGAGTTTATTCACACGTCTTGCACTTTTAAATGCCTTACTTCGAAAGCATCTTCATTTGATAAGTTAATCAGGTAGGCCAAGCACTTTATGCTAAATTTCTCCTTAAAGCCTTCACAGAGTTCAGTACAAAAAAATTGTCCTTGCAACACATACATCACACAGCAAAATCCTTCATTATATGAAAAAAGGATAATTTTTTAAGAAGTGTCTTGGTAAAGTTAGATTTTCATATGATATCACATAATTTCTTTCAATCCGACTCTTGCATACAATGCTGCAAAAGTAACTTGTTGGAAAATAAAAGGCAAGGACTCCTTAATCAGTCCATACATGCCGCATCTTTGATACTCACATTCAGGGAACCCAATAAGCATATTTGTTAAAAAAAAATTGAAAGAAAATAAGTAAATTCAGAGAAGAATCCAACGAACCTCTTGAACAAGATCAGCTACAGCAGCTCCGAAACTTTGCAGAATATAACTATAATCCATAAAAGAATCATCAAGCGTATCATGTAAAAGCCCAGCCGCTACAACAGTTGAATTAGCCCCAATCTTAGCTAACAAAACTGCCGTTTCCACGCAATGTTGAAGGTATGGATCACCACTCACCCTCATCTAGGCAGTCAAACAAAAGAAATTCAATTCAAATTTTGAAATCAGAATCAACAAAACAAACAGATCGATCCCAGAACGTGAACCAGTGATGAGTATTATTTAAGATCCAGTTTATCTTATCTAAGTTAATTCAATTCAATTATAGCGTCACCTGCCCCCGATGAGCTTTCTCTGCTTCAGAGAACGCCTTCATCACAATCTCTTCATTGAAGATCGTATGTCTTGCTTGAGCCCCGGAGAGCAACTCGACAGCATCGGGCTCACAGCTGGGTTGGACCTCCGCAAAGCTCTCCTCCAAGTTAAAGGTCAGATCCTCCACATCAAAGTTTTTATGTAAAGAAACACTGGGCGAATTATAATCCAAACAAGAGCCCACCGCCTTCCCAACAAAGCCATTAAGCAAACTCTCCCTTCCCACCCTCACATCGCTCAAACTCCAATCGCGAGCGATTCTCAACAAAGGCGGACTCCTCGCAGAGCTCACCACGCTCCCGCTGCAGGATATGGGTCCGTGTAAAACGGAGACAGGGCTCGGCTCACGGCATTTATAGGAGGATGACGATGTGCACGTAGAGAAGGATTCCATTCGATCATGCCGAAGTTCTTCGAAGGCGATCGCAGTGGATAAGCGGAAGGGAGAAGACGAGGAGAAGAGGCAGGAAAGCCCGCCGATGACTGCCGGCTTATGGCCATAGGGATTGAATTCGCACTCCGGTGATCGGAATTCGTAAGCAGACGAGAAGAAACCGTTCTGTGGGGTCGAGTAAAGAGCGATTGCCGGAACGGACATCGGGTCGGTAACCCTAGCGCAAGCTTTATCCGTAAGATGCAAGGAAGATCGAAACTACCGGACTTGGGGAGCAAAAGATGGGGTATAGAGCGTTGGGATGGGCTGCTGGCGTACCGGGATTAAAAAATTACTAGAATAAGGAATTCGAGAGCTTCGAGAAACCCTAATTTCTTAGAGAAGCCGTGGAAGAAACAGAAAACCGGCAGACATTGACGAGGAGAACGAGGGATTTGCAGAGAGAGAGAGAGAGAGAGAGAGAGAGAGAGATCTTTTCTCTGGCTGGTATTGCCTGTGCCGCTGCCTTTTATAATAGAAAATACTTCATGCGGTGCAAATGCATGTAAGAAAAAAAAAATTAGAGATAATTACGAACAGTTTAAAATATTAATATTTATAAATTAATATTCAAAAATATTAATATTAATATTAATATTCAAACAGTTTAAAATATTTATAAATTGATATATATTAATATTTTTTGAAATTTTTCTTTAAATTCGGTGATAAATTAAATGAATTACGATATTAATTTTAGGGTTATTTGATAAGTATTATTATTATCTTGTCCCGCGTTGGCTACCAAAAACTCTAATTCAATCAAATGCAGATATATTTTTTATTTTTTTAAAAGAATTTTTATGCTATGTAGATTGAATGACTTTCATGAAACTCGAAAAATACTTTAATTATATTATTTATAACATTCATAGTATGAATGAATGATCATATTATGAATTATCATTATAATGTAATAGAGGTCTAAGTGATTGGGAGCATCAATGGCGAAAGACAATGGCGTGGAACTCCAATGATTTTTTATGATGATTGTCGATGTCAATTAGTGTCAATCAGTGCGCGGAGCTAACAATTATTTAAGTTTGTGAGCTCTCATCTTAAAGTGTCTTTCATGGGTAAAACGAAGATTTGTTTATAATTTCATTTTTCTCATATATCATGAATTAATTTTTTATCAAAATCACAAACACTTCATCATTTTGGATTTAATTTGGCTTAGTCAAATCATAAGTAGTCCGTGTTTAGCTCAAGTTTGAGTTGTGCTTTCACATATGTATTCATACTTAGTTTGCTTAAATTTTTTAATGATCATCTTTAATTTGTACATTGATTAAATATATTAATTGAATGGGAAAAAATAATAATAATAAGTATTTTAATTTTTTATATAAATATAAATTTTTTTATTTATATTTGAATTTTTTATATGAACAGGCTAGAAATTTTAATGAATACATGATTTTTTTAAATATAAAGTTATTAACAAATAATCTTACAAATCAAAGAAAACAAAAAAAATTAAATAAATTTCAAATTAGCATCTAACTTAGTTTATTCCAACTAAAAAAAATAAAGTAAGAATTCTTATTAGAAAATATAATTTAATACTAATAAACTAGTTCATTGAAAAAAATAAATAAATAATTGCATTAACTTTATATACATATTATATTGATATTAAATTAAATATATTATTATTAAATACATTGTTAAATAAGCTCTAATTAATCAAAAATTATTTAAATAATATATCGTACAAATATAAGATATTTAAGAAGTTACTTGCTGAATTACAAAGAAGTTATTTGTGAACATTAAAGTGGGTAGAACTATGTTCAAATTTTGTTCATTTAATCTTCAAATTTTAAACAATGATTCAAACTTACTTCTTTATTAATACGAGAAATATTGATCGAGCATTAACTGAAATGAGTTTGAGTTGTTCATCAAGTAATTGGTTTATTTATAGTCTTAATCATTTAACATAAGATGATCCCTCTTGACCATTTTATATTAATCGAATCAATAATGAGTTCAGAATTGGTCAATATTAAGCTCATTGACATGCACATTTCAATTACAAATTTAATAAAACTAAATTAGAAATGATCCATAAGTCAATTTCATAGTTATCTAATAAATATAAAGATTATGATATGACATATTTAATTTAATATTAAAAATATTAACTCAAATTAGTCTCATAAAATGTTCGCAAACTTTACTATATAGAATCAACTCAATATGAAATTATCAAATTTTCTTTCTTATTTTTTAAATCGCAAAATATTATATAAGTTTATCTTTAGATCCCAATATTATCATGTTTTTCAAGGGCATTTGCACACATACCAAGCAAGTCTTAGGCATTTACATAGATCAAATAATTTTTCATATTTACAAGCATGACACTCCATTTTGTTAGGATCATATAAAATATCACTATTATTTATATTTTAAAAGTGAAATAAATCTTTTTTTATATATAGCATTAAGGCATTAAAATATTATAAATGTAAATATCAAAATTTATGTGTTAAATATATAAATACATATGAATTATGTCTATGTATGTAATTTTTGAATTGGTTGAATGATATGAAATATAAAAATGAGTGAATAATATAGATCGATGGATCGTGATTTGTTTGTGAATCCACCCGTCAAGAAAAAAACTAGAATAATGATGGCATCGAGGAAGAAAATATAGAAGAATAAGAAAGTATATAATTTTTTTTCTTTTTGTATTTGCATATATATCACATAGATATTATATATTTAATCTCTAAATTTATATATTTACAATTATAATATTTATGTGTTTTTTTTTTTTCTTAAAGTTAGGGATAACCATCATGGATGAGACGCCAGACGGTGCTGAAAGTGAAGATGGAACGTGGAATCCAAGGCTGGCACTTGGCAGCGTCCCCTTTGGCGATGTAATTAGGTATATGAAAATTGTAAATTTATCTTCAGATAAATATTTATTTAATTTAACAGAGAATTATAAATATTTTAAAATAGCTGATAATTATACTTTAATTTATCTTACTTTTTTTTTCCATAATTAAATAATAAAGTAATTATAGCTTGCAGACAGCTTAGGAGAGTTTTTGAAAAAAAAAATCTGCAAAATTAAAAAAAAAAAAACAATTAAATGCATAGCACCCAAACTATTATTATTTATAAATATAACAATTACTTTCATCTATTTTTTAATCTCTCATTTAAATTTTAAAATTCACGATAAAATTCCGACTCATATTTTTCAATTTCATCGGCCTGATTGGTTAAAAAAATCAAAGTGCTGACTATTTTAATTTGATATGTTAATTGATAAACTTTATCATTTATTAATAAGATGTAATGTTAATTATTGCAAAGCTTTAGGAGGTATTTATAGTTTTTTTTTTTTTTTTTGCGATAACTATCTTAGAATTTGTCAAAGGACGTATGATCATGTATTATCTGTAAGCTCATAGGACTCAAAAAAGATCTTATATTTCGGAGAAAGGTATGGAAGAATGTGGTTTATGTGTCGCCAGAACTCGAATTCTTGATTTCTCGCTACAATCATTTGAGAAAGACAGAATGGTTGCGAGAAAGAGAGAATGATCACTGGGAAATAAAAGAATTATAAAATTACATTGAATACACTATTGTGTCTCGATAAAAAAAATCGTGAAGCAGATGTCAGATGACACTTTGAATAAGGATCAACGGTTGCTCTTGTATGTAATGATGATCTTCTCCGATGGTTGGTTTACTCTGGGCTACATCAATTACTTCGACTTATTAGCTTAGTTCTATTACTTCGACTGATGGCTCTGCACCACAACTTTGACTAGTGGCTCACTTCCGCCATTCAAGCGGATCAGTAATTCGATTGGTCCTTCAAATTTTATTTCTTGGCCCTTCGTTAGTCTTCATCAAAGTTCCAGAAAAGGTGCTGATGACAATTTATGTAAATAAAAAATTAAAAAAGAAAAATACATAGACGACAAAATTACTAAGACGTGGTCTTAGCATGCATTACAGCCACAAATTTTGACTTTGCGCATTTGCCACATTTTTTTTGCATTAAAAATTTTAATTCTGCACGTTTTATTGATTTGGTGGGCAGAGCATTAATGAAAAGAAATATGACAATTTAGATAAATTAATTTCTATTTATTTGGAAGCTAATTTTTTGCATTCTCACCCCTTTCCAAGGAATGTATTGTTTTATTAACCCAACTGACAATACTTAGATTAATTTTAATGATGATCTGTCATTAAGCTTAACTATAGCTTAATGACCAAGACCTAAAAGGCTAAAATAAACAATAAAAGAAGCTGCTTAGCTTAAAGAAGTTTTGGGGCATTTACATAAATACCCAACCGGTTTCTATGTATTTGCATTTATTGCACTTAAAGTTTACTTCTTACATTCAATCACTCGAGTTTTTCTTATCACATAAAAAAATATCATTATTTTGTCGCTTAAAAGCCGAATGAATCTTTTCATGCATCAATAAGGTTGGAAGTATAAAGTTTTTAGTATTACATATGTAAATACACAGAAATTAAATGGGATGCATGTAAATCATCCAAAAGATTTTATTGATTTAAGATATATAAGAAAAAAGAAAAATGGAAAACTTAATAAGTTGACCTAAAATTTACGTACATACTACATAATTTTTATGTATTTATGTATCTAACACCTAAAGTTTGATTTTTACACTTATAACATATTGGTGTCATAAACTTATACATAAACATATGGAATTTTTAAAAGGATATTGATGGTGGCATTTGATGTGATGTTAAAGATTGAGTGATATGCATGTAAATATGAATATTTAATTGATAGGTAAATACAATAAGTACTATGAAAAGCATATTAGTGCATGTAAATGCTCCCAACTTAATATAGGTATATATGGCAATCAATGTTAACTAGGAAATCTAAGAAAATTTTAATAAGGAATGATGGTTAGGGTCCATAGGGAACATATTTTAGTTTCTAGAAAGAGTAGACAATCATAGTAATATAACGGGCTTGGACTGATAACCATTACGGGAGATCAGTGGAGCAATAAATGACTAATTAACCTACAAAGATTGAAGAAATTGCACATTCACCATGAATTAGATAAAAAAAAACGCCCAACAATTTCGTTTCAGTATGATTGTGTTAAATTATGGAAAAATAAGTTCAATATGTTTAATTGACAGTCTCGACAAGACAAAAGCAATGATACCAAAGTTAGGTTAATCCACATTCAATTAAGCCCATATCAAGTCGTATAGTTACATATTGAATTTTAAGGGAATTATCTTTTCTTAAAATCAATCGTTGCTCATAAAAATTAGTTGTCATGGTGCTCGAGACAGTACTACATTTTCAACATTTGATTTATTAACCTCTATTTTTCTTAACAAATTTGTATCACTTGCTTTATAATTCCATTAAACTGTCCACAAATGCAAAAGTTATTCCTCATTATATACTTTTCTCTAAAATTAGGTATATTTGATTATTTTTTTGGGGATTTTACATATGTGCGTGCGTGCGCGCATGTCTATATGTATGTATGTATGTATGTATGTATATATATATATATATATATATATATATATATATATATATATATATATATATATATATATATATATATATATATATATATATATATATTAATAATAATTATTATTATTATTATTATTATTGTTATATTATTATTATTATTATTATTATTATTATTTATATAATTGTTTAGCATCTCAATCATAAAATGATCATAAAATGCATGAAAGAAAAGGTGCATTCTATTTTTACAAAAATTAATATTAGTAAAATTTTTATATAAGTATAAAATTTAAATCTATTGTAAAAAAATATTAAATATATCAGTACGTAAGACCTCTTATTTTTTGGGAAATTCGCGTACATACAATGCAATTCTTATAAATGTATGTGTCTAAATCCTAAAGTTAGAAATTGACATTTAAAATAACATGATTTAAAATTTATGCATAAAAATGTGTATTTTATTTAAAAAAAAAAGTTAATATTAATAATATCTTTAATGACATCTCTGTTTAGGAGAAGTTTCGCCTGCGGCACAGTTTCAAAACTATAGTTTTACGCCACATTTTTAATAAAACACAAGCCGCGGGCTCGACCTCACGGCCCTCGTTTCTTCTCGTTATTTTGACACAGTTGCCCGAGGCTTCGCGTATCGGATCTACCCAACGTCTTTTACCCTAACCGTCCCGCTTTCGCATTTTCTTCACATCTTCTGCCCTAACTATCTCGCTCTCACATTCTTTTCTGACCTATGTGCTTCTTCCTCCAATATCCTCTATCCCTTAGCTGCGTTGGTATCTTCATGAATTCACTTGATGGGTTTTCTGAGTAGCACCTATTTTCTTAGACTATTTGATTTCTGGTTTCTTCATGAATTTGTTTGATGTTTCCATTCATATTTTGTGTGGTTTTGAGTGAGGATTTTGGATGCAGAGAATGAGAGAGAATTTAATTGGAATGGATGTTATGTGCTACTGAAAATCGAGCATTATAAAATTTAGTTTTGAAATAAAAGAGTTAAATTTACTCAATTGAAATAAAAACAACTTTCATAGTTCTATTTTTTCTATATGATTATTTATATAGTAGATTGATGATTGAATATACAATAGAAAAACTTTGTGGCATATTTAAAACCATGATGGGGTGCAATACTTTTTTATTAGAATGGTTCTTTTCTTAAACCTGTGCAAGAAATACAAATATTACTTTTGATAACTATCTTGCATGTTTTTCATTTACATATTCCAACTAGCATCAAATTACAAAGTGTGATATTTACACTTACAACATCATCTTAGTATCACAAATATATGCATGAAAGGTGCATATCACTTTTAAAAAGACGATGATTGTGATATTAGAGATTTGATAAGTTACCTCAATTGGTACAGGAAATTGAGCCTTATAAAGTTAGCTCTAAATTGAAGGAGTTAAATTGCCTCAATTTAAAATGAAACCAACTTTCACAATTTTGTTTTTTTGGTATAACTACTTATATGATAGATTGATTACTGAATGTATAATAGAAAAATCTTGTCATATATTTAAAAAATTATCACATGATGGGATGTAATATTTTTTTGTCATCGTACGGTTTTTTCAAACATGTGCAAGAAATTTTTTTTAAAAAAATCTTCTCTCAAAACTCCATTGATGGACTATAACCATCTTACATGGTGTGGTGGTTACGGGAGAATTTTCTACAGGTACTCGCAAAGAATCACAAAGAAATGTGACTTCTTTCGGTGGACAGGTAATCTGATAGATTCTACCGTCGAGAGTAATCAGAAATGGATAGTATCATTGGAGGATGACATAGCTCGTGATATACAGAGTTTGCTTTTTTTAAAAAATATTATCATATTATTAAATCTAATTTTAATAATTTTTTTTTTAGTAATCATGATACTCACTGTTAATTAAGATGTATATTTTATTTTTGTATTGTTCTAAAGTGGATTATTGCTTCTTAAGTATTAAATATATTGTTATGACAATTTTGTTAGGAACAACATTGCTACACTAAGGTTTGAATGATCATTTATTCCGAAAGAGCTGCTGCACAGCTGTTTTCAAACTGTAAAAAACAAACAACAGACCAACTTATCTGTGATAGCTTATTGATAAGTTGTAGCTGCCCCCAAACAGACTCTTAATGTCACGCCAAAGAATTGAGTGATACATATAAATAAAAAATTTTGGTGTTAGATATTTAAATATATAGGAATTTAATGGTACATATTTAAATCTTCCTATTTTTTATAAGTTGCAAAAACCTTCGCCGCCATCTCTCCATCTTATTCAGTTCTCAAGCAAGGAGCAAAATTCCCATTAGTCGCTTGCTCTGTGCAATTCTGCAGCGGCAGAGGGTTTACACGCCATGGACGACCTCGAGCGAGCGATTCTATTCAACTACGACCCCTGCATCGTTGGCGCCGACCCCGCGGTTCGATCCCAAGCCATCGACTTCTGCAACCACCTCAAAACCAGTTCCCCCTCCGACCTCATTCGTCTCTGTTTCGATCGTCTCCACCACTCCCCCCACGTACCCGTCAAGTTCTGGTGCGTCCAATCCCTCCACGAAACTGTAAAACTTCGTTACTCCGCCCTCTCACCAGACGATCTCTCTCTCCTTCGCTCCTCCCTCCTCTCCCTCTTCTCCGATCGCCCTCTCCCCTCATCCTCCCCTCCATTCCTAAAAAACAAGCTTTCCCAAGCCCTAGCTGCTCTCATCGGCACTGAATACCCCTCTTCATGGCCTTCTCCTTTCCTCCACCTTCTCTCCCACCTCCCTACAGCCGGCACCGCTGCCATCGACATGTTCTCGCGCGTTTTAGTCGCTCTAGATGACTGTATCATTAGCCAGGATTACGTTCGTTCTCCCAGTGATGCAGCAGTCGCCGCCCGCTTGAAGGACGCTATGCGCCTCCAGTGCATCCCCCAAATTGCACGTGCCTGGTTCGATATTGTCTTTCTTTACCATTCCTCTGATCCTGACCTGGCCGTTGGCGTTCTGGAAGCCATGCGCCGTTACACTGCCTGGATCGACATTGGATTGGTTGCTAATGATGTCTTCCTTTCCTTCCTTTTTGATCTTATACTTTCTCCATCCACGCTAGAAAGGCTCAACTCAGCTGCCGCCGGCTGCGTGGTCTCAATTTTTTCAAAAGGAATGGACTCACGTTCTAAGCTCAACCTCCTCAATTCCCTCCGCATGAACCGAGTTTTAAGCAACCCTGGATTGGTCGGCAAATTTGCTGCGATGGTCATTTGTTATGCTTCGGAGGTCTTGGAGTGCTATAAGAAGTTGGTTTTCGAGAAGGAAGAGGGGCCGTCTACCGCCATGGAGCTTCTGGAGGAGGCGCTGCCATCTGTCTTCTATGTGACGCAGAACTGTGACAAGTTGGAGTACGGTAACGTGGTTCATTTTCTCTCGGACTATTTGTCCACCGTTAAATCGCCATCCGAGAAACAGATGGTTTACATTGCGCAGATATTGGAGGTCATTCGCGCACAGATCTCCTATGATCCTACCTATAGATGTAATCTGAATAGTCCTGATAAAATTGGAATGGAAGAGGAAGACCGTCTTTCTGAGCACCGCAAGGAGTGGTTTGCACTGTTCCGGAGCGTATGCCGTGTGGCACCAGATATCACCCAATTGTTTATTCAAAATTTGATTGCCAGTGTTCTTTCTTCCTCAGAAATGGATGTGGAGGAAGTAGAAGCTGCCTTGACTATGTTCTATTGGCTGGGCGAGACGTTGAGTGAGGAAGGCATAAAAGCATATGCTGGTTTGTCGGAGAAGATGGTGCCAATGCTTCTATCTGGAAAATTTGCTTGCCATTCACATCGACTAGTGGCGCTTGTGTATTTGGAAACGATTACGAAGTACACGAAGTTTGTGCAGGATAATTCTCAGTGCATACCTGATTTGCTTGCTGCTTTTTTGGATGAGAGGGGGATAAACCATTCAAATCCCCTTGTGAGCAGAAGGGCTACTTACTTGTTCATGAAAGCTGTAAAACGGCTTAAAGCAAAGCTAGTGCCTTTCATAGATGCGATTCTGCAAGTATGGAAAACCCTACCTTAATCTCAGTTGATCTATGCTTATTATTATTATTATTATGATTATTTGCTTCTACATGCGCAGAGTGTACAAGATGCACTGGTTCGATATACTTCTTTAGATTGGTCATCCGGGGATCTTCGGCATTGCGGTTCTGAGGATGGTAGTCATGCCTTTGAGGTATAAACCAACTTTAGCTTGATGGGATTTCACGAGTCTCTTCATTTTATTTCCACCCTAATGTTTTATTTTTATTCATCACGTGAAAACATATGATGGGTTGTCAGGCCATAGGATTGTTGATTGGTACGGAAGATGTCTTGCCAGAAAAACAGGCTGAATTCTTAGCTGCATTGCTCAAACCTCTATATCAACAAGTAAGAAAGCCTCTCTTATATCTCTTCTTGAATATTTCGTTTCTTGTTGGCAATGTCTATGTAACAAATTAGCAGCATTCTCTCATAAATAATTGTTGAATCCAGGTTGAAGCCGTCCTTTTGGAGGCAAAGACTCAAGGAATTGGAGAATCTTCCCCACAAATTATGAATCTGCAACATATCATAGCTGCCTTAAATGCTCTGAGCAAGGTTTTATTTCTGACTAACCATTGTTAAATTGATTAATTTGCTGGCAAAAAACTGATATTTTTTATAAAAAATTTACAACATTACCATTATCTGCTAGAACATAAAATGTTTTCTTTTAATCTAGTTCTATTCTATTTAAGCTCCATTTTCAATCTATCTAGTCAGAATTTTTTGGTGCAAACTAATAATGTTCAAGATTACTGGCTTATTATACAGGGTTTCAGCGAGCGGACAGTGACAACTAGTCGCCCTGTGATTGGCCAACTGTTTAAGCAGGCAAGGGGACATTACCCTATCACCATCAATATTCCAATGCGACTCAATCTATGTTTTTCCTAGTTTTATGTTTTTTTTTTCCTTCTTGCATGTTTTTGAGCTTAAGTCAGAAGCTCTCTTTGTAGAAGATTCCATGTTACTTCTATTATCATTTGGTTCATTGATATTTATTGTGGATATTGAAATGCAATTTGTAGAGCATGCATACCTATAACCTCTCTGCCCCTTTTTTTTCCTGATATTTTTATCATGTTTATTTGTTTGTTGGACTTTCAGACTTTGGATGCTCTTTTGCAAATACTGTTCGTATTTCCAAATATCAAGTCCTTGCGCAAGAAGGTATCTTACAAGACCAAATTTTTATCTTCTACTCTGTACGTATGCTTTATAACCTTTGGTAAACAATGCAGATAATCTCATTTATTCATCGCATGGTTGAAATTTTGGGAACATCGATGGTTCCCTATCTTCCCATGACATTTAATCAATTGCTTGTTGACAATGAGGTACGTCTTTATTGTCTAAATAATCTTGTATTCTTATGATTACTTGACCTAAACATCAAGAAAAAACTCTCATGCTTGTCTTGATTTACTATTTGACTAATGCTTTCACTATTTGTTTTTTTTTCTTCAACTTATTCAGGAATTATTTGATAATTCTAGCAGTTTTTTTGGGGTTCTAAATGACTTAAGTCGAGAGAAATATTAGTTTTAATGAATTCTATTTCCTTGCTTACATTTTGTTTGACCTTAAACTGAAGATCTTAACAAGTTCTTGTTATTGACATTTCAGCCTTTTGAAAAATTAACTAAAAGTTCAAGGGAGCTTGAGTTTGGATGACGAAATCTTATTTTCAGCTAGCTTTCTTTTTGTTGAACTTTTGTTTCACTTGACAACAAATGAGCCGAGCCTTGTAAAACTATAGCTTGGTAAATTTGTTTTCATTTTGTTAGTGCCCTCCCCTTTATCTCTGCTTGTGCTAAAAAATATTGGAGAGAAATGAGAGAAAAGTGAAAATAAAAGACGAGGAAGAGAAAAATAAGAGAAACTGTAAAGAGATATTTCTGCTAGCAATCTGTTATCATATTGCACTAATAAATATGAAAAAGAAAAAAATGATCTCTCATAAAGATGGACCAGTTATTTGTAGTTGTATCATCATGATCGTAAAGTTCTGGAGGTGATAGCTCTTTTCATTGTATATTTTCTTACACAAATTAAATTATGATGTATGAAATATAAAATATTATTTTCAAGGAAATACTATCAAATTAGGTAGAAAGGGTGGATACTACTGGATACAAAATGAGGAAAAAATGAGAGAAGTAATGATTCTTAATATACTAAATGAAAGTATGCATTATATTCCAATTTAATTATATTATTGATAGAACAACAAGATGCTAAACGTAAGTAGATCAAAAGAGAATGGAAGTAAGAAAAATAATATTCTACAATTAATGCTAGCCTAATAATTTAATAAAGAAATCGATAAGATAGAGTATAAGTAGAATGGAAATAGGCTTGGAACATTTTAGTGTCGGATGCAGAGATTTATATTTCACCCTAACAAAATGTTTAGTCATTTAATGTGAATGTCTAAATTTAGCAACTATGGTTCTTTTGAATACAAGAAAAATATCATGAGTTCTCACTATTCTGTTTCATTTTTAATATGAAGACTACTAATATAAACTTCTCTGTTCCTAAGAGGAGAAACCTCATTATGTTTTTGTTTTTCCTATTATAAGACCAGCAATTAGATGGGTGGCGCGGATGTGGAATTAGTAGCTAGGGTTGTATAGTGCAATGCATCCCGATCATGCAATTGTAATAGTAAGCAGTGTGCGAGTAAAATTTTTTGTTTCTTGTGCTTAGTTATGGTAGCATTTTTTTGTGGATCTTTTTTTTTTTCTTGGCTTCAGATTCAATCTAAAAGTGGCATAAAATCCTCTGTATAATCCATTTTTCCATATTTCCTTAATTTTATTTTGCAAGAAAAATGCTCTTTTTGTTTTTCTTCATTTTTGTTCCCAACTATCTTCCATCATGAAACCAAGCACACTAGTTTTTGAGAATTGGGGATATTCTTTTTTAGGATGAAGTAGTGGAAATAATTGTGATTTCTCCTTGCCATTGAATTTACGTGTTGATTGATTCAACTCCCTCTCTTTCAACTAATCTTAGTGTTTCTTTTATTTTGGCTTGATAAGAGAATGGAGATTAAGATAGACAACCGCCATGGCCGCATCCTCTGAAAACACGTTTCTTTATCCCTTGCGAAGTTCACAATGATTTTGAAAAATGATGGGCATCACTTTGTATTCTTTTTGCTTCACTCGTCACTATGACCATCATATCGTCATTGTCTTTCTTTCTCTTTTTATCTCTATTATCTTATTTGTTCCTTTACTTTTCTTTAATAAAAATTTTTATGCAAAATCCAATCTTTGCTTCATATGTGGAAGTCCTTGTATCACAACATGATTAAGGTATTCTAGTTATCAAAATTTATAGACATTTTCTATGTTGAAATTTGTATTTATTACTTTTTGTGTATCTTTTTTTGGTGTAGTAGGTAGGGAGTGGGAGAGAGAGCTTTACTTTTGAAAAGTGAAAATATCGACTATATTTATTTATAAGTATAACATCAATGCATGATTTTTTCATTTGTGACATAGGAACTACTAAATGTTTCGAGTTTCATTAGTTTACTTAATGATATGTTTTCTATTAGGCAAGCATCAACCCCCATCTTTCTTGCTCCCGCCTCTAACTCTCGAATTTATGTTGGGCATCATAGGTCTATTACTTGGTCTATAGTAGAAAAATAATTAACAATCCTTTCTTTTAAATAGTTGTGCATGTGTATGTTGTAACAAGAAATGTGTTGTATAGGGTATTTGTTGTGTGTTTATATTTTTTTCAAAGTTAGGAATTATACAAGGATGTGGAGATTCATATTCCATGCATCAAGGGGTTACAAGCATAATATATCAAACAAAATGTCAAGTTGGGATGAAGAGAACCTGCAAGGCCTGGTTGGAGTTGGTCGGGTATACCTTGGTAGTTTTACTTGCAAAGAGATAGTGAAGTTTTGCGACTTAATTTCATTAGTTCAAGGAAGTTGAGGGGATGTTAAAGGGGAGGCCATGAATGAAAATTGTTAAATAAGCAACCATCTTACAACACTCTCGTTGAAACAAGGGGCTGAACTTCTATTTCCATATCGCCACCTCAATTTCCCTTGAGACATGGAACCAACTCCCTCATTTAAGGAAATTTGAATTTAAAAGGTCGACTTATGCAATAAATTATTTAAAACATTGTTATGGTTGTAATAAAACCTTTTAATACAAGCTTGAATAAAATTTGGAGTGCTTAGCACAACAATTTGATAGAAAAGAGACGAGCTTCCACATAGATTAGGACAAATTCGAGAGGTAGGTAATTCTCTCCCAAACCCTAACTCTAAGATTAAAGACAATAATCATATATGAGGTATCACTAAACATATTAATCCCTATTTATACCCCACAATGATAACTAACAACGAAATAATTACCCTTCTAGTCTTGCGCCTAACATGGGTCTCTAAATTATTTGGCGGATTCGACATTGAATAAGTGGATCATAAGGCGCTCACCATCGTAGGCGCCAATGTGATATCACTCATCTTCTAAAAGACACATTGTTCTCAATGTTGAAGAGATGAATGATTGCTAGATGAAGTCGTTTGGCTTCCACAGGACGCCACAATCTAACAATTATTTCCATTTAATGAGAGCTTTCCCACCTATTGATCCTTGAAGCATCCCTTTTAACTCAAGTGACTCCAAAAGAACTGCCATATCCCCCGTCAAAGTAGGATGAAGTGAAGAAAATGACATATTATCACTAGTAGCATGTCTTAGTTGCGATACATGAAACACTGGATGGAGTGTTAACAATGGCAGAAATTTTAAACGATAAGCCATTGCCCCAATGCTCTCACTGATCTCATAAGGACTAAAATAGCACGGGGATCCCTTCAATTCCGCCAACATCGCTCGGATCAATCTCACAATTTCGTCTTTCTGCATCCGGGAGTAGCGGTATGGGCTCACACTGATGAGAGAGACCCTTGGCCTTTGGGTTATCACATGCTCATGTTTCCTCTGAGGAGGCAATCCGAATGACAACTCAAAGCTTCTACAAACTATTGTAAAAGTTGTTAGACCGGTAGTGTAATCTCTACCACTTCCATTGCACGCGTCTCTTCCATACTATGTAACTCAATGAAGAATCTTAACCCTAACCATGGTTTTGAGCGTGACCAAAGCCTTTCACAAACTGGGGTCACCGTGAAACACTATTGTCTTGTCTCTCTCCAAAAATTCTATTGTTAAGAGTTTCCAATTCATCTTAATCTTCTTTAAGGGCTACTATTTCATAACCAATATAACATCAGTGCTCCCTAACTCCAAGGGAAGTACTCCACCAATTGAATATTTTGCAGTGTCAAAATCAGCCCCTTACAACCCCCCTACTTTTTTTCACCTGTCCCATCACAATCATTACTCCTTAGTTTCTCTTAAGTCCCAATTGCTCCACTACTTTACTGAAGATGAAGTTGTGGGTGACTCCACTATCTGTCCATACTATTAAATCCCGCTCTCTGATTTGCCTCCAAAATTTCATAGTGTGGTTCGGTGTGAACGCCATCATTGAGTTCAAGGAGACTTTTGTTATATCTAAGTGAGGGTGTTCCTCCCCTCCACCAAAACCTTCTTTGCTTCTTCATCCCCTACCTCATCCTTACATGCACAATGAGAACCTACAATGATTGATCCTTGCAAAGGTGTCCCGGGACAAACTTCTCTTCAAATCGAAAACATAACACCTTGATTTGCTTCTTTTGAATCTGTCTTTGTAAGACGTTTGAAGGCCCGTAATTATCACGCTCAATTATTCCTGTCCTGTGGAGCGTCTTTTTAGAATTTCAAAATTAGAGTTTTTGATACTATCATGGTTGTAGCATTTTGATGTGGAGCTCCAACTGTTCTACTCATATTAACACGTTCCATGCATTTTTATTTTCAATCAATTGCATTAATTCTAGAGTTTCCCCCAATCCTCGAGGTCTCAATAGACAAGTGCTGCTCAAATCTCTGGTTTCAACTCTTTTATAAAGTTTCCTTCCAACTGTTCTATGACAAATCATTCCTGGATCAATGAAAAAAATTGCTCGCGTAAATCCCCTTCCCATGCAGTTCTAAAATGCTCCAATAATTGGTCATTGAATTCTTCTCATGTTATAATTGGCTGACGTTGTTCTTTTCATTAATACAACATTAGACCCTTCCCTTCTAATCACAGGGCCACCACCATCAATTTCTTCCTCTGTTACCTTACTAACAACAAAGTATCTCTCCACGCAATAAATCCAATCAAATGCATCATCTCCTTCAATGATTGGCATCTTCAGCTTCCTTGTGCCCGAGTCTCCTTTCCAATTTTTTTGGGCCAAAGTTCATTCCACCTTTGAAGTGGGTGTTGAGTTCCCTTCCTCGACTCATATTTAATTCTTTTCTTCCATAAGTCTGGCTCGCCCTATGATCAACTCGTCTGTCCCCATAGGCAGGCTAATGAATCACCTTCTGCTTGGAAGGCTTCCGCAACAAAGGCGCTAGCATGGTTGTATGCAGCTCTTGTCCAAGGTCCCACCTACCCTAAGTCACTGTTCTAGGCCGAAATCTATCAAATCATCCTTTTCAACCCCAAATCGCTCATCGACATGTTCCTCCTATTACTACTCATTTCAAACCTCCAGATGTCGTGTGATTCCCTCTAGATGTTGCCGCTTGAATTCGTTCTCAATTTCTTCGCTCGATCTCGTGGCATTAGATCCGACAAAGGCAACGATGTTGCCCTGATGCCACCTGAATCCTTTTGATTCCTGTCGCTCGCATCTTTTTTAGACGTCGTCACTCGATCCCATAGCAGGCGGTGGCGGGTTTTGCGTGGTATTTCGCGATCTTCATCATCATTTTTTCCAGAGTTGTGTATCTCCAATCCAAAGACGAGAACCACCTCTCCATGGGCAAGAAACTCTTCCACATTCAAGATCTTACCTCTCCCGCTAATTTCTCCTCCAAAGCATCTGCTTTCTTGATCGTCATTGCTCCGCTCCCAAAACTATTTTTAATCTCGAAGATGAAACTCCTATATGTCGCGATCACGGCTCTGGCTTCCCAACTTGCACGAATCACAACTGTTTCATGATGTTTGGTCAAGAAGGTAATGCCACAATCTCGTTGTTGGCTTCCCATCTAGCTCGAATTGCTATTGTATTGCGATCTTCATTGATGAAGGCGAGACAGTCGCTGTGATGGGGAGGGCACCTAGACGATTTTAGAATGATATGAGGCAGACCAATGACCTGAAATGCAAAGTAAAAAGATTTCTAGCGGAGCAACGACCTCAAATGCTCTAATTTGATAGGAAAGTAACGAGCTTTCACAGATTAGGGAAAACAAAATATTTTACTTTACCAACACAAAACAACACAACTCAAATACATAAGGGATAAACCTACAATTCGAGAGGTATGTAATTCTCTCTCAAACCCTAATCCTAAGATTCAATACAATAATCATGTATGACATAAGCCTAAACATATTAAGCCATATTTATATCCTACAATATAACTAACAAATGATTAAATTGTCTTTATATTCTTGCGCCTAGCATAGGTCTTAAAATTATTTGGCGGGCTCGACGCTGACTCTATGGAGCATGAGGCGATAGACGCCGTCGGTACCGGTCTAACACAATTCCACATGATGGAGCGTGGTGGTGGATAGATACTTTGCTGAGGGATTTTTGATTTTGCAACTTATTTCATCTATGGGTTTTGTTTAAATTTAATCCTAGGCTTCCCCTACATCCCTTCTAACTTGCCACAGCCGACCCTATCTCCTCCATTGAAAAAAAAGGGAAAAATTTTACTTGTTTTGTAACCTAATTTAAGTTTGCTTCCACTTGTCTTTCTTAAAATCCTTGAAAGATTCCTCCAAACTTCAGATCAATACTTTAAAACATTTCTCTATCATTTCCAAATTGTAGAAGTCCATTGCTTCCTCCATATGGAAACCCTAAGTTTTCCAACTCTAGAACATCTATACGCTTCTTTTTCAAAATCAGGCCAAGGTTTCCTAACATGTATTATCACACCCCGGAAAATAAAATTATACTGGAGCCTTGTTAAATTAGAATTTTGGTTTGTAACTTGTCCATAATTCACATGAAAAAGGAAGAGCCAAGAATTATTCTGGAATCAACTCCACATATTTCATGGTGAATCAAGAGTTGAGTTTCTATGTTTTAATACCGTGGCAAGAACTTACTTAACTTTAAGAATTGGACTTAAATTTACATTTATTTTGAAATCATCATGTATTATGACATAAATAAGCTTACTAATCTGTGAAGTATTCATAATCTTTTGTCTGAATCTTTGTTTTCTCTTTTTGACAAAACACTCTTGATTATTGCAGCCAAATGATATTGTGGACTTGCTTTTGCTAATCAATCAAGTGATATGCAAATTTGGTAACTCTGTTGAGAGCATATTAGAAGAAATATTCCCTCTATTAGCAAGCAGATTATTTGGTTTTCTTTCAAATGAGGGATTTTCTTTTGGTTCTGAGTGCAATACTGAGGTATGTATTACATTTTACTTTAAATTTGATAGGCAGAAGAGAAAGCTTTGGTTTTGATATTTTATTGTTCTTTATTGATGCCTTTTGATATATTTTATAGATATGCCATGTGAAATTTTCTTGTAATCCGAGTTTGGAATGTTAATACCTTAGGCCACAAGACCTGGATGTTAAGCATCAAAATTTCATGTCATTTAATATGTAAATGATACCTCATTATTATAGAAAAAATGCTATGCTCCTAAAATCTTGGATTGAACCTGCTGAACTTATCAGTACCAATAATTCTCTTTTAGTTTTGCAAATTGGCATTTGCGAAGCTACTAGTTTTTAATATAGCTTGAGGAAATAGTTCATAAATCCATTCAATTTCCTTTATTCATGCAAAGTGATGCTAAAGTAACAGATAATAGTCATTTGTGTTATATTTTTCTGTTAAAGTGCACTTGTATCCCATGTTTTAGTTCAATACCATGCTATAAGATGAGCTAGGGAAAAGTATACGAATTAAGTTTATGGTGAGAGCACTTCCTCCTTTTTTTGCAAGGTTCAAATTGCTGAAATAATTTTAATATATCTTTTTATAATAATTTCTCAGCTTCTAAAATATCTTAAATATGAGATGCTGGTGTGGGAAATTGGAAAATGAAATGGTCATATAGGCCTTATCCTGATTGTTCAGGGCCAATTTTAAAATTCTTCATTATTCATGCTGGTGTTGCATTGGTGTTAACTCCAATTTTTGCGAGTCGTTATTGCACACTTCTAAGCCATTAACTTTTGACCTTGCTTTAATGTTTTTCCTATTCACTCCACTTTGATTATATTTTCCCTTGTAGGTGCATGCTTGTTCTCAATTAGAGAAAAAAGATTTTGATTGATATTTCCTTTGATCTTCAAAGTAGGGGTGATGCCGGAGTTCACCCAAATCACAATAGGAAGAGCAAATATTACTACTGAATGCAAATAGACGGCTATAATCAAATGCATTTGAAAGAGAAATTACAACAAACACGACACAAACTCACACTAGGGCTCGATCCATGGGTGGTGGTGGTCGGCTAGTTGGTTAGGGAGCGGAGGTAGGTGGCTGTGGGTTCTTGGGACAGCAAAAAGAGGGGCTGAAATTGCATTGACTGTGAAGCAGAGGGCTAGGAAAGCGAGGGGCAGCAAAGTGGGAGGGCTGTGAACTACAGGACAACAATGGGCTGCTATTCGGTGCGGTGACAGCGAGCAAGAAGGGATGGAGCTGGAAAACTTTAGTGAAAAATAGCAAACGAGTGTTATTTGGGAGGGGGGATTGCTGCAATGGTGGAGGGCAGACGGGAGCGTCATGGGAAAGATGCGGAAGGGGATAGGGAAGATAATCACCTCATCGGGAGAGAGATACAGCTGAAGCAACACCCAATCTCTCAGATACAACCCTCCAAGGAAGAAAAATGGACATTGACGACTTTCCTAAATAAAACATAGCGAAAACTAACTTTCAAACCCTAATAAAACACATATAGGAAAACACTTAAAATAGAATGAAGGATAAGAGAAAATAAAGCACAAAAAATTAAAGTAGAGATTGATCGACTCTCATTTTCTCGCACGCTCGTGGGAGTTTTGCTCGCATCCTCGTTCAACACAGGTAGCTCCCTCGTTAATCGACCAGGGTTGGGGAAGATTTGATATCATTCATTGAAATTTTTGGCAACTAATTACTGGTGATGGAGCTATTATAACCTCTTGATACTAAAAGCTTTTCGACTACAACCGTAAAAGCTTATGGATCACACTCACGGCTGCACTGTCTCCCAAAATACTTGAGGAGCTTTCCCCATTTGCGAGCAGCAATCTATGTCAGTTCAATCTTCTGAGATCTCACAACTGAACTGAGTTTGCGAGCCATGTATATACTGATGAATTCTCCAAAAACAACCCAAGGTTGATTCAACTTAATCCGAGGTGAGGACAATCTAAATCTCCCAAAATGGTGGTGGCCAAGGTGGTAAGCCGGCAAACAAGATGCCCTGAAACTCTGTCTATATTGGTTGTCTTGTGTCTGCTACCTACATTTCTCTCTCGCAGTCTTATGTCATCACTAGGATTGATCCTATGATGCTTCTTTGCAGCAAGAGTGCCGGTAATCTCAGACTCAGCGAAAGGTAGAAGGTCTATGTGTTTGCCATCTTTGGTGAATGAGTAGGTGTTCATGTACCCATAATGTTGAGTCTTCCAATGATATTGTCATGATCTCCCCAATAAAAGGTGGCAGACATCTATGCGCACCGCATCGTACCAAAACTAATCCTGCAACTGTCTCCCATTCAAAAACTCCAAGAAACACTTTCTGCCAATGCTGATCTTGCTCACCTTCTTCAACCATGTCAGGGAATATGACTGGGGATGTCTTTAGGTCGTGATGCTCAATTTGTCCACCACCTGTGTTGACGTCACATTCCTGCCGTTATCTCCATCGATGATGATGTTGGATACATTTCCCTTCACGGTGTAACGAGTATAAAATATATTATGATCAAACCATTATTGCTCCCTTAATGCCTCAATCTGAAGGACTCGTCGAACCACAAGCATCTAACCCTTATTTTGTGGAAGTTGATACTTCTCACCCTTTCTTTAGTTGCTTCCTCATTGCTAACTTCCTCGACTGCCCACTTCTCGGTGAAAGTCACAACTCAACTCGTTGGGCAACTAAAAGCCATGACACTTGATGCATTTTTTGGTTGGGATTGTAGTGGGTGACTCATCTCAGTCTTCTCGCTTGAGTGGCTCTGTCGTGCTCTGGACCAGTCTGCTCCGCTCTTTGAGGTTTGGTCCTCCTGAGGTCTCAAACCGTGGGTGATTGTCTGGCTGGCGGTGATTGTCTACTTTTCTTCTATTATCTCTTCATTTCAGTGCTAAAGTTTGCAGATCTATCAGTGCCCAATAGGCTTGCCAAGTACCTGGCTACGGTTTGCTCCTTTGTCTCCCTCGACTCACACTTCAACTTGAGCTGTATAAATTCTGTCGTGTACTCCTTCTATTACAGATAATGAAGCTTCAAGAAAATATTCTGGTGGTAATGTGTGGGTGGATATCATCATTGTATCACCCGTTTCATCTTCTTCGAAAAAGTGCCTTTGTCCCTCCCTTTTGCTTCTCTCTCTTTTCAGGTTCTCTCACCTCAAAGGAGCAGTTTCTTCAGCTTAATGGCGGAAAGTTTCATTCTTCTGTCATCGGACACGTCCTTGTATTTAAATATCTACTCAACCGTGTCCATGCACCCGAGGAAATCATTTGGAGCCATTCTCCCCTCGAAGTTCAGTAGGTCCACCTTCATTCCCAGATCTCGGTATCTTCCAATAGGCACATCATCTCTATATCTTTTAGTAGGCGTCTCATTTCTGTATCCTCCAACAATTACCTCGTCTTTGTATCTTCCAATAGACACTTTAACTCTACAGCTCTGTTGTTATTGTACTCCAAAGCATTGTGGTATGTCTTCTCTTTCTTCTCTATTGGAATCATCCCTACAAAAGGGATTCATGTGTTTTATTTTCTCTCATTCACGGATTTAACTGTTACGATTGACAGTGATATATCTCATCTCTATATCCTCTAGTAGACACCTCATCTCTGTATCCTCTAATAGGCACCTCATCTTTGTATCTTCCAATAACCTCATCTTTGTATCTCTGTATCCTCTAGTAGACACCTCATCTCTGTATCCTCCAGTAGGCACCTCATCTTTGTATTTTCTCTGAAGTTATCTTCCAATATCTCATCTCTGTATCCTCTAGGCCTCCGCTGATACTATACCCCAAAGCGTTGTGGTCTTTCTTATTCTCCACTGGAATCATCCATACGAAAGGGATTCAGGTGTTTTATTTTCTCTCTTTCACGTATTTCATTATTATTGTTGATGATGATCCTGCCTTGGGTTTTTTCATTAATTGCATCAAGCTGATGTAGCACTTGGCGGAGTAGCTATTGTTTTTTGTCCATGGTGGGCTCTTGATCAAAATCCGACAATTGTCTTCTTAGGGGCGTGGTTAGGGTTTTGTGTGTAGGTAGGTGGAAGGAGTTGTGTAGGGTGGAGAGAAGAAAAATTTTGGAGGTGATATGAGGGGATGCTAGAAATCGTTGGATAAGATTAGGGGTAGGCTAACACTGATATAAAATGATGTTGGAGTTCACCCAAACTACTAGAAAAATCAAATATTATTACTGAAAGCAAATAGGATGTTACCATCAAACAAACTTGAAAGAGAAATTACAAAAAAACATGACTCAAACTCACACCAGGGCTTCATCCATGGGTATGCTGATCGGCTAGGTGGTTGGGGAGTGGAGGTAGGTGGCTTAAATTGGTTGTAGGTAGTTGGGACAGCAAAAGGATGGGTTGAAATTGCGTTGGCGGTGAAGCGGAGGATTGGGACTGTGAGGGGCAGTGAAGTGGGAGGGTTGTCGATTGCAGGACAACAAGGGGAGGTTGTCTAGGGCTATTGCGGAGAGCAAGGACTGGAATTGGAAACTACAGTGAAGAACAACAAATGGGTGTTGTTCGATGGCGGCTGCAGCATCATGGGGAAGATGCGGAAGGAGAGAAGAAAGATAATCACCGCCTCGAGAGAGAGAGATACAACCGGGTTATCCCTTCGAAGAGACAAAAATGGACATCGGCGGCTATCCTAAACAAAAAAAACATAAAAAACTAATATTCAAACCCTAATACAACACATATATAAGAAAATACTAAAAAAAAAGGAAAGAATGATAATAGGGAAGAAAAAACAAAAAATGGAAATCCAGGTAAATAATAAAAAAGGAAAGAAGGATAATAGGGAATAAAAAACAAAAAAAATGGAATTTGGGATTGATCAGCCTTTCTTCCTGTCTCCAGCGCTTGTGGGAGTCGCGCGGTTTGCATTCCAGTCTGACGCAGGTCGCTCCGCTCACATTTTAAGCATTTTATAATATTTACAATTTATTTGGAGGAAGACGTATGGGTATAAAAATCATTAAGTCGTGTTATTTTAAATTGCGGTACCTATCGTAACTGTCAAAAATATTACAATTTATATTAGACCTTGGATGCTTGAGAAAAAGGAGAGTTAGTGAACTGTTTGCTACATAATCCTCATTTTCCTTCATGTAGGAAATACACGAATTGCAAGAGCTTCAACGAATGTTGTACACATTCTTGCATGTTCTGACGGCTCACGATCTCTCTTCCGTTTTCCTTGTCCCAAATAGTAGGAATTTTTTGGATGCTATAATGCAGCTACTGTTGTTAACATCTTGCAGCTATAAAGACGTTGTTGTGAGGAAGGTATGCATGTAAATGCGGATCAATGATCTATTGCATGTATTCTTCATGAAAGTTTTATGAGATAAGCATAACTTTGCAAAAAAAAAAAGAAAGAAAGGATGAAATGATACTTAATTTTTCCTATCTTCCAGATTTGTGTGCAGATTTTTATCAAACTTATTAAAGACTGGTGCAGCAAGTATAGCGATGAAGAAAAGGTACTTTTTCTGATATTTTGCTTGCATAGCTCCTTATGTGGCATGTATAGTGTAATAGGTGCTGAAACAGATATACGAGGCAACCTTTATGCATACCGGTAGGAAGTAAAGAGACACAAAAATAAACGCGCGCACGCACGCGCACACACACATTCACATATTGATATTTAGCTGTTTTGTATTGGTATGCATGTGCACGCCCATTATGTGTGAAGGAAAGTTTTTCATCCTTTTGGCAAGGAAATGTTTATTCTCTTCACAAACAGTAAATATAATTTTATCCGCTTGTTAATATCATCTCTCATAGAAAAAGTTCATTGCTAACACAGTTTTACATCCACAACATATAAATATCAATAATGATGATGTGCTTATTTAAAAACTTATATTGATATAGTTCTATCACTATTTGTGTGTGTGAATAATTTGTTATGCTTTACATAGATAAAGTTCATTACGAACACAGCTATACACCCACATTGTAGATTAAGATCAATAATGATGATCATTACTGATGATGTACCATCTAACAATGAACTGGTGATATAATTTTATGAATGTTTATGAATATTCGAACATTTGATTAAACTTGATGTGCAAATGTCCTTTAGTTCTACATGCTTTTTTTTTTAAATCAAAGCCATTTAATGAAGTTTATATTTGCATAATACATTTTTAAAAAATTCACTTAAAAAATTCATTTGATATATTCTGCATAATGAGGTGGAAGGCACAGGTTACAAAGTCCAACTATTTTTTACTTACTAACTCTAGCTTGTGCATGGAACTATAGTTTTTCTAAAGTTTTTTATAACACTTTAAACAAGGCTCCGACTCATCATTAGCATCAACCTTCTTTTGACTTGGAGAAGCATAGTAATTCATACTAGTGTACTTTGTATACTTCTTTTCAAGTTCTATCTCTCTTTGTGTTTGCTCTGTTCTCCCTTTTTTCTGGTTCCAATTTCATTCTAAAAGATCACTCTCTCTTTTTCCATTGATGGAGGGGCGATGAATAAATTATAATGAAATAATTGATTTATGTGACTGTTTCAGGCTCAAGTTATATTCTCATCGTTTTTTTCCTATATATTAACTAGAAGTAGTTTTATATGCTTGGCATTATAATCAGTTTTTGTTTTCATAATATACATGTCCTTGATGCTCTCTAATCTTGATGAAAATTGAGGACTGATGTGAGGGTAACAGGTGATAACAAAACTTTGTATTAAACACCATGAAATGAGTGAGAGTAGAAGATGCCCCAAGTTGATGGGGAGTTATGTTTGATGTTAAGGGAATAAAAACTAGAAATTCATTTTCATAAACTGTAGTTAACGTCTTATGTAACACTCAACTTAATTGAATGGAAAAGTGGGACTCACGCGTGCCAATCTAAAATATTTGGGATGAGACTGCTACAACTTCCAAAAATGTCTGGTGAGAAGCTATGAAGATGAAGTGATATAGAAGAAGAATGAGAGGGAAGATGAATGTAAATATCAATCTTTTGGCTGTATTTTGTTTATAGTCTCCATTTGTTTGTGTTTGTGAGAAGAAATGTCCAACAAGTGTCAAAGTTTTTAATAACATGTCTGATAACATATACAATTCCATTCTAGAGCTCCTAGAAGATATTTTGGAAGGGAGGTAGTAATGGAATGACAAGGGGAACGAAATTATGTGATGTCAATGCCATTCGAAAGGGGATAGGTGTTCAGCGACTTTCTCGTCTGAAAACAGTGAAAGGAATTTTGAATCTGCAATGTTTTGGCCGGCGAGGAACTTTCATCATCTCTTCTTGAGTAAGATTCAGACACTCCACTTGCAAAAGAAATGCATATGTTACTTTTCATAATTCAGCGGAATTATTTTATTAATATGAAAAGGAGGATCAATTATCGTTACATGAATCTTAGAATAGGAAAGAAAAGAAAAAAGAAATAACTTGAAAGCAAAGATATAACACTCATGTCTTCATTTCATCAATTCATAATAATTACTTGAAGATAAAGGAAACCACATAAATTAGAAAAGCCTAAAATAGGACAGTAAATAAATCCAATCTAAGAAATAAAACCAAAAAAAGAAAAAAAAAAAAACAAATCCAAAAAAATAAATCTAATCCTCATAACTTCTAATATAAATAATTTTTTTTTAAGATAACTTGTAACACTCCCCCTCAAGTTGAACATGGTTGACAACCATGTTCAACTTGGATTTGAAAATGTCAAACAATGGGCGGGAAAATTTTTTGTGAGGTAGAACTTGAAGTCGTCATTTTGTACTTGTAATCAACCCCAAAAGCATTTAGGATATTTTTAGTTAACTGTGGTTGTCTTTGATTGCACTTTCTGTAGTGTCAGTAAGCAGGTCGAAGACTCCTACAGATAATGCTGTATGAAAATTTACAGGAAAGTATACAATCTAAAGGAAAAACATCAGAGTTAAGCCTCCTACAGGAAAAGAGAAGGGCCATGCTGTAGGAAAAGACTCCGAAGGAGATCTTGCTGCACGAAAAAGTTCTGGAGGGCTTGCTGTAGGAAAAAACTCTGAAAGATAGTTTGTTGCAGGAACGAGCTCTAAAAAAAGGCATGTTGTTGGAAAAAACTCCGGAGGAGGGTCTGCTGCAAGGAAAAAGCTCTGGAGGAGGGTCTGCTGCAAGGAAAAGCTCCGGAGGAGGGCCTCCTACAAGAAAAATGCTTCGGAGGATGGCTTGCTATAGTAAAAAGCTCCGGAGGATAACTTGCTGCAGGGAAAAGCTCTAAAGAATGGTCTGCTGTAGAGAAAAGCTCCGGAGGAGCTTCGGATGAGGGTTTGCTGCAGGAAGAAGTTTCAGAGGGTCTGCTGCAGGAAAAAAACTCCGAAGGAGACCTGTTGCAGGAAAAAAAAAACTTTAAATTCCAATTCCTCATCTAAGGTGAAGACGAATGACTCATTTGAGCTCATTTCACACGCTTGTTCTATACCAACAACCCTAATGTATTGTTGTTTAACTCCTACATCTCCTTTTTGAGCTGCAGATGCTTGGAACACACCATAAATGTTGATAACTGTAAGCCTTGTGCCTAAACTACAAGTTGGACTGTGCGGCGATCCAACAAGAGAAACACGTTTCTAGGAAGCTCTCTAGTAGGTACTTCTTTGGATTTTCCTGGAGCTTAAGTGTCTGAATATCTACATATTTACTATTATAAGGTGAAATAATCCATGGATCCACTGGCAAGGCTCTTCACTGCAATGGAGAACATGATCACAAGACCTTGGAACAATGATGCTCACCAAGTCCAGAACGACAAGCCATAGATTTGATGTTCATATAGTTCTTGCATAAGGGGGTTACATAAGTTGCCTTGGCTTTTACTCGAGAAGCTGTGATTGTGATTCCAATGATCTTCACAAGCTTGACATGTACTCAATCCTAATGGAACGCATGGAATCGGAGTTCTCCTTGAATGAGAGAAAAATCTGGACATCTCCAATGAAAACCTCCTCAATGTCACCCATCTCGTCGACAACTTTAGACCGAAGACTCGCCAACACCTCAGCAACTGTAGTTTCCAATAAGGGCAAATTTTCGGCTGGGAGCTTTTGGACATTGTCAGCCAGCTCTGCATGAAACGCGTCTTCCATGGTGATAGTGAGGTGGCCGACTTGTGGACAAGACTCGCGATAGGGAAATTCACCTTTCTCACCCGAGAAGCCGCGGATGAACTCCTTGACTTGAAAAGGTAGGTGTGGTGGGTGAGGAAGCCATGGTCTGGATTGCTGTCACCACACAAAAAATGAGCCTAGCCGTCGTAGAACACTGCACCCTCGTCCCAACCAAACATCTCCCTTTTCCAACAGATCAAACTTCCAGCAACGCAATTTATCATTGGAACCCTAGATCTGGGTCCGGCGTCTCCACTGGTGGCGAGGAGCAAGAAGTGGTAAGATATCCCTCAAGAGAGGGTATAATGAACAGAAGCTTTAACTGACATGGCAGAGGAGTTATGGCAACTAATTTCTGCAAGGAGTTCCAAATGTGGGAATGGTTGCAGGAGGGAATTCGATGGCGGGAAAGGTTGCATGAGGAATTTCAGCGGCAGGGCCTATAGAGAGAAATTTTCTGCCAGAAAAACTAAAAAGAGGAGGCAAAGGAAGGGCATGCAACACGACAAAGATTACCAACTGTAGGGAATATCAAGTTTTTGGCGGTATGAGACTTTAGGATTTGTTTCAAAGTTTTGATATCATGTTGATTTTCAGAATTAAGCGGAATTATTTTATTGATATGAAAGCGGATATAAATACACTTTCATGAATCTTGGAATATGAAAGATAAGAAAAAGAAAATAACATGAAAAGAAAGATATAACATCTATATCTTCATTTAATCAATTCATCATAATTACTTGAAGATAAAGGAAATGACATAAATTAGAAAAGCCTAAAATAGGACCCAATCTAAGAAAATAAATCTAAAATAGGAAAGAAAATAAATCCACTCTAACTAAATAAATCTAATCCTCATAAAATCTAATATAAATAAATTATTTCCTAATATAACTTCTAACAGAATATAATACTCCTTAAATATAAAACAAAGATTACAATTTCCATAAACTCAAAACAAAGCAAAAAATCTCTAAACCAATAGAATAACAACATATAAATAGTTATCTTATAGAAAAATCTAATCAGAAATAGTGAAATAGGAAATAAATAAAAAATGACTAAAAGATATGCTAAATTTTGTAAGTTGGTGCTCCGCTCCATCCGAACATGCAATTGAGGGAGCCCAAATTTCTTTGTATGCTGATCTCAGGACTAGAATGGGACCCTTTCACTGTTGAGTAAAACTTACATCCCTGCCTTATAGATATGGTGGACCAATTGAAATCATACATGGTTTGATTATGTTGAATTTATTTATTTTTAATATGTGAGGTCTTAACTTTAAAATGATTATAGATTTTCTTAAAAGAATTTCGCTCGTTTATTAGATCAAGTGAGTGAACGTTCAACATTCTCAAACCATTAAAATTTAAACATTAATCAATTTGGTAGAGCACATGCGGGTTTTCAATTTCATTAACTTTGAACTATCAAAATAACTTCACATATTTTTCAAAGCATTCAAATGATAAATTTCCATGTTTCTTAATTCATTTATATAGCACACTTGTATATTTTCACGTCATGATATAACCATAGAAAATTTGATGCATCTGCATATTTAATTTGCGTATATTCATAAAGCATTTTAGGATTCTTTCTGATGCTCACAAATAACATAACGTTGTGTTATGTTATTTGTATGATCTTAAAAGATTTACATAAAATTTGTGGCATATTGTTTGAGTTTATAATAGCCATGAAATTTATGTCAATTTTAGGAACATTTGATGATAAAATTTTGTGGATATTATATCATTGAATCACAATTAACGCCTCTTGTTCGCTTGCACATACATTGCGAAGTTGGTGGAAAAATCATTCTATAACTTTGACAGTTTGTGTTAACCTTAACTTAATGACATGCAAAAAATCATATTTTGACTGTTTCACAAGACCACTTCTGCTTGTGAATTGGAGTAGCATATTCGGCAACGAGTTCATCAAGTTATCGAGTCAATGAGAATATTTTTTAAAGTTTGTGTGAATGTTATGATTTGTACTCCACACAAAGCTTCATTTGAGCATTTTACCGCCTTCAGTTCGCTAGTAAGTAGATTGTGTTGAAAGTGCATATTAAGTCACCGTTTAGCATTTAGAAACAATAATTATTTGCTTGAATTTAGCCCCAATTTATGTATTTCGTATTTAAAGTCTGTGTAAATTCAAAATTTACATGTCCAGATAATCCAAGATTTAAATCATTTTTTGCAAGTTCAAATAATCACAAATAGTTCAATTTTGAATCAATTTTTGTAATTTCAAAAAATCCATATTTTAAGTTGGAATTTTGACAACCTCTTAGCGTCTTCATCGATTTAGGCGGTTGAATCGCGGGTGCCCGACCTGTCCAACTGTTTATAAGTTGTATTGGTCAATATCGTGAGACACTATGGCCTGCGAATAAAAATATATTTTAAATGATGGTTTATAAGACGCTTTAGGCTTCTAGTTAGCCTGCATGAAAAGTACACCATGGCGGGGGTTACAATCTCCATAAACTCAAAACAGCAGAAGTTCCTAAATCAGCAAAATAACAACATATAAATAGTTTCCTCACGAAAAGCTCAATTAGAAATAGAGAAATAGGAAATTTGAAAGAAATAAAAAAGGAATAAAGATATGCTAAAATTTGGAAGTCGGCGCACCCCTCCTCCTGTCTAAACCCGCAATTATGAAAGCCCAGATTTCGCCGTTCGTGGAATTACCGCGACCGGGATCACGGTAACCCGGCATTGTAGCAGGCTCCCACGTCAATATCTGTCTTGGTGTAAAGTTGTTTTCAGGGTTCTTTTGTTCCATCGTGGCTATAGTTGTTGGGGATTGTTCATGCTTCATACCTTGGATGTTAAATTGACATCGTCACTCATATGACATAAGACTGCACTGATAAAATGCATGATACATGGATTTTTGTAGACATGCCGGCAATTAGAGGTTACATGTTTTTCTTCCTATGTTGTTAACATGTAGATTGTTATTGGGGCATTTACATGCATACCACCTATTTCCTATTTATTTACATATCTAACATCTAAACTTTGCTTTTTAAAATTTTGACTATTCAAATATTTTATACCACGTCAATAACACTACTATTTTAACTTTAAGTGTCATACATCTTTCATGCATATGGAAGATGACATATATGTAAAAATTGAAGTTTAGGTGTTAAATGTGTAAATACATAAGAATTGAGTGGTATGTTTGTAAATATTCCAATGTAATTTGTCTTGGGTTCTTATCTTTTGAGACATCTACTTGCAGAAATAGCGTGTCAACTAATCTATGAAATCAATCCTGTCCAGGTTCCTGGCTTTGGAAACTTCATTATTGAGAAATTTGCAACTAATTGCTGCCTGTACAGTGTTTTGGACAAGTCGCTTGAGTTCCATGATGCAAATACTGTAAGAATGACTGTCCTTTTCTCTTGAATTTTTAAACTTTTGTCTCAGACAATTTGTTACTTCTCATGTGTGAGAAATTTAACTTTTTCTTAAGAACACTTTTCATTTTTATTATATAAAATTATGTCATTTTGTGATTGATGACTAATATTTTAAATAAATATTTTTTGCATGTAGCGTGTGAAGAGATGAAATAACATAAAGATGCTAGTTTGAACAAAAATGCTTTGGTAATCATTAAATCATCCTACATAGGATATTGGTGGTTGGTTCTCAGCTGTGCTGAAGGTCTTGGTTCGATGCGTGATATTTGTTGTTGGAATAAAGTATGAAGTGACAAATTTTGTAGTCTTCTCAAGAATTACTGAGTTGCCTTTGCATGAATAGCTAACATGTAATATTTTCATTTATTGTTTACACTTTTTCATTTAGAATGACTCTCTTGTGCTCGTTGTCCCTTGGAATCTTTATTGACAAGGCTCTGCATCAAGAAAAATTTACCATCATCATTCTCCATTTAACATGCTACTAGGATTCTGTCCAGTTGATGCTTTGTATCAAAAATTATTTCTTTTTGACATCTAAAACTGCTAATATGTGATATAACTTGTTTGGTTAAATTCTTAAGATCTCATTGTTCGCTGTTTAGGTATTAATGCCCACATTTATTCATTCTTTGGAGCAATTACATACGTACCACTCAAAACATGACTATTTACAGAGCAAACACCTCTTTCATCCATTTTTCAAATGTTCACTCAAATGTCAATAAACAACCCATGTTTTGCTTTTTTATCAAAATTCTAATGATTTGATCATGCCACGCAGAAATGCATCGGTTCCGTAGTTTAAAAAATCACTCAGGTGCTAGTTTTTGTAAATAGCAATGTTTCCAGTGCTATGGATGCAATTATCCCTTATTCTTTTCAATAAAATACTTTGAACATTAATGATTGAATGCATTTTGTTTCACTATGGGATTTTCAAGCCATAAATAAACTTACGCATTTTGTGGGATAAAATGGACGCTTGATCTCAATACAATGTATCCATTATTGTGCTTTGGGTCATTCTACCTTGAAATGGAAATAGGGAGAAAATTTAATTACTTATTTATTTACATTATTTAATTATTATGCTTTTCGTAAGAGCCTTTCATTGAAAATGTGATCTTATTTGCCCAGCTTGTTCTTCTTGGGGAAATTGTATTGGCTCAGAAGGTCATGTATGAGAAGCTTGGTGATGACTTCCTTGTTCATTTTGTCTCAAAAGGCCTCTTGACAGCTCATTGTCCACATGATTTAGCAGAACAGTACTGTGCAAATGTGCAGGTTTATGTCTTCTTTGCTTTGAAGTTTTTTCTACTTGTTAAGTTTGGTATCCTCTGAAATTACATCACACATATCAAGTACTGAATTATACTACTATTAAAGAAGACATTTTGCTCAAAGAACCCTGATGATCTAGAATTAGGTGGAAAGCACTTAGAATGAAGGGGCATTTACATACATACCATCCAATTTCTTTGAATTTACATATCTAACACCTAAACTTTGTTTTTAACATTTATATCACCCATATCTTTTATATCATATCAAACCTACCACTATTTTAACTTTTAAAATGTGGTATACATCCTTTTCATGCATAGGTATGTAAAAATTGAAGTTTAGGTGTTAGATATCTAAATGCATAGGACATGAGTGGTATGTATGTAAGTCTTCCTAGACTGAAATGGGAGAGTTGTGCCTTTTCTCTTCATAAATTTCATCAAATAAATGATTTCATACAGTCATACTCCTCTAGAATAGGATACATAAAATCAATTAACAAATGTGTAATTGCATCAGAAAAGGCAGAAAATGAAAAATTTTGCGATTTTTTAGAAGATTTTTGTTTATCAACGTTAAGTGTCACCAGAGTGCATCAGATAAGGCAAAAACTAATCCTTCCTGCCATGTGTGATCTTTCTAAACAGGGCAACGATGTCAAGGCTTTGAAATCTTTCTATCTTTACATGATTGAAATCTTGAGGCAACAGCAAAATGCAAGCCTTGTTTTCAGATAGAATCAGACATTTATTTTGACCTGAAATTCTCAATTCTTTTATTACACACTTGATTGACATCGAGCATATTCCACGGATCTGACTCAGGTATTAAACTCAGTTTTGTTTGTTGTTCTTGTTTTACTCCATGCTTTTCAACTTCTGTATATATAACAGTAGCTTAAATATATATATTGCCAGCGTCATTATTTTCTCAAGTTATGTTAATTTTCTCACAGTTATATATAACAGTAGCTTAAATAATAGGGACTGTTTCTCTCCCTGTTTTAGTGGTATAAAGTAAATCAAATGTCTGATTTCTCAAAATTTCGGTGTTTGATTGAATGAAAACAGAATGCTATGTAAAATTTTAGTAACTTCGGAATTAACCTCTCAATTCAAAAATGATATATTCCGAATTTATTAGATTTGGGTGATTTCCAAATGCATTGCAAACTGTAGCATGTTTATCACCACCAGCTGCCATTTCCACCTCCCCCTTGCCAACGCTAAAGTAGATGAGAAAATATTACGTCCAAAGTCCGGACACAACCCACATCCCGACAACAGACATGATACAGTGGAGCTCCGAGCTCCCGCTCCACCCTGTATCACGTCCATTGTCTAGACGCAGCTGTGCGTCCAGACTCCGAAAGCAATATTTTTTCATGGTAGATAGCCGCCTGCTGCCCACCTTCCTCGCTGCTTTTGCGTCCAAACTCCGAAAGCAATATTTTTTCGTGGTAGATAGCCGCCCGCTGCCGTTGTCGCCAGCTGCTCACTTTCCTCGCCGCTTCCACTACTGTCCACCCTCCATCTCTGCCTCCAGCTATCTGTTGCGGCCACCCACTGCCAACTGCAGGCGCCGCCGCAACCACTATTGCCGCGCATATTCTAAGTTGATTTTATTTTTTCTTTGAACCAAATATATGCATGTATTTACTTTACACCAAACCAAATAACACTGCATTTCTTTCACGTTGACTTTCTTCTAAACAAACCAAACATTGATTATGTTAACCCATTCAATATTAAAATCCGAGATTTTTTTCACTTTTACAGATTCATATTTGTTGGATTGATTGAAGTCAGAAGGTTGACTCTGCTTGATTGATGTTTATGATGCAAATTCGTGATCCACACGTTGATGTTTATATTCCCTGTCAGTTTGGCAATCTATTTCATTTAAATAATTTCTTTTGTTTTATTGGATTGTATATGCTGACCTTTTATGTTAGCAATTTCTTTTGTTTTATTGATATCCGATATCCACCGTCCATCAATTTTTTTTAAAAAAATAAAAATAGGGCCCACCAAAATACATCTTTGTTGTGATGAACGGTAGAGATCAGACACTATGCATTTCTGCATACCGTGTTTGTATGGAATAATTTTTCCATGGAGTGTGTCCAACATCATAGCTCTCTTTATTCGAGAGTGAGAACTTAGAATTAAGGCCGAGTTTGATTAAGTAATCATATTAAAGTAAAGTGTTACTCAAGCTCAACTAGACCCATTTACACCCGGAGATATCCTGATGACTAACATGATTCAACATTGATTTTAATTTTCATGCTAAATGTTTTTAATATTTTTACATTTTGCAATGCATTTCTATCTTTAATTGCTGAAATTTTTAATTCAAATGAATTATATACTAAATTTTATAACTTTAAAAGTAATATTTATTTAACATCAATATTTCAATAATTATTAATGTTAAAATATATGATGAAAGTAGTGCTAGCTTTAATTTGAAATTGTAGGAATATAAAATGCATCTTCTACTTTTATGACAACTAACACCTATAAAAATTTAAACCTTCTTATGGAGAACTTACATTATAATTAGATCTAGAGATGCATTTTAAGATTCATAATATGCCATATAATTTTGTGAAAAATAAAACATCCTCTATTAAAATATGCTTCCTACCAAGCGGGAAAGTGAACTTCAGACGCCACTTGTAACAATAGAACATAAATACCACTCAATTCCTATATAATTACAGATTTAATGCCCAAACTTGATTTTTTACATTTATGCCACCCTGCCTATGTATGAGTATATTTTACATTGTAAAGTTAAAATAGTGGTATTTTTTTATGTGGTGTTAAAGGTTTGTGTGGTATAATTGTAAATAAAAGTAAAGTATACCGGTAGGATATGTAAATACATAGGAATTGAGTGGCATGTATGTAAATGTACCCATGTAAAAATAAAGGTTTGCATTAGAAGGTTGGGTTAGCATGTAGTAGTGTGTACTCGGCTCACTTTGGTCCTCTAGTATGATGCCAAGGTACGAGGGTTGAATAAAGGTGAACTATACATTTGTGGGGAAGCCAATACTTGAATTAGGGTAAAGTAAAGCATATTACTAGGGTGGCTTAGAAGAGAATCAATTAAGAATTGGGTCAACTATGGTTGGTTGACTAGGTATGTGAAAGTCAACATGTGACCTAGGGATAATTGGATTGGTTGGTGAGAGTAAACTAGCTTGATGTCATAGCAAGAAGGATCATGAACCACAACTAGTGTATGAACTAGACCTCATTAAGTTGTCCTTAATATTCACTTCATTAAAGTTTCGTTAAATTGGAGAATACCATATTTGAAACTATAATAAGTGTTAAAAGCCAGACTTATCAAACTAATTATCTAGTCGAGGTAAAAATATTTGATATGACATTAACTGTTTGTAAGCTTTAGTTGAGTTTAAATTTCTTATAATGACAAATTAATATAGAGGTCATATGAATGAATACAGTTAGCGTAAAACAACAAAATTAGTGCTTGTGCCCTTTTAGCTTTCATATTTAAGAATAGACTACAATTTGAGTATGGCTTTTTAGAGTATTGTAAGGATTATGCTCCTAAAGCCATATTTTTTTCTTGGGAATTAGGAGGCATTTTTTTAATAAGAGCCCCCAATAGTTATGATTTATGATAGTTATACTTACAAAATGTTAGATGTGCTTTATAGTTTTTTAGAAAAACAATCGTAATGATGCTTACACCTCATTTTTCAATGAGTTGCACACCTCATCCAAACACACCTCAACTCAATTTTTTTAGAAAATTTACATACATACTACACAATTCTTAAAGTATTTGCATATCACTCACCTAAAGTTTGATATTTACACTATATGGTGTCATAAAGCTAACATGAATATTTATAATTTAAATTTAAAATGATAATGATGGTTGTATTTTCTATGCCATGTCAAAGATTTGAGAGGTATGCATCTAAATATGAATGTTTAAGTTTTTTATATGTAAATACGTAAAAATTGTGTGGTATACATGTAAATGCCCCTTTTCAAGGAAAACTAAAAATATATCAATATATCTCACTTATCAACCCTTAGCACCAGATAGTAAGTAAAAAACAAAAAGAAAAATTATATAAAGTCAAAGTTCTAAATATTATTATATCATTGCTTTAAATTATAATTAATATTTTTTCACAATTATTGATTAAAAAAGAGAGATGATTGAAATTAAAGTCAAGAATGAATAGAATAATATTGATATGACCTAACATTATATGATTTTAATAAAGACCTAGTGAATGATAAAAATAATATAAACTTCTAAATTAAATAATTCTAAAATCAATGACTTGATATATTCTTAAATAAATGGGGTGCAATAAGAGTGAGAAATATTCTTCCTCACATTTAAATCCCACATAGCAATCATTACTCAATTATATAGAGAGCCTCACATAAGAGTTACACAACCTAGAGTCATGCCTAACCATGGTTAGAAAAAAACAAGGTCCCATTTGAACAATGGCTTTGATACCACTTGTCAAGAGGATAGTATATAAAGTAATGGCAAATAGACTAGTCTTATAGAGGTACTACTAATATATTAGAAAACTAGCATTTCAATTTCAATGTAAGACTATCTTTCACTTGCACGTAGAACTCAATAATAACTAAAGTTCAACTTTTTACGTGACATAATAGCATATAGTTATGACATGTTGCATTTGAAAAGAAAAAGGGCAAGAAAGACTTGGTGAATCAGAAGAGTAAGAAGGGTGAGGAACATAATAAGATGAGTGAATTTAGTTACAAAATAAGTAAAATAGAAGTAATATAAAGTAAATGTTTGCATTCAAGATAATATTATGATATTTGGACACCAAAAAAAAAGATGATGTTGTTCTAATTAAATGGATTCGGGCAATACATTTATGGGGCATTTACTTACATCACATCCAATTTTTATGTATTTACATATCCAACAACAAAACTCTACTATTTGCATTTATACGACCCACAATTCTTTATACCATTATTTAGACTTTTACAAAGTGAACTACTGCTTTCTCATGCATGGATAAGACGACATATGGGTAAAAATTGAAGTTTGGGAGTTAGATATGTAAATACATGGAAATTTAGTGGTGTGCAAGTAAATCTTCTTATATTTAAATGTTTACTAAGATATTTCATGGGTTGATTCTAGAATGTAGACTTTCAGGGGGGAAGTTCACTACCAGATTTTAAAGAACAAATTCATGTTCTGGAAATGCAGGCTGAGCCTCACAATAAAAATTGCATTTAAGATGTATAAGATCAAAGCAGGGGAAGTCCATGCTTTGATTTTTTTGTTTATTTTGAAACATGAACCCAGGTAAACAAAATAAATATGATTAAAAATATTGATGTGGCTTAATTATTACATAAATGTCCTGAGATGCATAAGATATAATTTAATAGGCTTACAATTCTGATGTGATAAATTAAGCTAATTAATACATTAATTAATTATTTATTAAACTATTAATACTTAATTAAAATTTAATATATCTAATTAAAAGTAATATGTAATTTAGTTATAAATCAATAAAATTAATTAAAATTATAAATTATAAATTATAAATAAACTTATTATATAATGAGGAAACTCTCACGCATCTTTTTATTTCCTGTAATTTTGCTAGTAATATTTGGAAAAGTATTTTTGAATTGAGTGGTAGAATGAATGTTTCTAATGGTCATAATAGCATTACTAAAATCTTTGAGGATTGGAAAAGTAAAGGGCATGATTTCTTAACTAACATTCCTTCTATTATGCTTTGGTTTATTTGGGTTTCTAGGAACTCTGTTAAGCATAATGGTGAGGTTTTTACTTTCATGATTTGTTCCTCTATTTATAAAAGTCTTTCTATGAATGATTTAAAAGAGATTACTAATAGATATATGATTTCTGTTGCTATTAATCTTTCTATTTCCTTCAATACTGTTGCTAGTTCTTGTTGCAATAAAAGGTGGATCAAACCTTTTGCCCCTTTCTTTAAAATTAATTATGATGGCTGTCGGAAAATGAACTGTGCGAGAGTTGGTGGAGTTTGTAGGGACTGGAATGGTACTGTTTTATATTGGTTTGCTGCCCCGCTTTACCTGTTTCTTCGATTGTGGCTAAAGCCGATGCTATTGTTTTTTCTTTGATGCTTGCGAGAAAGATGAGATGGAATAATATTATTTTGGAAATGAACTCTATTACTCTTTGGAAAGTGTGCAGATCTGATATAGTGTGTCGTTGGAGTATTAACTTGCAGGCTAAGAAGATCAAATTCATGGCTAAAAATCTTAATATCTATTGGTATCATTCTAAATGTTGGATGTCTAGTTTAGGGTGAGTTGTGTTGTATTTTATTTATTTATTTATTTTTTATTTTATTTTTTTGAAAGAAAACCCTTTTTTTATTGTAGTGTGTGTGTGTGTGGGACCTCTTTCCTGGTTTTATAATTTTCTTTTTATGAAATAAAATGAGAGCCACACACACACACACACACACGCTCTACTATGGTTTCGTGCGTCGAGCTCGGTTACTGATGGTCGCGCTTTCCAGCCAGGCTTCTGCACACCATGTTTTTTTTCCTTTGTAATCTGAAACCACTCTCCGTTTCGAGCAAGTCGTTGTCCTCGGGCTCGAGCATAAATCGCAGGGGCTTGCGGTTTCCGCTCCTGCTCCCTTTCTGGATTCAGAGTTTGCTCTCTACTTTGCTTTCTTCGATGTTCTTAACACCTCACCTCCATCTATTGGGGATGACTTCAGATAGATCGTATGTTGCTGCCCTTGCGGGTGTCCACGCCACAAGTACACCTAAATCGTGCTCTTTTACTCCTTCGTTTGAGTGGGTGAAGAACATCAAGAAACCTGGTATGAAGAATAAAAATCTGTCAACTTTTTTACTGAAGCTAAAGGTTCTTTTGTCAACTGAATTTGGTCAGGAAATTTCTGTATGACCATCCAAAAATGGAGCTCATTCGTAAGGAATTTGAGCTTATGCGCCTTGTTGGGAATTGAAAAATTGAACTGTTAGATGGAAGACATATTCTAATACAACTAAATAATGAAGAGGATTACACGTGCTTATTTACTAGAAGACTCTGAAATGGACTATGGATTTTGACCCACAGATGAAATCACAAATCATTCTGGTTTGTATTCGCCTCTCCGGTTTAAAATTTCATTATTTTACTCAAAAAGTATTGTACTCTATTGTCTTAACTTATGGTAAGTCACTCAAAATGAACATTCCTACTTTTTATTTTTCCTCTTCATCTGAATCCAGAGTACTTGTTGAAAGAGACATTACTTCATCCACTTCTGAGGAAATTTGGTTGGACACACAACACCAAGGATATTGGAAAAAGGTAGTGATTGTCTTTTCCTTTGTATTGTTCTAACTGTCGTATGTTCGACCACTCCAGTTATCAATGGCGTCATCTACACCCCCACCTCAGATTAAAAAAGCATAGTGCTCCGCCACAAGCTGTGATTTCATCTCCTCCTGATCAACTCCAAGTTATTGACACTATTGATAATAAAAAAGATACCCCTGAAGACGTCACTATTCTCGCAGGCATAATGACAACCATTCAGTCCCCACACAATGTTGTAGTTCCCCCGTTTTTGGAACCTCCTATCGTGGGGGAGAGTGAGATTCTTCATACCCACCTGTCAGAGAACATATCATCATTATTACAAGTGGCAATACTTCTACTACTTCATTACCGCCTCATCAAGTCGAGCAAGTTGTTAATGTTACTCAGACTCACGGGGATCATGATGTGCAACAACCTACACCTGTTCGGTATACTAATCAGATGAGGAATGACAGGTCTATACATCCAAGAGGAAGAAGAATAATGGAGACCTACTTGAGCTCAGAAATCTGATGGATGATACTTTGGTTACTTCGGGCAATGGTACTCACCAATTTGTTAGTCAGTTCACTTATGAAAACTAGAGGCAGAGGGAGGACTAAAGTGGGACGTCCCTTAACACTTTTGCGCCCTTTAGTGGTTTTTTAGCTTTTTACCTTTATGTACCTTTTATTTGGGATTTGTGATTGTTGTATTGTGTGTGCTGGACTTTCTTTTAGGCTCTCTCATACAACTTTTCTGTATCTTTTCCGCTTTAATATACTAGCTTTTGGGTTTTTTTCTAATATATATATATATATATATAATTTTTTAATTGATAAAATAATTAATGAATATAAAATGCCCTTAATGGGGGCAATTAAGCTCCTTTCAAAATTTACACCTTCCACAAAAATATCTAAATTAAGTGCTCCTTATAATTTGCCCAACAAGAAATATAAAATGATGATAAACATAAAATAAGAGAATTCAATTACAAGATGAACATATAAAAATAAATTGAAGCAAATATTTTCATTAAAGCTAATTTTATGATATTTTCACATATAATAATCGGCATATGTGTGATAAAATCCTTTTGGGGCTTTTTGACTTTGCAAATGAAATGTTTTAGTAATGGAAGCTCTTCCTGGACATTTACAGTGTTCAACTTTAAGCCCATACCGTTTGGCTTTAATTATCGATGCTCTTACTAAACATTTACAGGAAAATGTATCTTTATGTATGTTTTTCACCGATGATATCTTTCTTGTGGATAAGACCAGAGAAAGAATTCATAAAAAACTTGAATTATGGAGGTCGACTATAGAGTTTAAAGGCCTTGGTTTCAGTAGATCTAAAACCAAATACAAGGAATGTAATCTTAGTAGTAGTAAATTTAGTGACAGAGTTGTAATAATGGTGATCAAATCATTAAAAGAAGTGAACGTTGTCGATATATTGGGCTTATCGTTCAAAGTGATGGTGATATAGATACGGGTGTTATTTAGTAGAAATAAAGTTGGACGGTTGACTTAGAGGAACGTATCTGGCTATTGTGTGATAATTTTTATGGCGTAGAATGCTGGTGATACCTGCAATACTTTATGACGCAGAATGTTGGTCTATAAAAGAGAAACATAGACCAAGTTAAATGTCGCTGAGACAAGAATGCTTAGTTGCAAGAGTGGCTTTAAACTTAGGGACAAAATGCAAAATGAACATATCCATGAAAGGGTTGGTGTAGCTCCAGTGGCGGACAAGATTAGAAAGAGTCTTCTTAGATAATTTGGTCACATTAAACGTTGGTCATCTGATGATCCAGTTAGGAGAGTAGATATTTTAGATTTGACTTATGTTAAGAAAGGTAGATATAGTTCTAAAAAGACTTGGGCATGTTGTTTAAAATATTATCTTAATTTATTATGATTAAATGAAAATATGACACTCAGTAGGACATAATGAAGAAAAAATGATTCACCTAACCAACCCCACTTAGTAGGATAAAGGCTTGTTGTTGTTGTTGTTGAAATGAAAAGTTCAATCGTTTAAGTTCAAAATAAATAAAATAAAAAAATCACACTTAAATCAACACCCAAAGCATTTATATTTTTTCTACCCCATTAAAATGGGTATTCAAACTATATAAGTTTTCCCATAAATGCAAAGTCTAGGGAATAAACTCAATCTTAGCTCTCTATATTATGATACAAAATAAAAAATTGTTTTCAAAATTCAAACATGTGACCCCCAAATCAAAGTAATTATTAAAACTTATGAACTCACACTGTAGGCAACCTCTGTCGCACTTCTATTTGACAACATTTTCTAGTTGCATTCCAGAAACTTATGTGCTGATGAAGAGCTTTTCACAACCAAATCTACTAATGTGGTAACTATATGAATTATTAAGTTTGGCTTTTTCTAAATAGAAAAAAATATATACCATCTAGAACTTTAAAAAATTTCAATAAATATACTTTTGCCGCAGTAATTGCACAACTAATTTTACATGCAAATGAAACCTTCCCAAATAAATCTCTAATATTGCTGAATGCATGGGTTAAAAAAATAGTCACTACAAGGCTGAACAAAAAGAAGAGCAAGTAAAATAACATGGCAAAGGGTAATAAATTTTAACCCAGCTGCACTAATAAAAATCAATAATTAAAAACATACCAGCAAGATTCTGCAACCTCTGCACAAAGTTGAAATTGTGACACTCATGATTCATGAAACTTCAGATGACAAACAATACAAAAGACCGGGACATAAATAAGATCACATGAAGCGGAATGTTTGAATGATAAGCAGTGTTTGGATGTACTTTGCCTAAGCAACTTCAATAAAACTTATAATGAGTATAAACGTATTCATATATGAATCTTCAAGGAACCAAAACTCTGAAATAATTATCGTATCAAAAAATATGTCTCACTACTAAATATAACATTATTCATAGATGAATATTCAAAGAAACAAAACTCTTAAATAATGGTCATATCAAAAAACATGCCTTACCACTACCTAAATATATAATTCTAATTGCCTGTTACACCAACTGCAAATATAATTCAATAAAAGTGAAAAAAAATAGCACAGAATTCTTACCCACCAATAGAGAGATCACTTTTTAGATAATTTCCAGAAAGCAAATAGGATATCCATAAATTTCCAGTTATGCACAGCCTTCTATGAATGATATGGGGCTCATTGTAAACCAAAAATTGAGACAATACCCCCAGCAGCACACAATTGTAAAGTGAGAAATATAACATATATTGTAATAAGGCCAAAACCTAATAATTTGCTAGGCTGCATATTGTTTCTTGGCAAGATTAGCAGAGACCATATGAGTCCACTCATAAGAAATCCCATTGTATAAATCAAAGAGCCATCTTTTGGAAGGACATACGAAGACGGCGCAGCAGATAATGCTCCGAAAAGCATTGATATTCCTAGCCCAGCAAGTGTATTAAACATAGGTCCAGCATAGCAACCTGAAATTGCAATTTGAACCCCGTCACCGCCATTCAAAGCTAGAGCAGTATTCGACATCAAATCACCCATGGAATTACCCCACGCCATCACTGTAAGTCCGAGAATCGAAGGATTGATTCCCAGTATCACACCCAAAGCGAGGAAAAGGGCAACCAACTCGTTGGCTATGATATAAAACCAAACAATGCTCATCAAAAAGCCTCCAAAAATCCATGGAAACAAGAACCTTTGGGGCGGGTGATCGTGACTTGTAAAAAAGAAAGCAAGAACACCAAGGGTGATGCCTGCGAGACTACCTAATAAAAAAGGAGCTAATCTTATAGTGTTACTCTCACTTTCTCCTGAATTCCACAAAAATGCCAAGAGAAAAGGCGCCAGTATTGCGCTGGCCACGGCATAAGGTTTAGACCACCTTTCTTCTTCAACAACGGGAATCGTCAGCTTTCGTGGGAGCGAAAGTGGAATCTGAATAACCATAAAAAGTTTGCTACAAGAAAAGATTGTATGATCTTCTTCTACATCCTCGCTCCATCCCCACAAAGGCCTTAAATTGTCGCTAGTGCCGCCCTCATGCCCGGCATTCGAGTAGATTGCCACATTTGATGCCCACATCCACCGAGGCAAGCTACTATGCAATCGGGGCACATCGTTATCTAAGTCATCTTCCAAAAGAGAGCTATAAATGGAGTCATCTTCTTCGTCTCCATGAGAGAAGATGCTCCCTCTAACTGGTAATAATGGGGTCACAGCATTCAACTTAAGAATCTTGGCGTGCTTCCTCAATAACTCATTTGCTGCAACCATGAAGGCGTACACCGCATAGATAAAAACAAACATGAATGCTCCCCAAACACTCACATTTCCAACAAGTAAGATTAATGAAAGTGCCATTAATGTCAGCAAGAAGAATCCGATATCCCTAATGAAACATCTCCGATCAATCTCTACAGTCTTACCAGAAACACATAAGCTAATGATCCCAGCAACCATACAACTAACAAAGACTGCGCCCCCAAGCACGCTATTCAAACCAACCTCTCCAGCTTCAGAGCCCACAAAAGCCGCGATACTGGCAAAAACATCAGGAGCGCCATTACCAAGAGGAAGCAATGTTACCCCAGCAACAGTAGGGGGCAACTTCAATAGATTAGAGAGCTTAGCAAGACTACAACAGAAGTAATCTGCAGCGGTGTTGCCCAATAGATAGAAAAGAGCCAGCAGCCACAAGCCAAGAATAGCATACCCTAAAATTTGAAATTTCTCACAGCCGCAATAGTATAAGGAAATGTAATTGATAAATCGACCGGAATTGCAATCGGGATGGGACTTCAGAAAATCGCAACCCGAAGCGAAGCCCTTGTGTTGCTCTAGTCCGAAGCAAGCTTCAGTTGGATTCCCGAGCATCCGTTCATTATCTAAGGAAGCCTGCGAAGAATTGCTCGAAGAAAACTCCATCAGCCGCCGATGACTCGTAGGGGTGAGTTGAGCCAACCGCCAGGGAACGTGAAAGTTAGAGTTTCGGGAGCGTAGAGGGTTCCGGATCACGTCATCTCTGTTGTAAAAGAGCAAAAGGGGAACCAAAGCACAGAGACTAATAAAGACAGCGGAAAACTTACGGGAGAGCCTCGTCCTCTCCTGCATGCTCGTGAATTACGCTATTACGATTGGCGGAGATGAGTTTTAGGGTTTCCGCAGGCGATCATCAAAGATGTAATCGAGGCTCCGGTTGAGAAGGGATGATAACTAAGCAAAGGAGTTTAGGGAATTAAGGAACACAGAATTGGCTTAGGGTTTCGTTCGTCGTACGCTCTGAGAGGACGACGATGGCCAACGGCGAAGCTTCGAACCTCCTCTGTTGGCACGTGGGTTGCGTGCGTAGGGTCAGACTCGGGTCCAAAAAGCATTGAAAACTCGTAAAATCTCATATCATATATCGGTCTGTTTGGCTCAACTCAACCACACAACCTGACTCAAACCAGACAGTTAACCCGAACCCGTTTAACCTCTCAGCTCAAATTTTTTTATTATTATACTTCTAACATTTAACAAGTATCAATAGACAAATTAAAAAAAAAATTATGTGTGCATAAATAACAAACAATGGTACAAGAGTTAAAATTAAAAATAATTTTTTCGTGTTTGTCGTGTCATATTCGGGTTTTCGAGTTCAACTAGAGCCCAACCCGAAATTTTTACGTGTCTGTAGTCGCTCATTTTTGCACTGTCGGTCTTCATTTCGTCATTTGCTTGACGTCATCATTGGCATTGTGGAGTCGCCAATTTGTTTTCGTTGTATTGCTCTTTTCTCCAAATAATTCTCCATCTTATTAACTCATGTAGATGAACGAACAGATGAGAAATTGGTGGATTATGGCAGATTATAAAGGAAACAAACAAAAGAAGCGTTCGAAAAGCTTTCATAAGGTGAATTTTTGCATTGATAGTTCCAAAACATAAATCCAAAGTGAGATCAACTCAGTATGCTTTGAAGACATAATTGTGAAGCAAATCTTACTAAAGCTAACTACTAGAGAATTCAAGTTAATGTACCTGTTCTAGAGTTCGTATCCTCCTATAAGAACAAGTCTCTAAAGTTAATTATATCTTAAGTAGTCAAGACTACTTAAGATAACTCCCGATTAAGTTTATAATTTGTTCTCCAAAAGTTCAAATGTCGTTGGCAAGAAAATAAATGTCATTCCTATCCTAAGAGTAACGGATTCCTAAAGATTCTGAACTACCCAAAAATTTTATTTTGTCTTTGATGGTTTAGTTGAGGTTCATCCTTTTGCTTCGAGTTTTGAATATCTGTCAATGCAAAACAGAGTTAACACATCCTAATAACAAGCAAAGTAAATCTAAGGTGACATCCGCCTTTTGTCTTCAGCAGCTTTGCAAAACAGAGTTAGCATGAATCAATTTTGGTTTAATTGATTGATTGTTATTATTATTTTTTAATTTTAGACAACCCGCTTAATATGTGTGTGTTTTTCCATCATCTCGGGGTTGTCGGGTTCTCTGATCTACTTAGTCCTAGAGGTGGTCAAACTTGTTTGGACTGGAAAATTCATGTCAGCAATCATGGGTTGCATCATACAAGAAATCTTCGTAGACCTGGGTATCCGAGGTTTAAGTTGTGTTCAGTGATCTTTGTTCAATAGAGTTTTATTTAAATTTTAATATATTTTTCAGATTTTAGTGTTCGGAAATTTTAAGTTGCTTAAAACTTATTAACTGATTAATTATTTTGTCATTTTGTGTTTTATTTTTGTTGTTTAGAATGACCAAATCAAGATCCTATGGTTCTGTCGTCCCGAGGTTATTGGGTTTTGCAGTTTAATTAGTCACAAGTGATTGAAAGATATTTCGTTAGCAGACATGAGTTGCCATCTCCAAAATATTTTCCCAAACCAAGCTGCATTTTTTATTTCAAGTTTGAGTTTGTCTTTTAGGTTGAATTTTAAGTCGTTTCTTTTAGGTTAGTTTGGTACGTTAGCCCAAATTGTCCCTGGCTAAGGCTAATTGTGATTTTGTTCTCTTATGAGAAGTCAAACCTTGATTAACCTTCAGTCACCTATTTTTTGGTTAATTTTAGATTAGTTCAAGTTGGGTTGAATTGATCTAAGATGAGACTCCGGGTAATCCGAGTTAACTTGAATTTGGCTGGTTGTCCCTCAGATTATCTTTAAACTTGTTTAAATCAACCAAAATTTAACAGGATTGATCCAGACTGACTTACTTTAATTGGAGTCAAACTAGTTTTACTTTGTTTAGATTGAATTAAGATAAGCTAAGTTAAACCAAGTCGTATTAAATTGGGAGCAGACCAAGTTGAGTCGGGCTTATCCATGTTAAACTTTCTAGGTTAAATCACGCTTAAGTTAAATTAGACTTGACTAAAGTCCAAGTTAATTTACACTTGAGTTGTCTTTTTAAGTCTAAGTTTGGTTAGAATTAATCAATCCTTGATTAATTTGAGGTTGAGACTTAAGTCAGGCTTGAAGTTGAGTATCAAGTAGGGTTGATCAGAGTTTAGTAAGATTTTCCCGAAGAAAAGTTATCTTTGGGTTAGCCTGAGTTAGGTTGGGTTGTCCCAGTGGGTTGGGTTGATTTTAGGTTAGTCTGAGCAATGGTTTAATTAGGCTAACTTAAGGGAGATGGACAGTGTGTTTTTGTGTCATTTTATAGTTTCAGATGCCTATTCCTTAAATAGAAGACTTCATGGATGACATATGTAAAATCATATGTTTTAAATACTTTACATTTAAAAATCCCAATTTAAAAAAGACTTTATCAATCCTTTCACAATGTATTTGAATGTGTAGCACATTAATAGAAAATAAAATAAAAAATCACAAAAATGTTAGATACGAGCACCTAAATCACCACCACCACAACAACAACAACAACAACAACCAAAAACCAAAAAACTCATCTACACATTTTATGCTTTAAATTTTTATCCCTTGCATTTGTCTCCTAGTCTTGTCGTAGTCATTTTCGTGTAGCGGTGGCAGCCACACAAGTAAATGTAATTATCAACAATAATTTAAACTTAATAGTCATATTTGTTTGCTGATGAAAATAAATCATTTTCCATTAATAAAAACAAAGAATAATGAAGTGCGCATATGAAAAAGGTGTTATGTATACAGTTAAATATCTATTCCATCTGACTTCACAGCTGAAAGAATCTTATGCCACAACCCACCGCTCCACAATACATCATTTAATATTGCTGTGTGCCTGCAGATTTACAATCATAGAGTAATTATTTAGTATTTTAATGTTATGCAAAAATCAACACAAACTCCAATAATAGAAGAGAGGTCAAGAGAAGATACCGTGATTTTTTACGTGGAAACATATAAAGAGAAAAAAAAACTGCAGAGTCTAATTCAGTTTAAATAATCAAGTATGTAATAATAAGTTCACAAGCTCAATCTTTTTTCAAGTTACAAAAAAAATGGAATTATAAAGTTGATGTATAATGATATTTCAACAATAATAGTTGTAATGGATTGTGAAGGTCGTAGTCAATTCTTAAAAGGGCAATAATATGTCATGAATGTTGTAGATGATGGTTGTGATGTCAGCTTATCGTAGATATTGTAATTGAAAGTCATTGTAGTTGTTGGTTAGTTGGGTCGTACATGGTTGCTTCAGAATTATCGGTTGGTCATAGAGGTCGTAGTAGAGAGCTGCATGAACTGTGAGTTATGTTCATCATATAGGCTGTAATGGGAACCTATAACAAAGTTCGTACCCCACATAAGTCGGAGTTGAGAGTTGTGTGAGCTATGAGCCGTATAGATAATAGTGGTCACATAAGTCATAACAAAGACTCAACATTGCTCATGTTTAGTCTCTCTTAAATTTATAGTTGTAATGATTATTACTTAAAAGGAATGCAACTTATGATTTGGTATATGTTTCTTATTTATACTTAACTCAACATCATTATCGACAATATTAATATAAAAATAGAAAGAAATACATAATAAATACAAGGGATAATGTACATCGAAAATCTAACTACATGAATCTTGAGGAAGTTCAACGGATCACACAAAGAAGAAACGAAAGAGCCGCATCATCACGGTCGAAAGACTAAACCATCAAGCATCATTTCACTTGGTTGGAACATTGGCTGACCAAAAGAAAGTGAAATCTAAGCTAAGGAACATTGTACACCAATGGCGACCGTACCAAATCGACTCCCTCAATCGATTATGGGTCAATCGCTGAGAAGATCAGCAGTTGCTCCGCAGAACTCCTTTTCAATTTTCTATGAAGATCTCTTGTCTAAAGAAAGGTTGTCCATCATATTATAATGATGCACCCTCTGCCTGATGGAGTAAACCCTCCCTAAGGATAAGGGGGTCTCCACAAAGGGTTCCCTCCAGAAAGTCGATTGAAGATCTATAGGCCAAACAAAAGACTCTTAGTCGACCGAGCGACTATCAAGCAACCAAGTCGAACAGTTATGAATACAAAATGATAAAAGTAGCGCTTACAAATACGGAACAGTGCCAAAATCGTTTACTGAAATCAAAAGATACCAGGGTGGGTTACAAATATGTAAAAGCGTAATGGTTCATAAATCACTTGAAACATTCCTATTTAATCATGGACAAACATTTAATTTACTAGAAAACTTCTATAATCTATAAATAGGGGGGTCATTTCTTCAAGAAGAAACAATGAATCTATTCCAAGAGAACCTGTACTATTAGGTACTCTACTCTCCCTACTCTCTCTATATAATTTTTTATTCCTCTCATCCATCCAATACTCTATCTCTTGGGCATGACTCGAAGAACATTTTAGGATTCAACAGATAATTACATACATACCATTATAGATGATAATGGAAAATTCAACTAATCAAGTGTGAATTTTGATGTAATATTTGAATTAAATTTTTTTCATAATTAAATTTAAGATGATATAAAATTCAATTTTATAATTAAAATGAATGTATCGATAAGACAAATCTAATAATAAAAAATTCATAGAACTAAGTCTAAAAAATCCAAATCATACACTCGAAATATGATTAATATTTTATGATATTATTGGACATCAAAGATTTCAAAATATTGCATAATTATAATCAAAACAAGTATATTGATGAAAGAGATTCAACAAAAATCAAAATCACCTTATTATATTGACATTAACACCCTTAAATGCTTAAAACATGAAATATAATTAAGAGAATAATATAAACCTTCTAATGGAGTGTATAAAAATTTTAGGTTGTCTTCCATGTCACACAAGATATGGAGTTGGGGATGGATTATGACCTAAAGTTGGAATGAACTTTGTATGAAAAATGTCACTAACAATCACCACCAACTACTACTATCGCCCAATTATGATTACCTTACCTCCAATGTCAGTACTCATCCCTCAACAGATATCACTTGACCATCGCTATTTTGCACCAACAATGTTAACATCCACTATCGATCACTTACATCACGAACCAGGCCAATGCACCTAATCGATATAAACATTAATGTTCATCATCACTAATAAAAGCAACACACATTGTCAACACTAACATCAACACAAATTATCGTCAAGAAAGTTAATGCACACCGTCCATAATAATCATATGATGATGAATGTTATTATAAACAATACTGATAAATGTCATGAACACTTATATCGATGCACGCATTAACAATTAGGTCAATACATGTCATTGGTACCAATATCTATGTATGTTATCGCCAACAAACTTGATGCAAATTTTTAATATAAAAATCAATACTTGCCATCATCAGCAAAACGGTAGCTGAAAAGCAATTCATTTTTTAATAAAGATGAACAAAATAGAGCATAGAGTTATATGACAGATGAACAAGCATCAACAAAAAGCTTAAAACAATATTGGAAATTTGGTATTTTACACTTACTGATTGCATAAAAATAAAAAACACAAGCCTAAGAACTCTCAATTTTTTTTTTTCAAATTTCTCCGCCCTCCGAAGCAGTAAGAAGATCAGAGTTGCGCTCGGCCTTCTTTTTCTTTTTTTTTTTGGTAATTATTCGTTATAGATGTAATCCCCTCCCAAAATCTCTGATGAATCTTTCGTTATTTTCATTTAAATTCCGATTTCACCATCAGAAACTAATTGAAGTTCAATCCCTTTACCTCGAGAAGATCTGCATCTCCGGCATCGCTGAGGTAATTATCTTCAATAGTGGCCAGGCAGGTTTTTGACTGGCCGGAGACAGTGGGAACCCTCCTGGAAGTACTTGCAGAGGCAGACAGCAGCACGCGGGGCGGCGAGTCAAGGCTCCGGCGAATAAGCCTCCTAACGACTGCAATAAGATGATCGCCGGTCTCCGTCGTTGGCGGAAACGTCGCCGATCGGAAACTCAAGCAGAAACTCTTTTGCCGCTGTAACGCCTCCTCCATAGAGATCAGCCTCGCCGACCGGCAGATCTCATCATCCACCACCTCGGCGCAGAGCCCGCAGATCCACCTCCCACCGTACCTCGCACGCACCGCCGTCACGTACGCAGCCGTGCACTCCTCCGTCAACCCACAGCACTCGCACTCAGTGAACCCAAACTCCTCCTCTTCCTCCGCTGCCTCGCCAATCATCGCAGACGCCGACATCGTAGCCGAATTGAAATCCTGGTACAAGAAGAAGAAGATTAGGGCAAATCATCAAGCATACCTAGTCCAATCAAATAAAATCTTCTGTGGTAATTACCGATAAAGGTGATGTTCCTACAACTCGTTTCCCTTGGCAGCTAAAGCGCGGATGTGTTCTTCACCGATCGATGCCGCTGCTTTCGCCGACGGGATCGTCTTCCTCCTCTCGGCCCCGAGAGGAGGGTTTCCTAACAGGCACATCACGAGGTTCCAGCCTCAACCGTTAGGGTACCGTTTGCAGGTTCTGTAGCGTTGATTGCTTCCAATCCCTTCCCGCACTCTATCTCGCCAGATTCCTCGCCGGAAAACCGGCTTCCGATTATCTCACGCGATTTTAGAGCAGCTGTAGGGGGTTTCTTTTATAGGCGTTTGCCTTTTATTTTATTTTATTTTATTATAATATAAAAAATAAAATATAATTAATTTATATATAACTATTCAAAATTAATTGTACAAATTTACTTCAAATAAATTAAAAATGGATGAAAATATGTCCTAAAAAAACATATAGTACAATTGCGACATTTATATACATACCACATAGTCCTTATATATCTAACATCAATTAAAAAATATCACCATTTCTATTTATTAAATTATAATATATATATTTTTATTCATAAATTTATAATTTCAAAATATTATAAATATAAAAATTAAAATTTGAATATGGGACACATAAATACATAAGAATTTAAATTATCTAATAAAATATTAGATATAATCAATCTGACATGTCCTTCCTTCTTAAGCTATTAGTTTTCGTATAGGCCTTTTTGAAATTGCTTGGAAGCTTAAACTTTCTACCAAAAATTCCTGAATTTTATTTATTCGATGCTTATGAAATTAGGATTAAATTTGCTAAAAAAAATTAACAAAAAATTGATTATCTAAAATCCATGCTTTTTTAATGTGGATGATTTATATACTTATATTACGATATAGGGATTGAGAGCTCACCTTAGGGAATTATTGTGGGGTCCGCACGATGGGCTTAGCTGGTGACACGTCGCCAGCAGTCGTATTGAGAAAGTTCAGAAGAGTTCGATAGGTAATTGGTGCGGACGCTCTGCATGGGAATGATAATAGTTGGAGCCGCTCGTAGATTGGCGGGGTTGAGTATAGTGCGGGGCCTGCGGGCAGTCGCATTTTAGTATATATATGTTAAAACATTAATATTATATATGAGTTGCTGTGTGCGGGCAGTGGCAATTTAGAATATATATTTATTTATATTTATATTGGCAACAGCAAGAATATTAATGGGAAATTAATTAGGCCTGCGGCCTGCCCGCATACCCACCATGCTCTAATTATTGGCTGCGTTACACAATTAATTTCACAACTAGGACTAAATCAACTAAGAAGCGTACGTATCTACAATATAGTGATTGATAGGTCTGTTAAAATGGTTTTTTGTCGTGAACAACTCGTGTTTGATTTATTAAGAAGATTGTGTTCAGCTCGTTAGCTAGGTTAATTAGCCGAACATGAACCAATATATATTTGATGAGTATATTTAAAAAAAAATAGTTGACTACAAGACTACAAAGATTTATAATCAATTAAAAGTATTAATTAAGAAAATAGAATAAAAATTAATATATTATATTCAAATGATGTTTTAAATCTTGCTCCAATCTTTAACATTTTATGGCTAGCCCCAAGCTTTAACATTTTATGACTACATGATTAGGGTTGTAAAAATGACTCTTTGTTCGTGAACGGCTCGTGTTCGGCTCGCTAAGCAAAGGAGTCAAACACGAATACATTTTTTGAGCTCGAAATATAAACGAGCCGAGCACGAGCTATGGCTGGGTTTGCTCATGTTCGGCTCGTTTACACCCCTAGTGATTGAGAACTTTGTTTCTTAGAGTAAAATGTCATACTCGAATCGTACATATTACTTTTTAAATTCATATTTAAAAAAAGTTAATGTTCGATTATATTTGTTTAATTAATAAATAAACAATTTAATATTTTTTTAAAATTTAAGAGTTAAATCAGTCAAATTTAAATATTATCCAAATCTTTTAATAATTAGTTGTTCATAAATAATTTATTTAATAATTTATATTTATATGATATTATTTAAATAATATTTAAATTGATAAAACTTAATTAATTAAATATTTAATAGTAGCATAGTATGTGTATATGAATGTATGTCTGTGTGCGGGTGTTTTTTTTTTTTTTTAAAGATTGATCAGAGGCGAGAATAGGTCTCCGGACCAACCCATAAGGTATGTGATATCGTCCGTGAGGGGGATCGAACTCGGGTCAGAGGGGCATCACAATATAAGACCCCTCATTTTGTGGGTTGGAATCCCTTCTGGCGCAATTGGCCTTAAGAAGGTGGTGCTCAAATTTTTAGACACATTAGGAGTAGTTGGAGTTCTGTACAATAGCCTCTGGTCATTTTTTTAAAATAAAACAAGTCATTTTTATTATACTTATTTATGTTCTTTGATTATAAAAATATTACTTATAGTTTTGATCTTATTTTATTTATTTATTTATTATTAATATTTATTTTGATATATTAATTAGCTGCTAATTTAAAATTTATTTTTTTACATATTTAAATTTGTAAAATAATTTGCTAATTACTTTATATCTAAAAAATAAAGTAAAGTTCTTATTTAAATTTTAAGTTTATTTAACTTTAATAAAGAAGTCAAGTATGAATCAAATGTGATCATTACAAATTTTAAAAAAGTCTAGCATAAACATGTATCAATATCTGAAAGCTTGGTTCAAGCTTGAATCGTAAATAAACACCTTTTTTAGTCGACCAAACTAAGTTCAATCTATGAACATACACAAATACTGACATACAAAAATTTTAATTGCTTTTTGTTTCGCTTAATTGAACCCACCTTCCGATTGGTTGGATCAAGTTCATCTGCCAAAGTAACTAATCTAGTTTACCATTATCAACTCCAAGAGGAAGACTCAGACCAATCTCCATGAAGATAGCAATTTTGAGAAAGCTATCAGGATTGACCAGAACATCCTCAATCTCTCATTTAAGGACGCCGCTCGACACTGTGGATTCAATCTCTTCGCGCAAGCATCAGGGATGGTCTTCGTGTCTGCAATATTTGACATTAACCAACAGTTTCTTTTTATCATGACTGTGGTTAGAGAGAAGTCAACAATACAACTCTTGATATCCTACTTTGATGATTTTATGTTATTTTCTATCTCATCCATAAAAGTGCCAACAAGAGGAAATAAAAGGGGGTCTCTCATTCATTTCTCTTCCCTCTAGATCTTTTTCTAAAGAAATTCTTTTATCTCTCTCTCTCTCTTCCTCTTCTTCTTAAAAACTCTATGAATTACAGAAATCTCCAAGAACCCTTCTTCCACCAACTAATCAAAGACCGTGAATTAATAATTTTGATTAACGTTTCCCCCAAAAATATATTTCGTCCCACTCTCTTCTTATAACAACCTTCCTACAATAACGACTCTTTCACCACGTTGTATATACCCTCATATGGTACGAGATCCTACGTCTTACAAGAATTCAACACCATGATATATTGGACTAATCTTAACTTGACTATAGCCCTATTCACAAGAAAGCATTTCATAGTCTCTAAATTGCACTCCAGCTTCCACCTACTCCATTAAAAACTATTATTCTAAAAAATTTAATCGGCTCGCTCTTATCCTGAAAAATAATAAATTTATTAAATCAAGCTAGACAATAACTTTATATTTATAATACTTTTTACACTTAAAATATATGAAAATAAGGAAATTATTTGGCACTATATATATATATATAATTTTTTTATTCAAGCACAACCAATGATATATGAAAAAAATCATGAATTATGAATATTTCTAACATTAAAAAAAAATAAACATTTTAAACCTTGTAAGGTTAGCATTATTAGAAAGACTCATCCTATGACTTAACAAACAATTTGTTAGTAACTCAATAATTAAAATTTTGAGTGCAAAATGTGTGGAGCCCGAGTTAGATCATGCTCTGTGGCACGTATAAATACATAAGTTTGATAGTTCAAAAAAAATATTTGTATGATTAATTCATTAATACCAATGTTTTGGATGATTTGCATGTAATTATCTCTTTTGTTTATTATATTATCTACATACACGATTGATTAAATAAGAGAGAGAACATAAATTAATCTTTTTTAAAAATCTTTTAATTTGATTTGTCGTGATGTGAGTTTTGTCTTGGATACATGATTGATTAAAAAGCCAATTTAATTTAATTTCAATTATAAATCAATATAAAATTAAATCAAATCATGCACGTCCCAATTTCTCACCATTGAATTAAGACTAATCAGCACTTCGAAAAGGTCAAATTTATGGAATTATTGCTATGAAAATTGATTTATAACTAAACTAAGTTGTGTCACACTGTCACCTACATTATTTTCTTCTGAAGAATTCTTCTTCGCGCAAGCTGTGAAACGTTGAGAAATGAGAGGATGTGCTCCAAACTCCTTGAATTCTAGAAGCATCTAGAACACATAAATATAAGCTTTAGGTCAATGAATGGCAGCAAATATTTAAATTTATGAGGTGAGATAAAAATATCTGTTTGACTTAATAATTTTCTAATATAAATGAATGATTAGAAGAGAGTCAGTTCATTTATGAATATCACACAATTTTTGGAGAAAATCAGTGCGCTGTTTTAACTGGTGGGCTTAATTCAACCACTTTGTCTGACGGGCGTAGATCGACCACTGTGATAGGTGAACTCGGCTTGCGTAATGGGCCTCCGAAGCCCCTAAAGTTTATTGATCCTTAACTCTTACCCTTGTATAAACATTTCTCAAATATGTATGGTCATCTTGCAGAAAAATTATTCCATACGGATCAGATCCTTATCGTAAATCAGGTAATTTATGGTCAGAATGTATTTCGGTGGGCCCCACCTAAATTTTTTTTATATATAAAAAAAACTGAAATAATCCTGACAGTAGATCACCGTGATCTACAGTCAGGATCGTACACCGCATGCAGTATGCAATAATTTCTCCATCTTGCAAGAGTTTTTAATATCAATATATTATAAATATAAATATTAAAATTGAATTTTAGATGTGTAAATAGATAAGAATTGTTAGGTAAACTTACCAATAAATACCACTATCAAACTTTATTAGTAATGCTGGCCAATAAGAGTTCAACAAATATGACAATAAAATAGTCAATTTTAAATGAAAAAAAAAATACAATTTGGTCACTGAAAACACCATGAAAGCAATATAAATATAATATCAGATGGTGACATTTTCTCTACAGTAGCATTTTTAGGCGATTTAATTTCATCGAATGTCCCAAATTTTATTTAAGCGTTTAGTCCCATTTTGTTTGTTTTTTTTTTGGATAAAATTTCATGTTGAACATTTTACAATGAATGGAGGATTGTAATTTGCTTATTTACAGTGCAAACAAAATTCTTTGCATAAGAAGTGGTAGAATTTAAGTCCGTTTGGGGCAGCTTGTGCGTTTCAGGATAAGCTGCTTATCCTGAACGCGGCCCGCGGGCCGGCTGCAGGGGTCGGCCTGCGACCTGCATTTAGTGTAAAAATCCAAACGCAGTTTCGGATAAGCTGGTGAAAAGCGCGAACCAAACGGTATGGCGGCGTTTTGAAAACGCCGCCCGCACTTATAAGCTGCCCCAAACGGAAGTGAGCCTAAGAAATAATTTTTTACATAAGAAAAATTCTTTTTACCACACAATTCTTATGCATTTACATATCATCATTACTAATTTTTTAAAAGTGAAACATGCATTGACATGTACAGGTTAATGATACAAGTATAAATATGAAATTTTAGATGATAGAAATGTAAATACATAAGAATTGTGCCATATAAAGGGAAAAAAGCAATCAGACGTAACACACAGTAAGTTCTGCATGAAGAAATTTGAACTGAAGTAGGGGTTTATTTGCATAAATATGAGTGCCTGGGACTAAAAACAAATGCAAGCAGCAATTAATGTGAATCATAAGAAACGTGACGGTACAATTAACAGGTCCTGAGAACTGTTGTGATATAAAACTACTAGTACTGTGATTGGGGGGGGTGGGGGTGAAATGTAAAATTGAATTCAAATACAGACTTTTTATGATTAAAATCCCCAAGTCGTATTTGCAGAAACTGTAATATATAATTTTGATGAAAATTTCAGTTCAGTCGCGCTCGCTGATGGCGGTCAGATGCTCGTCAATCTCCTCTATAGATAGCACTTTAAAAATAGGATCATCCTTTCTCACAACTCCCACCTACAAAATATAAACAATTTTTTTTAAAAAAAATAAAATGTCCATTTACATACATATCGCCTAATTCTATGTATTTACATATCTAACGAACTCTACTTTTTACATTTATATCGCCCACTCTTTTATTTCATATTAAAAATACCGCTATTTTAACTTCTAAAAAGTGAAATACAACATTTTCATGCTCGGGAAAGAATAAGAAAGCATGTATGTAAAAGTTGAAGTTTATGAGCTATAAATGAAAATACATAGGAATTAAGTGGTGTATATATAAATCTTCAAAACAAAAAAAGAAAAGAAAAGAAAAGAAAAGAAAAACGTGATAACTGAGTTTCCATTTCAAATGAATGACTAGAATATAAGATGAATTTATATTTGGGATGCTCTTTTATTGGATTATTTAACCATTTTCCACCTCATTCAATCCTAACTCAACATTCAAGTCATTTTGTCTACATCTTGAGGTGAGCCATATCTTTATGGGATAATTACATGCATGACACCCAAAATATGCAAATTTATAAAACCAACACCCATAATCTTTCTTTAACGATCGAACCCATGTAAACATTTGGAGATTTGACAACAACAACAACAACAACCAAGCATTAATCCCACTGCGTGGGGTCGGCTGCATGAATCTTTTTTTTCTCCATTGCATTCTATTTAGTGTTATATTTTCATTTAGTTCTAGTTAATTCCACTACGTGGAGATTTGACAAAAACAAAAAAAAGGATGATATTTTGTAGTAAATTTAGATATTATATGCAAATTTGATCCAAAGTTTTTAGCATACTTCACTCTTCAAGTCTAATTTAGAAGAATAAATTACTATGAAATGTTCAATAAATGATAAATTTTAAAAATGGATAAATTTCAGTTAATATCAATGGGTTTACATATTTATTAATATTGAAATATTTAATGTTACAATATTTGAAAAGAGAAATAATTTTTATACAATATTTTTCCTCATTATAAATTATCAGATAATTATGATGGATACAAATATAAAATGGCTTTATAAATCTATATCAAAGCATGTAAATGCTGTTTTTGATATCAAATTCAAATATGTTCAATATAAAGTTTAAAAAAAAAATTAAGAAAATAAAAATTTATTCAGACTCTAATATCACTCTAATTAATTATTTGAAAGACTTAGTTTTAACACACTTGAGTGGTCATCAGTAATATTGTTTTTAATTTAAAATTTTCAAAAGGAAAATGATTATCCCAGAATTTTAAAAATTGAAATTCACAAACGAAACAATTTCTCTCTGATTTATAAGGTAAATTTACATATATACCATATATTTCTTCAGGATACACATATCTAACACCTATACTTTAATATTTGCAAATGTAGCACTTAAATTTTCAACATCACATAAAAATTACCATTATTACTAACTTTTTAAAAATGTAACACACCCATTCATGAGTGTCAAAAATATAAATATAAAAGTTTAGAAGTTAGGCATTTAAATACATAATAATTGTGTGGTATGTATGAAAAGTTCCCTTTTTAGTTTCACTTTCCTCAACATTTCTTTGCATTAGTTCATAATTGCGTGGACAATGTGAAGTTTTATTTTGATATCAAAGCCAAATATGTTGAACAAAGAAGAGAATTATTTGGAAACACTATAATGACATTTTCTACAAATTATGATATCACTCTCGAAAATGATTTGAAAACACCTAGATAATTTCATCACATTATAGTGGCCACCATTCTATGGCTTCATTTTGGATCCATATTCTCTCATAAAATTTAAAATTTAAAATTTAAAGGGAAATCATCTCATCACTTCAAAATAGAGCATTTTCATGGTTCATTTATTTTTAGGGAGATTTACATACATAGCACCCAATTCTTATGTATTTATGTATCTCACACCAAAACTTTGATTTTGACAAACACAGCAAAGTTTTGGTGTGAGATATGTAAATGCATAAGCATTAGGTGTTGTGTATGTAAATTCCCCTTATTTTTATTACATATTCTGTCCCCTACATTCCTTTATTTTGCTTATAGAAGTCATGTAATCAGTTGTCTGGTAGGATAAAAAAGAAACAAAAAAAAATTGCTGGAAGGGAAATATGCACACAATAAGATAGAAATTACCTCGATCTCTGTTGCCTTGAAGTCCTCCTGTAGAACTGATTGCAGGGCAGATATTGCAGTCTGCAAGAATAATTTCAAAACCCAATCAATAGTAGAAGTTTAATTCATGAAGGTAGAATATTGCAGATTTGTTTTGGCTAATTTGTAAGAGAACTTTTTTTCGAGTAAACATTTAACAGTTTCAATTTGAGCAGCTAGGATTAAATTCATAAAAAACTAGAATAATTTTGAACAAGTTGTGGACTCTATTCCAACCCTCCAAAATGAGATTAGTTGTAGTGCAGTAATTAGACAGTAAAATTATCGTGTAATTGAAGAGAATTAGTGTGTTTCCATGATAGTTACAGGAAGGCTCTTCCAAAATCATGAAGCAATATCAGAATAAGGAATATTATAAAATTTTCATGGAAATCTACAGCTTTATACTGTAACATTACCATGAGGATTAACAACTAGCTCATTGAATATCCCTCAAGAGTTTCTTAAAACAAAAGAATTGAGCATAAAAAACTGAGTACTTGGTTGCAGTGTATATCTTGGCACATTTTCTGATGCAGGGCTCCACGCCGGGGCCAGGGCCGGGGCCATGGCCGTGGAAAAGGGGCTGGAGGGATATTAATGGCTTAGGATTGCCACCAAGGGGGAAAGGCCTCACCTTCCTAGTTTTGTACCTATATATATATATATATATATATATATATATATATATATATATATATATATATATATATATATATATATATATATATTCTATGTTAGGGTTCACTTTGTCTCAGATTTCCTACCATCAGTGTTTCCTCCCTTGTTAGGGCTGAATTTGAGGACAGGTGATGCTCCGACTGTATCCTACTTCGACGTGGTGATTACCTCCACAAAATCCATCGCTCAAACCATTGCCTGCTCACTGCCAGCCTCCTTGCACCCCTCCCTGTTCTCCCAGTTGAAAACCCCTGAGCCCTTCCTATTGTGCAGCAGAATCTCCCAGGTTTTCTGTTGATTGTCACAACCCCTATTCCTAGCTTCCTGCTGCTTGCTGCCCACCTACTTGCTGCCTAACCACCTACCCCAACCGCCTACCACCCTATTGTTGTTGCAGAGCCCATCCAGACCTTCCGCTGATGACGCAACCCCACATCCAGCCACCCGCTGCACATCCACCCCCTTTCCTGTTTACTACCAAGCCATGAAGCCGCCGTCCACCATTTGCTCCTTCTCCCAAAAAAAAAAAAAAAAAAAAAAATTCTCCTTCCTATCCTCGAACACCACTTCTAATTCCCAAAACCTAATCATACCACCAAGAAGACACGTGCCACAACCAACCCAAAAAGTAATAAGCAAGAGATTCATCGACTTCAGCAAAAACTTACCGAGCTTGATGAAGGAACCCAGGATGAAATCACCTTCAATCATGATATGAAAAGTCGAAGAAGAAAAAGGGTTGAAGACATAAACCCTTTCCATAGGAAGACTTCAGTTAGGACAGAGATAGACCCCGACATTTCAGAATTTAGTATCAGAGGAGGCCACATATGAAGGATAAAGTGGATTTCAGATAAAGGTGGACCTGCCATAGTACAATGGAGGTATGGATCCCAATAATTTCATTGTGTGGCGATCAATTTGAGAGAATCTTTGAGTACAAAGAAGTGTCAGAGAATAAGAAAGTGAAGCTCGTAGCCAACGAATTGAAAGAGCACTTATGGTGGAAAAACTTGCAAAGGCGTAGAAAGAGAGAAGGAAATGACAAGATTATTAGATTAGAAAAGATTATTAGCAAAACCTTCAGGACTCAGGATGGATTATACGAGTGGACAGTCATGCCTTTCAGATTGTCTAATGCGGCCAGCACGTTCATAAGATTGATGAATCAGGTGTTTCAGTCTCACATCAAAAAAAATTTAGTTGTGTGCTTTCATGATATTCTGGTTCTCAATATATTTGAGGAGCACTTGCAACACCTGAGAGCGGTCTTCAAAGTTCTGCAATCAGAAAAGTTATACGCCCATCCAAAGACGTGCCACTTCATGACATCACAGGTATACTTTTTGGGTCATATCGTGTTTAGTACAGACATTTAGATGGATCATACAAAGATTAAGGTCATTGCGAGCTGGACCGCACCTTAGTTTTTCACCAAGCTAAGACAATTTTCTTGGGCATCATTCTACCGGCGATTTATCAAAAACTTTAGTACCATCACAGCTCCCTAACAAAGCTTTTGAAAGGGGAGAAGTTTGTATGTATGTATGTATGTATGTATGTATGTATGTATGTATATATATATGTATGTATATATATATATATATATATATATATGTATGTATATATATATATATATATATATATATATGTATGTATGTATATATATATATATGTATGTATGTATTTTCTTTGTGTTAGGGTTTAGTTTTTGTCTCAAATTTTCTGTCATCGGCATTTTCTCCTTGCTAAAGTTGTATCCGAGGACAGGTCATGCTCCGATTGTATCCTACTCTGAGGTAGTGATTACCTCCACATAATCATTCGCTCAATCCATTACCTACTTGCTGCCATCCTACCTGCACCCCTCCCTGTCCCTGTTTTCCCAGCTGCCAACGCTCGAGTTCCCTGCTAATGTGCCACAAAATCCCCCAGGCTTCCTACTGGTTGTCGCAACCCCTTTTTCCTTGTTTCCTGCAGCGTGATGTCCATCTACTTGTCGCCATCCTGCCTACACGAATCTCCTATCCTCGTGTTGCTATTGCAGGCCCCATCCAGACCTCTTGCTAATTCTCGCAACCACACATCCAGCCACTCGTTGCCTGTCGTTGCACATCCACCCCCTTCCCTGTTTGTTGTCAAGCCGTAGTCCACCATTCTTGTCTTCGCCCTAGAGAGTTGTTTGCATTTTTTTTTTTTGCTTTATTCATGTTTTAAGAACCTTTATTATAATCCCCTTCGAGTTTTTCGGCAACAATATTTATGTTCGGTCGGTAGTTGGGTTAACTCTGGTATTATTTCTCTTCCAAATCTAAAGGATTTATCCATTTTCAACATGATAAAGTATGTTTGACCATAAAAATAAGAATTTATTTTTTCTAAGATGACCAATTCATAAAAGAAAAATAGTATTGTTGTCCCAAAAGGCCATCATAAATTTAAGGATGCCAAAAGTTAATAACAATTTCCAACACAGAAGTCATACCTGCACAGTCTCCTCATATGAGAATGCAGGATCATTCTTCATTTTCTTCTCCAGAAAGTTGATTGCCTCTTGCTCCTTCAATCCAGCACTTGTTGCCTAAGTATTATAAGTCCGGATAAATATTAGAACTTTGTCTATTCCCAATTAAAAAGACAATTAAGAAATCAGAGGTTTTGCCTTTGCGAGGCGAAGCGAGGCGTAAGCCTCAAAATAGAAAAAAAAATGCTCACAAATTTAAAAATAATTCAAGAATATGACATAAAACATCAATATATTAATTATGTTTATTTTCAAAAAGAAATAAATCACAACTCTCAAATATTGAATGTTGTTTCAAAATAAAAGTTTAAAATGAAATTCAAGATAAACATTCATTTAAAAACAAATCATAAAGATTAAGATCTACAGCGACCTCATCATAACTTCCATTATTTTAGAAGAATTATCATATCTATTAATTTTATCACCATCGGATTCTATATCATTGGCAACTGCCAAGTCTTCGCCAATTATTACATTTTCTTTTTACTCTCCATGTCACTTAACATTAAATCTAATATATTTTAAAATAAACTAACAAATTAATATCACAGACAATTGATCAAACTTAAAACATGTTTTGATTTTTTTGTTAGGTGCTAAAAAATTCCCCTGACTATTTACATGGGACCACTTTAGTCCCAGAGTTCATAAAAGTTCTAAATTAATCCCCTGGCCCTTTTAATACGAGTTGATATAATCCCTAGTAAGAACTATTTTAGTCATTAAAAAGGTCTAAGGACTAAATTTAAATTTTTATAAACTATGGGACTAAAATAGCCCACTGCAAAAAGTCAGAGGATCATTTTGACAATTCTCTTGACTTTCTTTTTTCTTTTTTTTCTACAGTATAAAAAAATATAATATAATATATTATTCATTTGAGGCAGACAAAATGGACGTAAGCCTCACAAGAAACGAAGTTGTTCAGCACAGAATAGAGTGCTGCTTACATCATCACCTTAGTTTTCCTAAAAACGGATTTAGTACATTGGTTGTCAAATTAGCTCATGTAGGACAATTATAGTTAAGAGTTCGAAAAATGAGAACAAGAATTAAAGCAGCCGCAGAACCATCATAGCACTCCAGGATGCAGCAATATGGCTTTGTTTGGTAATGCCATGCCGAGCAGTGCTGTGTGTTTAAAGTTCCCTATAATCTCATAAAGATGGATGAATTACATTATAAATAGCATTAACTTGAACTGATAAGGGCATGCGGAGAATAAAAAAAACTAAAAGTACATAAAAATGGAAGAGCAGGCCAATGGCATTTTTTCCTTATTTATTTTATCTTCAGTCCATTTACATGATTAAGACCGTGCATTTTCAAAGAAGCAGTTCCTTTTTAATCCAAAATACTCTTTTGGGTGAGAGAAATTGCGATCAAACAGTCAAAAATTGGTTTTAAGTTGTTCCTTACATTACTCGAGTCAGTGTAAATCAACATGTCATCAATTTTATGATGTGCATTATACACCTAATTTCACATTTATGATCTTTTTTTTGTGCAAAATTGATATCATGAAATAGCTGATTATACCATAATTTACGGCGTCAAATGATAAGGATGAGGGACTCCTGTGAAATTATGGGATTCAAGTCACCTCCACTGATGTCTTAAATGCCTAATTAAACGTGTTTAAAGAGTTCTATCATGTGCGCTGTTCTAACTATTCCTGCTTCATGGTAATGCTTCTATCTGTCTCAAAGAATCCTATTCTAAGGTAATTGAAATAGAAAGATGATAAACATCCCCAACCACTGGAGAATCCTATTCAAAGGTTTTTGGACAAAAAAGATGATGAATGTCCCCAACCACTGGAGAGTCTAGAGATATCAATACAATGAAGTCATTCATTCAGTTAAGTCTTCTATTCCTTTTTATTTAATTCCACATTTTATCTTTAATCTGCATGCACCTCTTATACTACGCACCTAAAAGTTTTTTTGTGGAATTCCAATATAACAAATGGATTTGATCGTAGCTTTTTTATATTTAGATCTTGACAAACCCTTTTAATATTTAGATCTTCGCCATCTTTCTTTTTGAAATTTAGGTAAAATCTACACTTACAGATCTGAAATTCACCTTCATTGGTAGACGAATCCAATATTCCCAACATGTCACCACGTGAATCATTTAAACAGCAGACTCAAAAAGCTAGGAAGAATACAAAATTTGGAATTTGTTTTTTGCATATTTCAGTTACTTGAAAACAAAATATAATGTTGATGATATTTGCACTTCCTGCATGTTTGTTGTTCTTCGTTTCAGCGTAGAGGTTGTCTTAGCCTGATTACCTCTAGCAATATACACAGTGGGGATTTATGTATTACAAGCAATGCATTCCCAAATAAAGTCACGCTAAAAAAAGGGAAGATGGAAGTGAGTCACAGAGAAAAGTTGCAATTACGAAATTAACCACAACATGCCAACATATCATGCAGTTGAGAAAATCATAAGCGACAAAATAGTATGTGACCATCTCAGAAAAATCAGGGCCAATACATTGAATGGCATTCAGAGCAGTTTAAAAATAATAATAATAATGAGTAAGCCACGCAAGTCCTTTGTTGACAGAGTTGTTTACTGTGATCATCCTAAGATTGAAAATAAAATCAAAACCTTCCATATAAATTCCGCCGAATAGGAGGCCTTCCACCAGCTTGCTCGCAATGATGAATAAAAATGTAAGCATCAAACACTTCAGCTTATGTCATCTCAGGAAACAATAAATCTTCTCAACAAGCGCTAGAAACGCAAGTAGACAAAATGTAAGTCAATTTTTCCGGTCATCTAAGTTTGGATGCAGAAGAACTTTTTATAACACAGAAGCCAATCAACACAACAGCTATAAAACCCTCGGCAAAACAGTTGGAATAATGCAAGTGAGGCAGATCATACTTGAAAGTATCCAGTTATGCTTTCATACAAAAAATCAAATAGTATTTTAACCCTTAAAAAAACTTGCCCGATCTGCAAAATACAATAAATTATACCTTTGTGCAAAAAGATATAATTTCTCTGTCATTGGTATTTAGCTATAGATATCAATTTAGCCACAAGACACTTTCTAACATGTTGAAAATCATCAAAGCATCCTTGATAGCCTTAGCTAAATAATTCAAACAATGAAGTAGGCGTCCTCGTATGCAGTGCATGAAAAATAAACAAATATATAACATTTTAGTATTAAATGACCTGTCACAATAGCACGCTTTTTTTTTGTAAGGTATAATCCGCAATGCATACTACATAATTAATGAAATAAAATATATAGATATAACGCCAAAAAGAAATCTGCAATGAATATACAAAAAGCCATCACGGGCAACATTAATAATGATATGAAACACTCAGATAAGATGAATTACAGATCAGAAACACAAAATACAACTAGCTATGCTAAGATGGAACATAATCTAATCACACATAGGAAAAATTAGAAAAAAAGATTTACATACATACCACTTAATTCCTATGTATATACATATGTAACAACTATAAACTTAAATTTTTACATCTATGCCATCTTCCCTATGCATGAAAAGGTGCATTTCACTTTTTGAAAGTTAAAATGGTGATATTTTTATATGATAAGAAAGATTTGGGTGGTATATGCAAAGAGTAATGTTTAGGCTTTAGATATGTAAATACATAGGAATTGTGTGATATGTATGTAAATGCCCCAAACTAGAAATAGATGTTGAATTCTGGACAGACAATCCTGAACCTAACCTGTAAAGTTTAGTATGATTTTAAATGCATGATAAAAAACCAGGAAAGAGTTTGCAAGTCTAAGTACCTTGTGGCCAAAAAAATGACCAGCAGGGTCACACTTGAATAGCTGAGGTCCTTTTTCTTCATCAATGCCCAATATCATTGCAACTTCATATATCGCATATGATGAAGGTCAGAAATTGTTAGAATCGAAATAAGCTCCCATAGCTTTAATCAAATTTTTTTTATCAAGAAAAGTGTTAAAATGGTCACGACTATTTGTAGGGGTTCATATTAGTCCCAGAGTTTATATGGGCCAGTTAAATACCTAGACTCTTTTAATATTTGCTAAATATTTCTCGATGAGAACTATTTTAGCCCTCATTAAAATAGTTTAGGACTAACTAAGCACTTTTAAAAACTCTGAGACTAAAATGGCCTCATTTAAGTAGGTAAGAGACTATTTTGACACTTCACTCATTTTTATCTATAGGTGTAGCAACTGACCTACTCCAAGTGGTCGCATGTAAGCATGCTGTGTATATATCTGTGACTTGTCAGCTATCCTGTAGATGAGTAGGAGAGAACAAAATACTTCTTTAAATCAAAGGTAATTGAAAAGTTCTACAGCACTTCTGAGATTAACAAAACTACAAAGTAAACAACTATCCAAAAAAAAAAAGCCCTGTACCCATAACCAATCATACAAAGCCTAACAAAAGGTATCCTTACGATAACAAATAAATAAACCTTTTTAGTCATAAAAATCAAAATAAAATCGTCTTATGTACACTTCAACATGTTATAAACACCTATATGCATGATATTTACAAGACAGAGCATCAGTATTGTAGAGGTAAAAGTAGAAGATCGACAATGATGAACTTTTTTTGTATGCCTTAATGTCCGCATATATAAATGCCCCAAAGTTCTTGAATAATGGAGGGAAAAAAAACCCCAACTTCCCACCAAATTAAGTTTGAATTCATTACTACGACGGCTATAGACCTGAAACTTCAAAAACTCGAAGGAATCCGTCCACAAATCTCAATTACGCAGTAAAAGAAAATCAGGAATAAGAAAAGGCCTTTCAAAGCTAGATAAGATATGTTAGTCAGGAATAATGTCTTTGCACTGAATTTCAAATATACATAAAACAACGTGATACCGAAGTTAAGCAATAATAGAAGAGCAAATATTATTACTGAAAAACAAATATGTGATTACAGCCAAAACAACAAACACAACACAGACAAAATTAAGGGTTGATCCAAGGTGGCGGTGGGGGTACAAGATGGTTGCAGATATGGCAAGTATGATTGCTGTCCTAGCTATTGGCAGCACTAAGTTGGAATGGTTAAGTCGTGGAACAGTAGAGAGGCTGTGTTTCTTGGCTGTCCTGTGCGCCCTAGAAGAGTGGGAGGGCTGGAATAACAGAAGCCAGACTGGAAAGGGATGGTTTGGGCAGCGCAAGGCGCAATGGGGAGCGGGAGGCAGCTAAGAGGCTGGTGGCTACAGGAAACAACTAGGCGAAGGGTGGGTGGCGGCAGCAAAACAGGATGGCTAAGCAGCAGAAGCAGCGATGTCGGTGGTCTAGACCTGCTGTGGCAGCAAAGCGAAGGAAAGAGATGATGATGGCAGCGACTAGAACTGCACAAAACAGCAATCAGAATGTTTCCCTAGCCGACTGCAACGAGAAGAGGGGAATTGTGGCAATGAAGGATAAAAGGAGCTAGTCGAGGATGACTACCAACTCAGGAGTGAGTTACAGCCAGAGCACCACTCGATCCCTTGAAAGCTTATCATCATCTCAGAAAAGCCACAGTCGGAGCACCAACTATCCTAACAAAAAATAGATGCCAGAAACTGACCTAAACCCTAATAAATAGCATATATATAGACCTAAAGAAAAGAGGAGTAGGCTCCGCTCCAAATAGGAGGGAAAACCACGCTTGGAAGGACTGGTTGGTCCCTCCTTTGCCTGGAACGAACAAAGTTGAGGCAATATAGTGGCATATGCCGCGTCTGGCGCAAAGACGCCCCGCATCAGCCTCCCAAGATTGGGAGAGCTTGGATCTCATTCATCAAAGTTTTTGTCAACATGTTGAAGGATGAAGCTATTTTAACCTCCCAAGGTTGAAGAATCTTCAACTGTGGCCCTAGAAGCGTCGGGACCCCACTGTCGACTACACCGTTTCCTAAAACACCCGAGTAGTTTTTCCCACTTGCGAGCAATCATCCATGATGGTCCAATCTTCAGGGGGTACATTACTGCACTAAATTGGGTTTGCGTGTCATGTAAAGATCGTTGAATCCTCCCAAAGTAACCCCAAGTTGGCTCAACCCGATCTTTCACGACTGATGGCGGCCATAGTTGTAATCTATCGAACCAAATGCCTTGAATTTCTCTCTGTAATGGTTGTTCAGTATCTGAAACTAGCTAGTCTTTCTAGCCATCCTCTGTCATCACCAAAAATGATCTTACAGACGCTTCTCTGCTGGCAAAGGTGCTTGTCATTTCGAATTCCGCATAAAATAAAAGGACTATGGGTTTGCCATCTTTGGTGGAGTATGTGTTCCTAAACTCGTCGTGCTAAGTCCGGCAAACAAACTGCCACAGTCTTCCCAACAAAAAAGTTGCATACATCCATTGACACCACGTTGCACCATCCTTGATCCTGCAGCTGATTCTCAATCCAAAGTTCTAGGAGAAACCTGTCAATGCCAGTCTTGTTCTCCTACTTCAACCATATCAGGGAATATGATTGTGGATGTCTCTGAATCATGATGCTTAATTTGTCCACCAAAATTATTGATGCTACGTTATTGTTGCATATATTTCTCTCCACGGTATAACAAGTATAGAATACACTGTGGTGAAGCCTTTATTGATCCCTCGATGTTTCAATCTGAAGGACTCGTCGGACCACAAGCATCTTGCTCTCATCTGATAAAAGATTTTCACTTGTTCGTCGCTAACTTCCTTCACTGCCCACTGCTCAGTGAAAGTTACAACTCAGCTGTAGGGCAACTGGAAGCGATGTGTCTAAAATCATAATACTTGAAGCATTTTTTGACAAGGACTGTAGTAGTCATGCTACTCTTCTTAAGCTTCTCCTCACTCAGAGTGGCACTGTCCTGCTCCTAACCAGTTTGTTCCACTCCCTGAGGCATGCTCCTCCTAAGGTCTCCAACTATGGGTAGTTGTTTGACTGGCAGTGATTGTTTGCTCTGCTTCTATGGTCTCTCCACTTTCAATATTGAAGTCTGCATGTCCCTCGATGTCCAATAGGGTTGCAATTGAACCACATTACTGATGGCAAGTTTCATGCCTCACAGATATCTGGATATAGCACATGAATATCTGGTTATGGTGTGCTCCTCTGCCTCCTTTAGCTCACACTTCAATTTAAGCTACATAAATTCATTGTGCACTCCTCCATTGACAGCTCCTGTTGCAGCTAGTGAGCTTCAAGAAAATATTTTGGTCATAGCATGGGGGAGGTGATATTAGTGCATTTCCCGTTTCATCTTCTCCCAAGTAATGATTTTGTCCTTCTCTCTCTCTCCCTCTTCAAATTCTCCCACCACAAAGAAACACTCTTCTTCAGCTTGATGATGGAGAGCTTCACTCTTCTGTCATCGAGCACCTCCATGTGTTCAAAAATCCACTCAACAATCTGCATCCACTCGAGGAAGTCAACTGAATCTATTCTCCCCTGGAAGTTCGATAGGTCCACTTTCATTCCGAGATCTTTGTATCCTCTGACAGGCATATGATCCATGTATCCTCCAACGATCACCTCCTCTTTGTATCTTCCAATAGGCACTTTAGCTCTATATCTTCGCTGATAATGTATTCCAAAGCATTGTAGTGTGTCTCCTCCTCTATTAGAATCATTCCTACGGAAAGGATTGAAGGGTTCTACTTGCTCTTCTTCGTCACTGTCACTATTACAGTCAGTGGTGATCTCACCTTGGGTTTTTTCCTCAATGGACTTGAGTAGATGTAGCACTTGGGAGAATAATCATCATATGTCGTCCATGTTAGCTTCTTGATCAGATTAGCAGTGGCATGGTTGGGGTTTTGGGTATAGGTAGTGGAAGGTTAGTAGGGTGGGGGAAAGATTTTTTTTTTCTTTTTTATTTTTTTTGAGGGGGAGGCTAAAAACTCTAGGATATGACTTGGGTTAGGCTAACTCCGATACCAAATGATATCGGAGTTAACACAAACAACAATAGGAAAACAAATATAATTACGAAAAACAAACGTGCGATTACAACCAAACACACTTAAAGGAAAAGCAGCACAAACACAACAACAATAGGAAACCAAGCGTGGTGGAGATCGGCTAGATGGATTAGAACAGCGGAAAGATGCGGCAACAACAATACAAGATGGTTGCAGCGAGAAAGGGGCGAGACTACAGAGGCAGTAAGTATGATTGTCGTCTTGGTTTGAGGCAGCACAAAGTTGAAGTGGTTAGTTGGGAAACAACAAAGATACAGTTTTTCCTGATTGTTTTGTGCGTCAGCGGCAAAGTGGGAGGGCTAGAACAACAGAAAAAAGACTAGAAAGAAACGGTTTAGGCGACAGCAATGCAGAAAGGGGAGTTGGAGACGGCAGGGAGGTTGCATGAAACAGCAAGGCAAAGGAGTTTCTGGGTAGAGGCAGCAATAAAGGATGGTTGGGAATGGCGGCGGAAATGTGGGTGGTCTGGATCTGCTATAGCAGCAAAGCGGGAGAGGAAGGTGATGGCGGCGGCTGAAATTGCAAAAACTAGCAATCAAAATGTTGCCCCGGGAGGCTGCAATGAGGAGAGGGGACTTGCAGCATCAAGGGACAGGAGGAGTCGTGGATAACTACCTCCCCAAAAGCGAGCTACAGCAGGGACTGCACTCAATCTTATAGAAGATGGTCACTACCTCGAAAGAGCTACAATTGAAACACTACCCACCTTTGGATACTGACAAAGGAAGCTGACAGTTGTACCGATAGAAAACATACACCAAAAAAAAAACCTAAACACAAAGAAATAGCTTATATACATATATATATATATATATATATATATATATATATATATATATATATATATATANTATATATATATATATATATGGTAAAGAGGAGTGGTCTCCACTCCAAATAGGAGTGAAACACATGCTTGGAAGGACCGATTTGTTCCTCCTTTGCCTAGATTGAACCGGTCTAAGGCAATATCGTGACATGTCCCACTTCTGGGGGGTGGGTTATAGGAGTGGGCCCTGAGTGACATCATTTATGTTTATGTTGGCTCAAAACAAAAAGAAAAGAAAAACCATTAACAAGAAAAAAAAATGATCCAACATCACGGGTAAAAATGGTTTCATGCATCAAATTGAAGAGAAAAGTGTCCCATAAAGGTAAATCAACAAGGAGACTTGAGAGAGGCACAAAACTTCCTCGGCCATTTAGGCTTCGTTTTTGTGAGCTACAAGAGCTTGGACCTCCACAGCAACACACACACACTCTCTCGCCCACACCCCCGCTCCCCCCCTAGTGCAAACAGTTCCGTGAATGCAGTCTTTTAGCAGCTGACAGCGTGAAAGCCCTCACGAATATAAACACCAGTGCAACAGCAGGTACGAATGCATCATGTGTTGGTGGTCAACCCAAATGTGTTCTTAGCCTTTCTTCAGCATTAAGTGAATTCTTTCTTTTCTTTTTTTTTTCTTTTTTAATTTTATGAGATAGTAATCAAACAATCCTTGCAAAAATAAGCAAAGTTACAAAATTTAACCATACAACAGACATTTGCATGAGTCGCACACAACCGAGAACCATAGCTGGTTCTTGGAGAGAACAGGAGCCTTACCACTTGGCAAGCACATCAACAGGCATCTCATATCCCCATTTGAAGCGAAATTCCGCTGCTTCATTCCTTGCTTGCTGAACAAGAGACCTTGCATCAGCTAGAACAAAAAAAGAAAAGGGCAGTTAGAATCTCCTTAAAGAAAAGTAAGAGATGAAAACATCAGAATAATAAGATCAACATCATATCAATTGATTGCCAGTAAATAAAACGCTAGCCTCATAACAGGAACTACAGTATACCAAAACCTAGTATCAAAGAAAAACTTAATAATCTAGAAAGCAGGAGTTGTGAGGAGAATGAAAAAATAATTTGTAGTGAAGAGAGAATATCACGGTGGAGCTTTAATTAGTGGTAAAGACAGTATTCATGAAATAAATGAGATATATATTGCGCTTGCATAACTTAAAAACAAAATATAGTAAGGGATTGTTCTAGCATCTCTAGCTGACTAAAAATGATATTTCATTGAACTAATCCTGGTATTTAAATGTGGAGGCTCAATGGAGAATGTGGAGAGGCCAATTAGGACTTCCAAAATGTTTAAAATCATAAGTCCATGGTAGCTTTTAAAAATATTGTCAAAATGTGAGGCATAACATCTAGGCAGTACAACCCCAAGATATGCTAAAGTCGATAGGATCTCGATAGATCACTTAAGGTCAAGACCTCAAATACCCAAGGGTAGCTTGGAGTGGGAGCCAGCTACATGTTGAACAATGAAGCGTGAGTTGGGTGGTACAACCCATCAAACAAGCGTCTTAACAAGGAGGATTTTATGATTAAGAATAGCTTTCTTTATAGAACCTCAACTTTGCATTCTTGAATCATCTTTGTGAAATTTTCTTATCTTCGAGTAACATGTTGGTGATGTTGCAAGGTATTTTGGTTAAGATAGTATCATAAAAAAGATTGAGGAATGAGGTTAGGAATTATTAGCCTAAAGCATAAAAATAGATGTTGCCCATGAATTTTGACAATACAAAACTTGCCGAACAACTAAAAGAAAGAAGTTTAGTGCAATTTCAGAAATTCTGCCTATTCCATATAAAACTTGAAGGTACTACAAACATTGAAAAAAAAACCAATTCGGTCTTTAAAGAGGCTGATAGTTATTCAGAAAAGGACTTGTTCTATTCTCGGTTTTAAAATTGTTAATATATCAAATGAAAAGTTATATTTTAATAAATTGGTTATACAATACAATTATTTGAAAGCATAGTACATGACAGAGAGAAAATTCGTGAGTTACATGAAAAAGCTCCATAAAACAAAATGGGAATCTGACTAAAATTTTCAATTGCATATAAACAATGAACCTATGGACAAGCTAAAGTAATTGATAATAGTCTAGATGCTATGTTATGTTGTAAAAATAAAAAATAAGTAATTGGTTGGGATTTGATACTATGACTACGCTTAAATGTTATTCATTTTCTAGGCATACAGGCAAGAGTCTATTTGAAATTGACAGTAGATATCAATCAAGAAAATATAAAGATCTTGTTGAACATCCTTTTAACTCGAAGCCCATTTATCACACAGACATTTGCATAGCATATGAATTTCTGGGGGTTTAGGTAATAGATGACGAGGGATTCAAGTGAATGATTGGGTAGCGTGCGTCAGAATCCAAAAACTTTTCCCAAAGGGCTTTATAGAGATTAACTGCAAGAAGACCATGACATTAAGTTTTATAGTATATCAAAAAAATAAAAAAAAAATTCTTACAGAGTACAAATCCCAAGGAGCATTTGTATCAGCTCAATATTTGATTGGACTTTATTTCATGAATCCACTACCAGTAGAGTGAATTCCTATCTCTTTCCATCCTTTCCAAATTAGACATACTAGCTCAGCTTACTCTTGAAGCTATTAAAGATTATGCAATTATGTCCCCACTTGATATTAGATGCCAAAATAACTTAGGCATTGACATAATAGACCCAATTATATGGATTACCTTGGACAAAGCACAACAGTTATGGCCATACTAGACAAATATTAAATGCTCAATTCATTAAGTCAATTTTTTTTGTCAGATAAATGTGATAGAAAAGTAAAAGTTATAATCGTTGGAAGCACAAAAGTTCAACAATAAGGAATAATTAGTTAGTTTGCATTGTATTTCCTCTTTTCCAGTTTTGACTGTTAAAATCATACCTATAATACCGATCATATTGGGAATATGTTATGCTATCTAAAAATTCGATTATCTCTTAGAATTTACTTTACGACAGAAAATTCTGTCTGTTCAGTGCTCCTTGATTCCCAAGTAAACTGTTTTCAATTCTCTGATTTAGCACAAAACTATGTCTCAGCAAACCGGTTGTTAAATTCCTACCAGCTACAGTTTTGGCACTATTTATACTTCTCAAATCTAGCATCATGGCACAAAATTATCTTGGTAAACTGGTTCCGTTGCCTTCTGCAAAAATGTGTGAACTTATTTGGGTGTTCTCAGTTTTCCTTTGCAGGACAAATATTGTTGCCGGCAACTTTTCTTACTGGGGCAACACTCAGCTCTTTCCTTCAATAGCTTTGATTCTCGGCATTGCAACTAGTGTTGTAACTGAGCCTAGTAGATCATTGTTCGGACTTGGTTCGATATAATTTCATGTTTTGCTTAAGTTTGTGTCAAGGTTTCATATATTAGTCAAGCTTAACTTGTTTAAATTTTCCAATGTTTGGACTTATTTGTTTATGACAAGCAAACAAGTATTTAAACGAGCTAAAAAAAGACCTAAAAATTCAAACATATATCAAAATTTTCACACAAAATTTAGTAAATACTTTTACAAATTTGATCACAACCATTAATTTATTGATTATAAACTCTAAACCCTACAATATCTTAAATCTCGTTTTTCCTCCATTTTTCCTGAAATCCCTTACTTGGGAGATGTTCAGTAAAATAATTTGTGTAGCATTTAAGCATGATTCAACCTAAATCCTACCAAACAACTAAAAACACAACTTTAAAACCTACAGAAACTTAATATCAAGTATTTATATAGATCATATATGATACAAGTTATCATCGAGCTATCAACAGATAAGTTAATATTATATAACAACAACAACAAGCCTTTATCCCACTAAGTGGGGTCAGCTACATGAATCTTTTTTCTCCATTGCGTCCTATTGAGTGTCATATTTTCATTTAATTCTAATAAATTAATATCATTTTTTAAACAATATGCCCAAGTTTTTCTAGGTCTACCTCTGTCTTTCTTAAAATAAGTTGAATCTAAAATATCTACTCTCCTAACTGGATCATCAGATAGTCGACGTTTATGTGAACAAACCATCTAAGATGACTCACTCTAATTTTATCTGCCACTGAAGATACATCAACTCTATCAAGGATATATTCATTTCACATTTTGTCTCTAAGTGTCAAGCCACTCATCCACCTGAGCATTCACATCTCGGCAACACTTAACTTTGTTTTATGATACTCGTTTAAAGGCCATCATTCTGTGTCATAAAGCATTGCAGGTCTCACCACCATCTTATAACATTTTCCTTTCAGTTTAAGCGGTAACTTTCTATCACACGATAGCCCCAATGCATTCCTCCACTTCAACAAAGCCAACTTGAATTTTACCAATAACATCCCCATCTATAACACCATCACATTGAACAATAGACCCGAGATATTTAAAGCGTTCACACCTTTTAATGATTTGATCACCGATAGTTACAACTCTGTCACTAGAGTTATTACTACTAAAACTACATTCCATGCATTCTGTTTTAGTTTTACTCAAACGAAGGCCTTTAGTTTCCAATGTAAACCTCCATAATTCAAGTTTTTCTTGAACTCTTTCTCCAGTTTTATCCACAAGAAAGTTATTATCAGCTAAAAACATACACCAAGGTACATCGTCCTATAAATATCCAGTAAGAGCATTCATAGCTAAAGCAAAAAGATATGGGTTTAAAGCCGATTTTTGACGTAATCCAACTGAAATAGGAAAATATTTGGTCAATCCTCCTTCTATTTGAACACAAGTAACAGCTCTAGTATACATATTTTTAATGACTTGAATATAAGTCATATCAACACCTTTCTTCTCTATAACTCTCCAAAGGATTTCTGTTGGAACCTAATCGTGAGCTTTTTCTAAATCAATAAAAATCATATGCAGATCCTCCTTATTCTCTTTGTAATTCTCCATCAAACCTCTCAAAAAATGTATAGCATCAATAGTAGATCTGCCTGACATAAATACAAACTGATTATAAAAAATCTTTGTAATGCGCCTTAATCTATGTTCAACTACCCTCTCACATAATTTTAAAGTATGACACATCAACTTAATTCCTCTATAATTTGCACACTCGTGTGCATCTCCTTAATTCTTAGAAATGGGGATCAAAATACTCTTCCTCCACTCCTTAGACATTTTTCTTAGTTTTTAAAATAATATTAAAGAGTTTAGTAAGACAACAAACTCTCAAATCTCCTAAATATTTCAACATTTCAATTGGGATATCATCAAGTCCTATTAATTTTCCACCCTTGATTTTTTTAAGGCCTCAATTTCTTTTTTACTAATGTGATAACATACATAAGATATTTTATTATTATTAATGATATTAAGATCACTAAGGTCGATCGTATTTTCATAAACTTCATTAAAAAGTTTATCAAATGAGTTAATATTTTATTTAATCAAATTTTATTTAAATAATATATCATGTATCATTCGAGCTATTATTGAGCTTAATATCGAGTATTTAACAAGTTATTTGTTGAACAACTAACGAGTTTGTTTGTGAAGATAGATAAATAAGTTCGACCATTTTCATGTTTAGTTCATTTAGCTTCGAGCTTTTAAAAATTGTTCAAGCATATTTATTTACTAATTTGAATGAATATGATTGAGTCCTAATCAAGCCGTGTTCAAGTTATTCAATGAGTGCATAGGTTCATTTACAGCCCTAATTGCAACAAGTTGGCGGGCAAATTTGCATTTGAGATTATTCATTCTATGTGTTGTAGTCGGTTTCAACGTTTGATTCTTTCTTCCAATAATGCAGTATAGCTTGGAGACTAAGTTTGCAGGTGTTGTTAAAACAAAAATTTTAATTTTGAAAACTTGTAATCACTTATTGAATTCAAATGTGTTGAATTGAGACTGATAGGTTTTTACAATATCTTAGGTTCTTAAGAAGTCCATTGAATATTATGAAAATTGCACCTCCACCTTTAATTGATGTATTCATCCTTAATTAAAAATATTATCATCGTTACACTTCGCAAATTTATCATTAGCATAATCTCTAAATATACAATTCCTTATCAAGGTAACATTATTTTCTCTTCTTCCCCGGTACTTAGCCTACTATATAAACAAGCAAGAGCCAAAACTTAGGTTGGCAATTATTATTATTATTTTTTTTTTGGGAAAAAACTTCTACCTCTTAGCCAATGTATCTCGAAAGTATTTTGTTTATCATTCTTTATTTTTCATGTCATTGCTTCACCAAGTAACCTTACTCATGTATGGCATATTTCTAGACTATCCTAAGAACTAACAATTCTATCCCACATCAAATTTGGATCCACTTTAAAGTTCCAATGGTCTCTCTTTATAATCTATATAAAAGACACAGCTAATTCTCACAGCTGAATTTTAACTATATAATCTCTGGATAAATAAATCTTTTGAATGGTTTCTTTGTATATTAAGATATACAGCCATGAGAACTAATCCATGTTGTATGGTCAATTTTTTTCTAGAAATCGCCTTAGATCTTGTAAAAGATTTTTCTTCCTTTCTAAGTAAATTTGTATATTCATGATTTGATAACTTCACCTTTGATCATAACTGTGTGATATTCTCATCTCTTAGAAAATGTGTTCACTACTTATACCCACTCATAACTAAAAAATAAAAAAAACTTCTATTATCACATTAATTATTTTGATTATGGAGCCACTATAAATACTATTGAAAACCAATTTACCATGAACGACATGTTCACTTAAATCACCACATAGTGATGCTATCTTCATCCTACATACAATGCACTAGACTAGTAGTCCATACATTGCTTCTCAAAAATTAACTTTTAATACTACTAGACAATACATTACTTATCAATAATTAACTTTTAAAACTATCTTCTAATCTGGCATGAAAAACAAAAGAAAATGATGATTAGAGCAATTATGTTATATGAATCAAATTGCTTTCCGACAAAGAATTCTAAAGTGAGAGTACCACCCTGGTAAGAATGTTAAGATGGATGAGTGATAAAATTTGAAAAATAGTGCGAAATGGCTAAAAATAAAAAAAAGTGCGGTAGAATTTATTGAAAATAAAATTATAAAAAATATATCGGTTTGACCACCTACATATAAGTAGAAATGTGTACAATAATGTAAAATAAAATTATTTGAAAGGAAAAATTAGACTGAAAACAAGCAGATCAGAGATAACATGTTTACAAGTTGTGCCCCAAATTTTATGTAAATTGAAGCTGGTGTAACGTGCATCAATACTAAAATTAATGGAGAATGATACTAAGGTGGGACTTAAGAGTTTAGATGACTCTTGATGATAATTACCTTCATCATACCAACTTGTTAGTTTCTAAAATTTCACTTATATTCCTTCGGAGAATCAATAGACAAGTACCTCAACAAATGATTGGTGGTCTAATCGTCGCTCAACCAAGATGACATAGATAATTGGGTTAAAATGAGCTTCAGGCACAATAAAACATAAATGCATCTTCCAACAGAGAATTTGAGTACAGAAACATCTTTAAATGGTGTTTTACATTAAAATTTGAATAATCTAGTGAGAAGGTTGACCAAAGCAATAAGAGGTTGTTGCTTGAATTAAATATTCATGAGCAATGAGTATAAAGAAAGTCAAATAAGAAGTAAAGAGCTTACCAAAAATATTTTTTTCTAGATAACAAATATTGTTTTTCCCTCCCACCTCCCTCTTTCAACTTACATTTATAAGGTTAACAAACCAATAACAAAATCATGCACAACATTCATCATCATTAGCCTTACCCCAACTATTTGGTTTGGGTCATTCTTATGAATCCTTATTGTTAGTTCATTCTTCCTAAGAATCTTTGTTTTATGAATCCTCATGCACGATAATACCTAAGATGTTAAACATATTCTTCATGAAGCTTGTTGAGCTACTTTAACTCGTGTTAACTTAGTTCCATCCATTCTCTTTCCTGGTGATTTGATAGTTACTTTACTATCACCTTTGGTGTGCAATGCCAAACAAGTAAAATATATTTTCAATTATCTTATCTCAATAGATGCCACTTCAAATGTTCGCCTAATATAATTGTTCGTTAATTATCTCCCTCTGATTTGCCATGCATTCTTTGTAGCAGTATTCTATAAGTCATGCTCAACTTAGCTTCGAACCACTTTTTATTCCCCATCACTAACATTCATATAGCACTGTCAGCCTAATTGCAATTATATATAATTTATCTTCAAGTCCCTGTGATATCCTCTGATTACATAATACTCATGTGTTATTTCTTTATCAGTTTAACCACGCAATTTCTCTCAAGAGGCAATATTCTCATTTATATCTGCAATATTTTGTATAGTTGATTCACAGTACTTTAACCTGTCACGACTAGGTATCACTTCACCTTATAATAAAATCATTGGATAATTATTAATAAGATTAAATAATTAACAAATAAAAAAAATTGCACTTGTCTTTAAAATATAGATCTAAGATACAGAGAGATGCGGGATGCAAACCTGTAATCCCCGTGGCTAGCAAACCAAGGTACTTGGTGATAGGAAAGAGATGAGTGATGCTGGTTTGGTCCAACAATTTATCCTGAATAATGTTTTCCCCATTGATCAGGCAACAAAGTAAATAGGTCGCGTTTGGATTTGCGCATCAAGAAAAAACTTGTTCAGAGAAGATGCCTACCGGAACCTTCTTCTGTGTAACCACGCAGATTGAATCCTTCCCTCTCACCCCGATGGACGTGACGCCAGCAGCCTTGACCGCTTTGAACGCATACTCTGTTCCAACGGAAGAAATCAACGATGAATTACACGCAAATGATGAATTCTAAGCCCACGGAGTTGTAATAACAGGGTAAACAATCCTTGGAGGCCGATAAAAATAAAAAGGAATTGGAAGAAGACTGAAATGGATTACGTCAGAGAAATAGGATGAAGGCTTACCGACTTGGTAGAGGCGGCCCTCAGGGGAGAAGATGGTGATGTGGCGATCGTATCCGGCACCAGTTCCACGGCTCATTGTGCTAATATTGTAGTGACGGACTTCGAAATGTACTTAGGGTTCTCGCACGAAGCCGGCGGAGTGTGATCGGAAGCGGGACTTGCCTGCGCTGCAAGAAAATATTATTGCTGTTTAAAAATCAAGCACTCTCTTTAATCCATTTTTCATATTCTCAATCAAATAACACAATTATTTATTAAGGCCCTTTTGGGGAAGGCGAAGTTTTGAAAACACATTTTGAAAACGCCCGTCTTGCCGTTTAGAAAACACATTTCAACAGTTTATCCGAAAAAATGGTTGGATTTTACACTAAACGCATGTCGTGGGTCTAACCCCGTCTGCACTAAACGAATGTCGTGGGTCTAACCCCGTCTGTCGTGTTTCAAAATAAGTTGTTTATATGGATAAGCACAAACTGACTCAAACACACCCTAAACTCCAAATCATTTTTTTTATCACATTCCCAGTGTTTTGATATAACATTAATAAATGCATATATTCGGTGATTCAAAAAATCACATCGTTGAATGATTTGTAAATAATAATATTTTGAATGCTCTATATATATGTAACACTCGTAATGGATCTTGTTTGCTCAAAAAAGGTTATTTGTAAAATTGATAATATATTTTATTCTAAATAATTTTATTTAATGTAAATTAAATATATACTTTTAAAAAATTATGAAAAATAGGTGATTGGCGGGCGATACGTTCAGCAATAGTGGGTGAGTGCATGTGGCATTGGTTGTTAGCAAATGATTGGTGGTTGATGGGCGGCAATTAGTAGTGGAGGGCAGTGGAAGGGTGATGGACAACAACTTGCAATGGAGGAGTTGTGACACTAGTGGTGGAAGATGACTATGGCTGACTACAATAGGTGACCGGCCAACGGTGGGTGCAAGGAGATGTGGGCTTTAACATTGTCAACGGTGGGTGCAAGGGGATGTGGGCTTTGACATTGTTGAGCAAAACTTTAATTGAGTTGTAATTGGTGGATAATGGTAGCACGACAATGATTGATATTTAAAAAATGGAATGTGAAGGTTAGGTAGGTTGATTAGACAATGACAATTGAAAGACAACATTGGTTACCGATAATCATCAACATTAAATGTTAAAAATGACAAACTCTTCAAATCTCTAAATTCATTTAAAACATAAGTATAGACCCTCATCATATGGAATTTTTTATAATTTTCTAGAATGTTGTTTATATTATTTTGATTAAAATTTCAAAATACTTCATTGAATAATCCATATTAATTCATTTGATCACTACTTATTTTTTCAATATCGAAGTGCTTTAATGATTTTGAAGTTGGTAATCTTGGACTTGTTGGATCTCTCCTTCCAAGGCACTTCATTTTACTATCATCATGTTAGATTCAAGTTTTGTTTAACTTTTTCATTGTTGTTCAGAAGTTTACAACTATATTTTTATTATTTTGTTTGTTTTGTCATTATATATAGTTTAATATACACCTTTTCATTACTTTTAATAGAAAACATTGAATGGTATTAAATTTAATT
>NEWO01000004.1:2236509-2254428 GCA_003013225.1 Phalaenopsis aphrodite
AAAAATCTCATTTTATTACTATTTTGACTCCAAATGATCTTGACATGTGCAAAGATTTCTAAGGATCATTCTCTTAGTCAACTCTAAAGTTTCTAGCCCCATGATCGACCTAATTTGATCAAGTGACCAATTAAGAACCCAACAAATCAATTGTTATCAAATTAATTGTAGTTATTTTCTAAAATGATTCTAAACGAAATTATTGAGCCTTTAATGAACTTTGGATAATGATTATCATATAAGGGTGCTTAGTCAAACCTCTTTGGCCATGATTGTGAAGCTCGATCTAAGTCATCCAGATCAAATAAAAAATTTCTATGAATATATGTGTGTCAATTGATCCCAAGTGATTATAGAAATATCAATAGCTCTCCTTGGTGCTCTTAAACCTATCCAAACTCTAACTAAGTTAATTTGAACCCTTGAGGTATTATGAACCATTGAGGTTATATGATTTCAAATACACTCAAAATCAAACATATACCCAATTCAACTTGAGGGTGAACTCCTCATTGATATTCCCACCAATGAATCAATTCCATGCTCATTGGACTTTGATATAGTCTAATATAGATCTTAAATCCATTATTAGTTTATTTAGATTATGATAAGTTTAATCAAACCAAACCCAACTAAATTTGAATAGACACTCTCTAAGTTGCACACATACCCAGTGATACCAAATTGGTCTTTGGACACCATTCAAGCCCGATTGAGTCTTGAGACAATATTGACCAAATTAGGATAAACCAAATGTACCTCTAATATAGTCAAACTTGGTTATGCGTGCTCTAGAGACAATCTAATTAATCAAACCCAATCACATGATCATAAATCTCAATTGAGTCTATTGGGTCTTGACCCAATATTAACCAAATTAGGATAACCCCTGCTTCGACTCTAAGAAAGCTCCCTAGTTAGCCCATGTCAACTGAGCTAACCCGAGTGCAAAAAAATTGTTAACTTAACTATTTAAAAATAAAATTTAATGAAACTAAACCAAAAACATGGATTGACACCACCAATTCTAGCCTCCCGAAGCTTGGTTGTTGAGGGGCATGAATTAGCACCACTATTCTTAGCCTCCCATAACTTGGCAAGACAAAGGCAAGGCAAAGTCCAAAGTCGCCTTGGCTTTATAAAAATGACATAATCCTCACCACCACACCCTCACCTATCTTGTTATCTCAAGCCTTATAATGCATTATATTATAGCTCAGGACCATCTAAGCTTTTCATTCCCTTTCATCGAAGGGCTTAGTGACTTTTTGTAACTCAAATGCATTGAAGTTAATAGTGAATAAAATATTTTCTGTTGGGAGATTTTGTTTTATAATTCTTAACTTTATTGTATCCAAAATATTCTCATAGCTAGAGTGATTAAGGATTCATCATTGTCCTTTCTAAAGCTTTGTAAATCCATCATACACCGAACTCCTATGAAAAACATTTGCTTTTTTAGATTTTAGATGATTAATGATGATGCAAAGGAGGAGCAGTTCAATAAAGTTATATATCATCTAAACAAAGCTTATTTATTATATTGGACATTAGTTTTAATGATGATAATTCTTTAAAATCATAGATGAACGTTAAGATCCCATGCTTAATTTTATGAAATTAAACCACCGCTAAATCCAACTATAAATAATATCCTATAGAACACTAAAACAATTCAATTGTAGAAGATTCAAAGAATCAATGATAAATTGCTCAAACTGGTAAAAAAAATTTATGAACATTCTTTTATCACTAACGAGAAGAGACAAAATCAACACTATCCGGTCCTTTTATTTAGAATAAGCAAAATTGATATCTTCATATTAGAAAACCATTAACCTATCAACTAATTTATGGGTGTTGACCTCATTTTGAGGTCTTCTTTTCCCTTCCCTAGATACCCTAGGATCTAGTCTTAGGATTTCTTATTTGACTCTCTTAGAGGACTAGACTGGAATCTACACCACTTAGAAATTCGTGCTAATTTGTTTTTTGAAGTTTTGTATGGGCGGTTTCAGATCCCCAACATTCTATTGAGTCGATTGAAAAACCGACATATTGAAGCTTAAATTAAAATCCTATAGAAATTTGAAAGACATAGGTGAACACCATGACGTGTGTGACGTTTGACTTGCCACCGCGAGCAATGTGTTTGACTTTGGTTGTCACTTATGCGAGGACCGGTCAACATTTTTATTTTTATTCGTTGAACGGCTCCGATCAGACCAAAATAATTTTGTTTGTCGCAACGCGCACAACTGAGGTTAATTTGGCGCGATCGTCGACGAATTTGTCTGGATGACCCCGGATGTTGAAACAAACCATGCCATCGCGTCCGAAACTTCGATTTTAGTTAGGAATGACACCCATTTTGTTGGGACGCCGCTCTTGCACAAAATTTGATAGTTTATTTTAATAAAAAAATATTTTAAAAAGGTTTTAAAATCCCTAAACTCTAATCTCTCCCTCATGTGCGCCTCCTCTTCTCTTGGGAACAAAACATGCCCTAACTCCCTTTGCTCCTCTCAGTCGAGTTGGGAGGCCCCATTTACGGTTCCTCCGGTCACCTTATTCCTCACCGGTTGCGGCTTACCTTCTTCTCCGGTCATAACTGCCGGTCACTTTCTTGTAACGACTTTTCCTACGCAACGAATTTAGTAACCCTCTCGTTCTTGGGTTTTTGCATTTCCCTTGTCGTGAGCGCCTTGCCCTCTCAATGACTATAAATATCCCCATGATGGAGGAATAGGGTTGAGTTTTTTTTACTCCGAGGACGGATCATGAGCAGTTATGTTTCTTGATTTTGTCATTCTTATTTATGAGTTTTCTTTTACAATTTCCTAGAAGTAAGAATTCTTTCTTCCCTTCGCTTTATTCTTCATAGAAGGATGAGATATATGCTGCAATATGATCCTTCTTGTTTATAGAGCTTCCCCTGATTAATTTTGCCTCATTTCTTATATGTTACAAATTTTTTTTTTATGCTTAACTTTGATCTATCAAGAAATGGGGTATCTTCTTTTGGCTTATATTGTTAATCAATATTGAATATTAAGAATAAATTTGTTTTCAAGAAAAATAGACCCATGGATAAGAAATGCTTATTGGAAAAGATTTGCTTTTTCTTGAAATGCTATTATCCATTTATTTCACATGTAAATAGCATGAAGATAATTTTAGGACTGGCAGGGAAAGATTTACTATTATATGAAGAAGAAACTTATATTTCAGTTTGGTTACTCTCATTACTGTTGCTCTTATTCGAATACATATAATGAAGGTATATTTTTTGGTTTTGAGCACATGTTTTGGTGTTCGGTTTCTGTGCTTCTTGAAACCCCTTATTCGAACATATATAGGAGTCCATTCTTTCGGGTTTTGAGCACTTATTTTGGGGCTGATTTTCGTGTTTCTCGTTGTCCCTATGTGAATATATATGTTGGAAATGTGTTTTCTGGTTTGTAATTTAATTTGGAGTTGTGGGTTTTGCTTCATGCTGTCCCTTTTATTCTAATGTATATGTTGGGTTTATAATCACATTTGAATAGTTGTTTGGTGACTCAATTTTCCTTCTATTTTGGTGGTTGGGTTTCCTTTTATGATGGGTTCAATTTGGCCTCTTATGTTGGGCTCGGTTTTGCCCTTTTGATAGTTTGGTTTGGCCCCTTATGCTGGGCTCGGTTTTGCTTATTCCTGATGATTCGACTTAGCCCTCATGCTGGGTTTGGTTTGCCTTTTTAGTGGTTCAGTTTTGGTCCATTTTGTTGGATCTGGATTCATTTGCTGGTGGTTTTCTTCTTGTACGGTCCCTAGCCGTGAGTCTTTACTTGTGGATTCTTTTATGTTGGGTGTTGGTTGGTGGTTTTCTTTACTGCATGGGCTTTATATGAGAGATTTTTGAGCTGTTTAGCCCTGTTCTGGAATCATTTGCTGGTGGTTTTCTTTTTGTACCGTCCCTAGCCGTGAGTCTTTGCTTGCAGATTTTCTTATGTTTGGTGTTGGTTGGTGGTTTTCTTTACTACATGGGCTTTATATGAGGGGATTTTGAGCTGTTTAGCCCTATGGGCTACGGTTTACTTGCTGAACTAATTTGGTATTGAAGCTTTTACAAAAAAATTGTTGGGGACTTTACTTTATGCTTCCTTGTTGTTCTCCTACCCGAGACATATTCAAGGGGCTTTTATTTGATTTTGAGGCTCTTGGAAATTTGACTTTGGTGGCTGGATTTTGATTCCTGCTATTGTTAATAGCTCGGTTTTACTCTTCTTGCTGCCGCCCGTATTCGAATACATATTAAGATTGTTTCTCGCTTTGAGTAGCTCTTTTAATGGCTCAGTTTTTCTCTCCTTATTGCTGCCCCTGTTCGAATGCACATTGGAATCTATTGATGTTTTGGGTAGTGGTTTTGGAGCTTTGATTTTGCTTTCTGTTCTAATATATGCTGGAGCATGGTTTTGGGTGCTTTAAGAGGATGGTTTGGTGGTTTCCTATGTGAATATGCTGAAGTAAATTTTAAACTTCAAGGAGTGCAAGGGCTCTTCTTGTTTTCTAGCCTATTAATAGATAAACATTGATGAAGTGGCCATAATGTACCGATGAAAATTTGGTTGATAGCAAAGTTCATTGGAGAACTTTTTGCATGGCAGTTCACATGTTTTCACCTTCTATTTGCAGCAGCTAATTCTCTCGTATTTACATTTATGCCACTCAATTCATGCATATTTACGTATCTAACACCCAAATTTCAATTCTCATGTATGTGTTGTCCTACCTATGCATATAATTGTGTTATTTCTTTTGAATTATTAAAAAAAAAAAATTTTGGATGGTATATATGTAAATACTTAAGAATTGCATGGTGTGTATACAAATTTCCTTCAGCTTTATTTTACAGAACTTTAAACTTTTAGTGGTGCAAACACATGGGAGTAGGGTGGTAGGCGTGCAAGCATTCTTAAAATCTTCCATATGCCTACTTTGTAAATTTTTTAGCTGAAATATTCACTGTTTTTTTCTTTAAGGCATCAAGAAACATTCATGTGTTGTTCATACACTCTCCATATGAAAAAAAAAGATGTCTGAAACTATCAAATTTGAATCTTACTGTAAATCCTATTCAAATGCCAAGATCATTAAGTAATCTTTATCACTTGCGGTCCATGATCTATAAAAATGTGGCTAGAAGTATCTTGCTTTGATGCTCTCTTGACCGACAATGTGAATTTCTAAATTGAATCACTTGGAATTATCCTGAAGACATTTTCCAGTGCACCTGGAATTGGGAAGTTATGATATAGTGGGATGTATGATTTCTGAAATGTGACATGAGACAACTATATACACGAACCTTTTAGAAATCTCTCTTTTAATTTCATTATACAAAACATTCAAAGAGGAAATTATTAGATAAGCATATGAAAAATTAAGTTGGCCTATAAGCTCGAAGTGCGGGGCAACAAACAATGATGCAAAGAACTATTGATTAGCTTTTCTTATAGCTGAAAATATAAAAATCGATATTCAATTAGCGAGATGTCATTTCCCCCCTTAAGTCGTCGGTAGCTCTAGCCCTTTTCAAATGGCTTGAGAATTGATAGTTAGGAAAGAACATATACACAATAATCCATTACACAAATACTACACTTGCAAAAAGGGAGCAGATATCACATCCACAAAATGATAGGTACCACATTTAATAAATGATAAATACCACACCATAAACACTATACACTAGTTAATATATATATATATAACCTTGATAATACTCACACAGACACTCCGCATATCATATAATACATTTCATACACTATACATAGATACACCACATACCTTTAATTGATGAGTTTAGATACTACACAACAAATACCCTGATACACAATAAACACTACACATTTCACCCTACACGACATATATTACATTTGTAACACATCACATATTTCACACTATACACTACCCGACAAATACTATAAGAATAGGTATTACACTTCTTTTGAAAGTCTAGTTACACATACCACACCCCCATAAATTCAGATACTATGCATCACTTATCCTAACACCACGTATAGGTGCACCACACCTCGATAAGTTTAGATACTATCTCACATGAGTACATTATACCTTTAACAAGATGAATCCGGATACTATTTAGATTCACACATCCATTAAATGACAGGGTCTAGGGTTGCCCGATTATAGGGGTGATTCGTTTGTAACATCTAGTTGATATTGATAAGTTGACTTCAATATATTAGTAGCATGGGGGATTGAGGAAATAGAAAGAAGTCTAGTTCGAGCCTATTCCCAAATTAAAAGTTGATATCCCACTTTAAATTTTCATATGCTTATCATTTAACCTTTCTTTTATAATCTGCAAATGTTTATCTAACTCTTTTATAGCATGTAATTGTAATATATTTTTGTACCATTGTCAGAATTAATCAGGTACACTTAGTTGTTTCAGATTTTTTTCTTTACTGTATATTCCTTTCTTTACTACACTATCTTGCTTTTCTTTATATTGCTTTAATTTTGTAGTTTTCCTTCACTATTTTTCTGTTACAGTACTTTATTACACAACTGTTAATTTTCTTTACTACATTGTATTATAGACATTCATCTATATTCAGAATTTTTAAATATTGTTATCCTAGCATGTTTGTATAACACCCTAGGATAGACTGTTCGAGGAATGATTTTCTCTTTTCTTTATCCATTTTTCTCAGAACGAGACGACGACGCGGACAAATGACAATTCATCTTCGGATGGCAGTCGATGTGACAACAGAAGATGGCATGAGGAACTTCAACAGAGCTTCAATAGACTTAAATAATATACACTCATAGGACGTCGAGGTTGTTCTTCTAGTACGTCGTAAATCCTCACATTATCTTTTAAGACTTCTTACAATTATATATCGTATGATATAAGTTCTAAATTTTTTAGGATTTCGAGTTTGTCGTTCGGTACGATATAAATCCATATATTTTCTCAGGCCATTTACATATGAAATGTAGATATAAGCCCCGAAACTTTCATGACTCAAATACCATATAATTTCCTTTTCAAATGTATAAATTTTAAAATCTTTTTTTAAAAGAAAAAAAATAGTCGACAATGGGCAATGCCAATTCCATTCAATCNTATCAAATTTGAATCTTACTGTAAATCCTATTCAAATGCCAAGATCATTAAGTAATCTTTATCATTTGCGGTCCATGATCTATAAAAATGTGGCTGGAAGTATCTTGCTTTGATGCTCTCTTGACCGACAATGTGAATTTCTAAATTGAATCACTTGGAATTATCCTGAAGACATTTTCTAGTGCACCTGGAATTGGGAAGTTATGATATGGTGGGATATATGATTTCTGAAATGTGACATGAAACAATTATATACACGAACCTTTTAGAAATCCGTCTCTTTTAATTTCATTATACAAAACATTCAAAGAGGAAATTATTAGATAAGCATGTGAAACATTAAGGTGACCTATAAGCTTGAGGTGCAGGGCAACAGACAATGATGCAAATAACTATTGATCAGCTTTTCTTATAGCTGAAAATATAAAAATCGATATTCAATTAGCGAGATGCTCTTTCACCTCTTAAGTCGTCGGCAACTCTAGTCCTTTTCAAAAGGCTTGAGAATTTGTAGTTAGAAAAGAACAAATACACAATAATCCATTACACATATACTACACTTGCAAGAAGGGAGCAGATGTCACATCCACAAAATGATAGGTACCACATTTAATAAATACCACACCATAGACACTATACACTGGTTAATATATATATATATATACACTTGATAATACTCACATAGACACTTCGCATATTATATAATACATTTCATACACTATACATAGATACACCACGTACATTTAATTGATAAGTTTATATACTACACAACAAATACCCTGATACACAATAGACACTACACATTACACCCTACACGATAGATATTGCATTTGTAACACATCACATATTTCACGTTATACACTACCCGACAGATACTATAAGAATAGGTATTACACTTCTTTTGAAAGTCTAGTTAACACATACCACACCCTGATAAGTTCAAATATTATGCATCACTTATCCTAACACCACATATAGGTGCACCACACCTCAATAAGTTCAGATACTTTCTCACATGGGTACATTATACCTTTAACAAGATAAATTCAGATATTATTTAGATTCACACATCCATTAAATGACAGGGTCTTATAGGGGTGATTTGTTGGTGACTTCTAGTTGATATTAATAAGTTGACTTCGATATATCAGTAGCTTGGGGGATCGAGGGAATAGAAAGAAGGCTAGTCTGAGCCTATCCCCAAATTAAAAGCTGATATCCCACTTTAAATTTTCATATGCTTATCATTTAATCTTTCTTTTATAATCTGCAAATGTTTATCTAACCCTTTTATAACACGTAATTTTAATATATTTTTGTAGCATTGTTATAATTAATCAGGTACACTTAGTTGTTTCAGTTTTGTTTCTTTACTATATATTCTTTTCTTTACTGCATAGTCTTTCTTTTCTTTATATTGCTATACTTTCGTAGTTTTCCTTCATTTTTTTTATGTTACAGTACTTTATTACACAATTGTTCCTTTCCTTTACTACATTGTACTATAGACATTCATTTATATTCATATTTTTTAAATATTGTTATCTTAGCATGTTTGTATAACACTCTAGGATAAGCCGTTTGAGACATGGTTTTCTCTTTTCTTTATCCATTTTCTCGGAACAAGACGACGACGCAGACAAATGACAATTCATCTTTGGATGACGGTCGAGGTGACAACAGAAGACGACATAAGTAACTTCAACCGAGCTTCGATAGACTTAAATAATTTACACCCATAGGACATCGAGATTGTTCGTCTAGTACAACGTAAATACTCACATTATCTTTTAGGACTTCTTACGATTATATATCGTATGATATAAGCCCTAAACTTTTTAGGATCTCGAAATCATCGTTCGTTACGACATAAATCCTCACATTTCCTTGGGTCATTTACATATGAAATGTAGATATAAACCCCGAATATCTAAATAAATTGCAGGACTGAAATATCTTATAATTTCATTTTCAAATATGTAAAATCAAATCATATGTTAGTTTGAGATGTCACTGAATCTTCTTCAGTATTTTCGACATTTCTTACTTTTACTCCTTTGGATCATGAAAATAACTGTTTTTATTTGAACCAATCCCACTTGACTTTTTCTTTAAGCAGTCGTGAAAACATAAACGTTGAATTCTTGAAGACGAAACCCCTGATCATTATCGAGAGTTTTCTCAAATGACCCCCGTCATTTGGAATGTAATTAACTATAGGGGCTTGCCGCTATAGGGAATTAAGAACCCAGATTAATCTGAACCATGTATAATCTATGTATTAGATAGGAGAATTTGTCGGCCATAAATTTCGCAGATCAAAATAAAGTCATAAACTTTTAAGTTTATATAGTTAAGCTTATCATTAAGTGATACATTCATCCTTTGAGATCATATATCACTTATAGTATTGTGCTAAGCTATTTAAACTATTAGATATATGAGGTCTATCCGGTCTCATCATTAAAAAAAAAAAAAACAACATTGTCACAAAATTAAAATTACATTATATATTATATTACATTTAAATTTTAAAATCTTATTTTAAAAGAAAAAAATAGTCGACAATGGGCAATGCCAATTCCATTCAATCTCAATGTTAAGGGGCCCCTCAATTGATCCAGACGATGAATTAAACCACACCACATATAAAGCATGGTTTAGTTGGTCACTAATTGTATAAATAGAGAAAAAATAAAGAGAATTGGGAAAAGAAGACAAAAAATCATTTATTATCATATATAATAAAAATATAAATATAAAAATAAAAAATAACTATTCATGAACTAAATCAAGAAGGGAGACTTAATGAGACAATTAAAGATTAAAATTTTATTGGATAAAATTGAACTAATTGAAACATTTTAATAAATTTAATCAAGGGAAATTAATTGGTAAAATTAACTCAAATAAAATCAGCTTAACTCCAAATTTCTAGAGATGTCTTTAGAGACATCACTGACCCCAAAAACTTTTAAACACCTTTCAATTAAATAAAAAAATATTTAAATTTAAATTAATTTTCTAATTTAAATAATTAAACAATTTTAAATAATTTGATAATTTATGTCTCACTTTCAGCTAAGTTAAGCTCCAAATCGGACTGCTCCACATAATAATATGAAGATATTAATTGAGAGAAATAAATGCGTAAAGAGGATTTCATCAAATATTGAAGGAAAATCAAATTTTCGTTCAGACTATGCCCATTTTTTTTGAATCAGTGGTAATTTCACTGATCATGACTCTGTAGCTTCTAAGGTTATTATTTATGAAAAAAGCATGGTGACTGATTTATGGATCAAGTTTCACGCAACTATAAAATTTAGTTTTCAAATTGTTTGCTCAATTTGCTCATACTCTTGTTATGAAAATAAACTCGAGTATATATTATTTTATCAATTCACTTAAGAGGAACAAAATCACTCCATAACAAGGTGAAGATTTGATATTTGTTTATATAAATATCTCTCTTCTATATAGGAGAAGCCCATAAGGGATGCTGGTTGAAATGCGTTAGGTACAATGGATGATATTGAAATTCTTGAACTTGTTAATCTTTCTCTTGACGAGCCATGCATAGAAACATATTTTTTGTATGTGAAGATGAATGTGTCATTGACGAGGATAATAAAGTTAAGACTAGCGTTGATTGCATGAATTCTAATTAGTGATACTTATATTATTATATTTTAACGTTTTCTTCATTTTATCATGAATGACATTGATATTATTTGTTTGGGTAATTATTTGATATATTGAATGTAATGTTGATATCGACAAAAAACTATTTTTTATTATGGAATTTTTTTGATTATTGTATTTGTTGTTTTGTCATGTCTTTAGGAAAAAGTTATTAAAAAAATATATTTATTTTAATAATTTATTAAATATAAAAAAATGTCTGTTGGTTCACGTTATAACAATGTCTATGACGCATTGTGTCATTTTTTTCTTCGATTATGCTGTGCCATCATATTATATCATGTAGTGCCCATGCCCCCGTATTGGTGCTTCTTAGGAGGGCAGTCGATGGCAGTGCCTGTGAAGGGCGATGACAAGCGACATGGGGCATTAGCGGTTGACAAAGCAGTGACAGATGATAACAACAATAATTTGGTGGATGACGGTGGAAAAACAATAAAACATAATTTGCAGTGTATTTGAAAATTATCAAAATCTAATAAATTTGGAGAACACAATTTTTAAACTACATGATAAATTCAAAATTCACGAAAGTTTTACACTACGTTCCGCTTTCACCGAACCAAATACAAAAAATTTTGAATTTTCATGCATTTGGTTTATCTTATACCACTTAGTATATGTATAAAAATCTTTTATATAAAAATACTATAACACAATAATATACAATCTATTTTTTATTGCAATTAGGTGGTAAGGGCAGGTCCATTTTTTTTTTTTTTTAGAGGGGGCAAACTACTCCCCTGTACCTAACTTGAGAAGGGTTAAGTTAACAAATAGAAAAGCGATATTTCACTATTGGCAAAATTAATATTTCAAGAGCCGGAAAAAATCAAATTTCACTTCTCTATAAGTAGAAATATGAATCTAAGGGTGGGTAATTCCCTCTTGGGCCCTACCTGGGTCCGCCCCTATCGATGTTTGAGTTGGTTTTCAAATTAGCTAAACCAATTTGTCATCGTAATAGAATTCTGAAAAATCTAATTGACCAAACTGCTTTAAACCAAATAAACCAAATCTGAGTTTAGATTGGATGAGCACGGTTGAGTTTTAAAGGAACCAAAACATAACCAATTTTAACAATAAAAAATATCGTTAGTTTAAGCAGTAGTTTATTCACATGATTTTAAATGATTTAGGACTAATTTGAGATTTTATTTTATTTTATTATTATATATTATATATATTATAATTTAAAATCAAACATGTTTGATGATATTAATTTAAAAAAAATAAAATGTCTGAAATTATTTTGAATATTTTTACAATAAATTGATTATTTTTATAAATTAAAATAAAAAAAATATTAAAAAAAATGATCCCAAAAATAACACTAATATTTGAAAAAAAAATAAATATAGTTCAATTTATAAATTGGTTCATTTTAAAATTTAAACATCAACTATTAATGAAAAAAAATGTATAATCCACAACAAAACAAATATTTAAAAAATAAAATTAAATTAACCAAATAAAACGAATCACATTAAAAAATGTATTTTTTTTTACACCCAAATTACAATTGATATCTGTTATCCAACAACAACCAATTCTTCGGTGCCATGCGGCGTACCGACAACAGAGACATTCGAAAAAGAGCATCACAGCGTCGCGTGTGGCTGTCGGTTGCGGATTCCTCGCATTTCTTCTTCTGGTCTCTCCCTCTCCGATTTGGTTGCATATTTCGTTCTCCCTTACTTATTCTTTCCGGCGACCACCCGGCAAATCGGATACCTACACTTCTATCGGAGACATGGAAGAGGACTTCGCGAAATCCGTTGAGGATGGACTCAGGCTGGCAAAGCGGGTGTATACGGGCAAGGAGCGGCACACGACGATGCCACCGAGGTTGCCGGTTGGGATGGAGAGTTCACCGGCTTCCTTGCTTCCTTCAGCGCCGATGGTCTATGCGGTGATTAGCGATCCCGCGATCGTCGACAACCCGGACTTTCCGAGCTACCAGCCGCACGTTTATGGCCGGTGTCATCCGCCGGCGTTGATCCCACTCCAGATGAAGGAGATTGCGATGGAAGTGGATAGCTATCTGGAAATGGCTTTTGTATCCATCCAGGGGCGGTGGCGGGTTCACTGCGTGATGGGTAGCCGGAAATGTGACTGCCGGCTCGTGCTTCCAATGGGAGAGCAGGTAATTCCTTGAAGCTTTGGGACTAGAGGCATTACAGAGTTTATTTCTAATTTGTTGGAATGGATGATGAGATGCTATTACTTGTATGATGAGGGCTATCACAGTTGAGCAAGCTATTTCATGGAAGCGCGTGTGATTCGTGCGGATTCCCCTCTTGAAGCTTCTGTAACGTTAAATGATTTTTTCACATTTTTAATTCAAGCCTTACGTGAACATTGTTAAAAAAGATTTTTATGGTGTGTAATTGGGACCTCAGACAAGTTTTTATAAACGAAGCTTCTCTTTATGCACTCTGTTGTTAATGGTGCATGGTAAAACGAATGCAATATCTTCAATTAATCATGGATAATAGGTTGTTGTCAAACCAATTATTTGTTCAATTAGTTTTCAATATCTGTTAGCTGATAATAGTTATCGCTCAATTTCTTTGGCGCATTAGTTAAGCATCCCTTCTTTCTCTCATCTGATTCATTATTTGCTTATCTTTGGAAGCTTACTGGTTTTCTCAAGCTATCATGGTTTGCTAACAGGGTTCAATTCTAGGTGTTGAGGTAAATGTTGCCAAGAGATCTTACTCTACCAAGCTGATTGAGAGAGACAGTGACCAGAGCATGGAGAAATTCCCAAAGAATGAAAATGGAGGATATTTGAATTCTTTCCTTTTTTCCTTAACAATCCCCCAGGCAAGCTGTTTACGGGTCTTCCTTTTTCGATCACCTGCTTCCTAAGATCCCAGGTTCATTCTGATCTAACTGAACCTCTTTGTCTTCTTAAGGTTGATGGTGGATGTGATATATCTCTTAGTGTCCGTTGGTCTCAGAAATTTTTGTTCAAAGATGGTGATTTCTCAATTAGCATACCTTTCAATTTTCCAGAGTTCGTAACCCCGCTTGCAAAAATAATTGCAAAGCGAGAAAAAATACTGCTAAATGTGAATACTTGTAACGAAAATGAAGTTATAGTCAAGAAAGCAAGCCATGCTTTAAAGGTGAATATTCTGAAACTGTGTTTGAGTTCCATTTTTAGACATTTGTTATTGTCTTTTTGTATCATGCGAGGATTTGAATGATCTGATACTTATGACTTATCATTATCTCTTCAGGAAAAGTGTCGGCAAGTTGGGAAGTTATCATTCCTGTATGAGGCGGATGTCGAGAACTGGTCAACTAAAGATTTTTACTTCTCATATAGTGTATGACTCCAGTCTTCTTTAGCATTAATTCAGTAGATCCACCATTATAAGTGCAAGATTGATCATCAAATTGGACTTTTCTTACTTATAAAATGTAGCATAACCAGATAAACATTTATATGCGGTTGAAGTTTTGCCATCAATTTGATCCCTGCTTGTCAGAAAAAATAATTTTATGATGGAAAGATGTATTGTTTTTAATGTAAATTTGACGAGAATGCCTGCATTATCACTCAAAGTGGGGGGGAAATCTTTTCTGATCTCCAGGACATTTTTTTCTTCCAAAACATAATACTTTCGAATTTCTTATTTTCAGCAATTTTTTTTTAAAAGAATGATGTCAAATCTGTGCAGGTCATCTCAAGGGACTTTTATGGAGGTATACTTCTAGCACCATCATTTCACGATTCTGATCAGATAAATATGTTCTGCCTTTACCTATATCCAGTTAATCATCAGAAAAGAAAGGTATCTTCTATTCCCCTTTCCTAGTCTTCTTTGTTTGTATATCTATTTTTTAACTTTCATACTAACATGATCTAATGCCTAGAGATATTAGAGTGATATTTAGTCATAAATCACTAGTTTCACAAATTAAAAAGCAGCATTCTAATTATTATTGAGCATTAAATTTTCTATATCGTCAAAATGTTGGATGCTTTGATTCTTTACTAAAAATATTTCAAACAATATGGCTGAACCTTTAGCATTATTGTTTTGATCATTTAATGTTTATCATCACTATCTTCATTAGCCTTATCCCAACCAAATTATCTTTGACGTACTCACTACAAAACTTTTGTAGGTTTTTATGATGGCATGCTTTTTGAACAATTGCTGTAAACCTGTGATATATTTTTCTTTCTACTTTGTAAATTCCATGTGCTTCTTACTCCTGGCGTATCATGCGGAATTCCCGCGACAGAAACTACATCTTGCTTTTGTTCCAAGTCCAAACTAATCCGGGTTTTTTCATTGTTGTGAAGTCGGCCGGTTTTCTTGGGCCACTCTTAGTTATCCTATTACTATATATTTGCGTTTATGATGTTTAAGGTTTAGTTTTAGTGTGTTTTTATCTGCACAACTGTCGACGTCTCCAAATTTCCCCTTCTAGGGCAGTATCAAAGGGTGACACTTCAACTGTTTTTTGTTTCGAGGTGGTGACTATCTTCAACTCTCCCTCCCTTCACAATCTTCCCTCCGCTTTCGTTGTACTTCCTCCTTGCCGCAGTAGCTAGACAACCCATATGCTTTTTGTTTCCTGCAGTTCGTTCTGCTCCCACATCCAACTGCTCATCCTTTTACTGGATCGCCGCCGCTTGGAGCTTCTTCTACCGATCACTGGCCTTCATCTTCCCCATCTCATCACCAGCCGTCCCTACCATCCAAGCCACCAACCTGCCCTATCCATCTAGCGATTTGAGGTAGCTGCTATCCCATAACAACCCAACCTTCAACTTTCTTACCTTCCATGATTGCAGGCCTCCCCTCCTCTTACTGCCATCCCACCATAGTCGACTTCCATCGTGTCACCATCCATCCGAAGCCACCTAATGCTCCTACATCCTGTATAGCAGAACACCAACTCTCGGGTTTCATCTCTAGTCGTATTTGAGTTGCGTCTGTTTACTGTTAGAAACATTTGTCTGTGTGTTATATTTCCTTAATTTTGAATTCAACAATAATATTTGGTTTTCCTTGCTATGTATGGGATAACTTTGAGATCATTTGCTATCAGAGCTATTCTAATCTTAGATTTACCTACTCCCATTTCCCACATGACATTACACCCATACATCTTATTCCATCTACCCAAACCCAAATCCTAATCATGCTACCGAGAAGACAAGTGTTGGGCGTTGATTAGGAGTTTACCATGGAAGATATATAGTGGTAACTCCATCGAGTGATACAACAACTCGATGAAATTAAGGAAATGACCCATGGAGAGGTCACCGCCGACTTTGATTGCGAGATCCGAGGAGGAGAGCAAGAACATCTGAATCCTTTCCATAGAGATGATTTCAATGAAGAGGAGGGTTGACCACGACACTTTGGGATTCAATATCAGCGGAGGCCAAGAGAGGAAGTGCCTGTTGGAGGATACAAAGACTTAGAAGTAGGGTTATAAGTGAGTCAAGCTGACTTGTGAGTTGGCTTGAGCTCGACTTGATAAATGGCTCATGAAATGAGCTTGATAAGCTAACAAGTTGAGCTCAAGCTAGCCGCGATTTAGCTCTGTTGACCTCACTTTTGGTGAGGGTTTTCGGCCTTTCCTTTAGTGACTAGGATCTAACCTTAGGACTTTCCTGATGACTATCTTAGCGTCTTAGAAATAGAACCCACCTTCTTCTTAGACATTTCAACCAAATCTTTGTTCTCTATGTTGGTTCTATATGTCATTAATAATTTTTTAATACAAAGATTAGAGATTACATAAGGGAACCCTTATGAGAATTCTTATAAGACCTTTGGACCATAGGAAATTCTTGCACTGTTCTACACTTTTTTTGGACTCCAATACATTGCATCATCATTCATAATCCCCATGATCATCATAAACATTGCATTTTCATATCACAATTTTGCAGTCATTACACCTATGGGGATGACCAAAATTATTTGAACCCATTTTACCCTAAAATACCCCATTTGAATATTCTGATTCTACAAAATTCTCCAAAAATGCGATTGAATCACACAACCAACCTCAAACCATTTGATATTATCATTTAGACCATTTGATACAAAAAAAATTGCAAAAATACCAAATTTTCCCAAAAATTACCAAAATGCCTCTGGACCCCCCAAGATATCAAAATTTTCAAAATCTTGCAGAGTTACCAATAAATCCTAAAAATCACACTAGATCATTCCTTATGTCTTCCTGAGAATTTTGACTGTATTATTGTCATACTTCCAGATAACTTTTTGCCACTTCGACATCAAAATAACGAATACTTAAAAAGTATTTCGGGGATCATAAAACCTTCCACATTTATCGAAAATGACCTCGATTATTGTTGTTTGACTCCAAATTTCATCCTGAACCACCTTGAGCCTTTAAATCAACCTTTTGACCACTTTAACCAAAGACGACCAAGATTTCCAAAATGCCACTCATGGACAAAAAATTCTCAAATTCTCCAAAATCATCTCAAATACCCCTAAAATCAATTTTTGAACATCCATTGGGTATAATTTGAACAAATTCACTCATTTTGACAAAAATCATCAAATTATGCTTCAGGACAAATCAAATACCTTAATTTCAAATTCAACATGTCTAGATACAATTTCAAATGAATTCAAATCAATTTAATTGGCCCGTGATCAATTTCCAAAATAGTTAATCGCAAACCAAAAAATTCGATAAAAATTAAATTTGACATATTTTTGAGCTCGATCGACGAAAAGTGATCCGAACAACCTCAAACGACAAAATAGACTGCGCGATCATGTCCATAACGTTGATTTTGCCTGGGAGAGACGTTCATGCGAGAATGATAATAATAATAATAATATTATAATATAATATAATATTAAAAAAATTATTATTTTATATCCAATTATAACTTACGCATGCTTCTATCTTTTCCATTAAATGCTTGATTTCTCTCTCTCCAAATTATTTTGACACATGGACCTATTCATGTAAATATACGTGTGCGCGCGCGCGTGTGTATATATATATATATATATATATATATACATATATATATATATATATATATA
>NEWO01000004.1:2254669-2308657 GCA_003013225.1 Phalaenopsis aphrodite
TATATATATATACATATATATATATATATATATATATATGAGATAAAACTATCAGTTACACATGCATGATAAATGCTATAAAATTATGCGCATGGGTCTCTCTCCACGCCTTCCTCTCTCCCCCATACTTCTCTCTCTCTCTCTAGAATAAAATAAATAAATAAATCACACATGCATGCAGCTTAATCCCACACCTCTCTCTCTCTCTTTATGTTGGCTGTAGATGATAAAAAATAAAAAAAATAAAATAAAAGATTCATCTCTCTCTCTCTCCCACTCCCTCTCTCTCCAACTCCTCTCTTCTTCCTCCTATAAAAGCCCACCAATCCTCCTCCCATGGATGATCGATCTCCTCCCAACCACTCCACACCATTCCAACTAAGCCAATACAACCCCCTTCCACCTCTTCCTTCATCTTCTTCCTTCTCCGACGAGCCGCCCTCCCTCTAGTGAACTCCTTTCCGACAAGCCTTCCTCCCTCCACCAAAGCTTGGATCGGGTATTCCTCCCCACTCTTCATTCCTTCTCCACACATACAACAACAACTCCCTTTTCTCCTCTCTCGCCGGAAAACGCCGACGTCGCCAAAAAAGCCGAAACTGAGCTAAATTCCGGCGAACCTCCCACTCGACGCAAAAATTACGTCAAAACGACGCCACGAGGAGTTGGATAAGCTCAAGAAGACCTACTTATTCAAACCTAATTGAGGACAAACCTCTTAGGCTCAGGTATATCTCTTAAATTGAAATAATAATCTCGAACTTCCCTCCATTCCAAATCGAAGAATAGACCAAAAAACACTTAAGTATCCGTATGGATGTGATCTACTCTTTGAGCTGAACAAAACGAGCCTAAGAACGCAAAATTTGGTTGAGAATCGACGGAGAAACGACTCCGGGAAATTTTAGCCGTCGGCTCTCCTCCGTTCGTGCGTCGCGGGTTCCGCTTGGTGAATGTCGCGTGAGGGAAGGGGAAGATAAGGCAATTTTATTTATTTTATTATTTTATTTCAAAAAATTATAATTAAATTTCAAAATTACATAACTTTTTATAGAAAACTCAAAAAAATATAATAAAAGATGCTATGAACTCAGACAAAGGAGGAGAATTTTTCAAAACAAAAATCATAATTTTTCATCAAGTAAATATTTTTAAATTAATTTTTGAAGTTCTAAAATATTTAAATCATAAAAATTAAAATATAAATGGGAAAAATATGAAATTTGGCAGAAATATTAAAATGGCCTTGGGGAAAGATTCTCTGATTTTTCCAAGACATTTTAGTTTCTCTACATTTGTATTTTGATTTTTGAATGAAATGACATATTTATGTAAATTAAAAATTATAAAAATTATAAAAATTGTAAAACTCTCTCTGATTGAACGTTTGACCATTAACAGAGGTTTAACAATTTTAAAATCATGTTTAAAGTAATTTTTATAATTAAAACACGTTAATTAGGGTTCAGGTTTAATTCAGGCTAAGTTTACCTAACTCAAGCTCAACCTAAGTTCAATCTAGCCAATTCTCTTTAGGTCTTGTTCAACCTGATTACAGACTTGGTCAACCAACATAAGAGTTGAGTCAATCACCCATTAAGTCCAATTTTAGTCATTTAGGGCTTTAGGTCGACCTGTCTTTAAACCAAGTCTAGCCTGGGAAGACTTAACCTTTAGCTGAGTCCAAATTAAATAGTTGGACTATTTTAAATTTGAAATTTAAGTCATCATATCATTTAATTCAGAATAAATGTCTTGGATTTTAGGGTTAGTCAACATGAGCTTTAGTTTAGTTTAACCTACATATTTAGTTCATTCTAAACTAAGCCTTAATCTTAGATCAGCCTTCACCTAAACCTTATGATAGTTAACCCTAAACCAATAGGATTAGCTAATCTAAACCCTAGGTTAGTTAGCCCTAAACCAATAGGATTACCTAACCTTACCCTAGGTTAGTTAACCCAAAACTAATAGGATTAGTTAACCTAAAACTTAGGTTAGTTAACCCGAATCCAACCTTGAATCATAGCTAAGCCTTAAGCTAAACCTACCCCAAACCTTAGGTTAGAACCTAATCTATAGGTTGACCATAGAAGAACCTTTTATGTAAAACCTTAAGCCTAAGTTAAACTTAAACCCCTCAACTTGAACATCAATTAAGAAATAAAATAAAACACATTGGGAGGAGTAAAATTTACATAAAACATATTAAAAAAACTTAAACTTAAACTAAAACAAATAAAACAAGGCTTTAAAACATGGCTTTGAGGCTAAGTCAACTTCGAAGTCGTCAACTTCACATAAGTAATAACAAGTGAACCAAAATAACTAAAATAAAATACTTAAAATCCAACAACAAGATGTAAATAACCTAAAATATTTCAACCATAAAATTGATGAAGTAATTCAAGAATTAATCAAATCTTAATCACAAAGATCACATAACGCAACTTAAACCCCCTTTTGTTCTAGTTTACGAAGATTCCTTGGACGATACATTCTGTGGATGTTGACAAGAATCTTCCGGTCCTGGTGGGTAACCACATTTCGGACTAAGTAAACTTAGGCATCCGACAACCCGGGACGACGGAGCCATAGACATCATGACTGAGTTACCACTAATTAAATAATTAAAATTTAATAAAAATTTAAATAAAAATTTAATAAAAATTTGATAAAATATTGTTTCTTTATTTGCTCTATTTATTGTTTTATGTATCTCAACGCATGTTCTTTTACTGCTTTTATCAAACATAGAATGCATGTGTTAAGGACAAATAATGAAGAAATAAAAGTTGTTTATATTAGGGAGAACCTAGAAATCATAACATTAGAGAATTACTTAGCTTAAGTAAACTTAACCTTGGCCTAGGTTTGAACTATACCTCCACTACCCTTTAATTAATTCACTATAAAATTATCGAAACAAATAAAACTTCTAATAATAAGATTGGAGGACCTGAAGACATGAAGACCTGAAGACATTTGAGTATGAAACTTGGAGCAGATTTCGTGGGGAGCTCGTTCAAGATCATTTCTTTAGTTTAAATAACAATCCTTAGGATTCAGAGGCTGTCTTTTATGACATAAAACTCTCTTTTATTAGGCTCCTGCATAGTCCCGATATGCAGTATGTCCTAACTTGTTTTAGGATTCTGAGGTAGTCACTCGACGTAAAACCTCTTATCTTTCTAGGCTTTTTGTGTAAATCACCATTACACAAATCTATGTCATAATTGATAAAACTGACAAGAGTTAACTTAAATTAATATCATCCTAAATTGAGCCAAACATTAGGATAGTTTGAGAGATTACCAAGAACCTATTCTGGATCTTTAATTTCCTATACTTTTCTTCCTTTGATCCTTAAAACAAAATCTTTCACCTTTGAACCAATCCCTATTGAAAATTTCACAATCATGTTCGTTGAAAACCCTTTCCTTTTGAACTCATGAAAATAAAAGATTCTTGATTTTTATCGAGAGTTTTCTTAGGTGATCCGTCGCTTAAGATATAATTAACTATAGGGGCTTGCCCTTATAGGGAACTTAAAAGAACCCATACTTAAAATAAACCCTATTTGACTCCCATATCAAATAGGGAAATCTGTCGGTCATCATGCAAACTTGCTTATCAAACGGAAGTCATTTATTTCTATAATTTATTTAATTAAGCTTATTATCAAGTAGTGTATTACCTTTTATGGTGGTACATTACTCGTAGTTAGCTCGATTATCCAAATTATAGGAATCAATGAGATCAGTTTGACCCCATTTTCTTTAAATTAAAATACTTAATTTCTAAACACTATATTATGCTAAATTAAACCGCACCTCAGCCGCATGGCGACCGACAAGCTCGTAAGCTGACTCATTTGAAAAAATATTAATATAAAATATACTTTATATAAAATTTGAACATTTTATTATTGAACCATTAAAAATATTAAAAAAAATTAATATTTGGTATTTTTTTATTAATTTATTTCTTATTATCTCTCTTCTAATTGCCCATTCTATTAATAATTTTATTATAACACTACCTTAAATTAATATTACTTTTCTTCTTTTATAATAAACTAGCGTAAGCTGGCTCAAACTCGTAGATTTAAACTCGAGTTCAAGTTCAAACTCGATAAAATTAATTAAGATCAAGCTCAAGCCAAGAGTGGACATGCCAACTTTTGAGAGAATAAATTTGGATGACTTCATTGAGTGGGTGTAGACCTTCGAGATAATCTTTGAATACAAGAAGGTGCTAGCTAACATAAAAGTGAAACTCACTGTCATCAAGATGAAGAAAAACGCCTCGTTGTGGTGAGAGAATTTGAAGAGGAAGAGACAGGGAGAAGGACAGGACGAGATCATTGTTGGGGAGAAAATGAAAAAAGATAATGCGGCTATAATACCCACCACAACGTTATTGCCATAATATTTTCTTGAAGCTTTACCACCTGCAATAGAGGGCATTATCAATGAACGAGTACACAATAGAATTTATGCAGTTTAAGCTGAAATGTGAGCTAAAAAAGTCAGAGTACACGATAGCTAGGCATGTGGGAGGCCTAAAACCCTACATCGCCAATGTGGTTCAACTACAATCTTAATTGACTTTGAGTGATGTTCAGACCTTGCCACTGAAGGTGAAAGACCACAAAAACATAACAGGCACCCATCACCATTCAGACAACCACCCACAACCGAGTAAATCATTAGGAACACTTGATAAGATTGGTTAGGAGAATGATAGAGGTGTCTAGAATGAGAAAAAGCTTGAGAAGAGAAACATCTCTAATACAGTCCCCTCTAGAAAATGCTTCAGATACTATGGTTATCGACACATCACTTCCAATTTCATGTAGGGCAGAGTTGTATCCTTCTTCGAGCATGGTGCAGTGGAGGAAGTGAGCAATGAGGAAGTGACTGAAGATCAAGGTGAGGAGTACCAACTTTCACCGGATGAGAGTGAGATGCTTATGGTTCGACGGTTCCATCAAACTAAGGCCACGAGGGAGTAAAAGTGGCTTTGCCACAACCTATTTTACATTTGGTTCACTCGGAAGAGAAATGCAAGCAACCTTATCATTGATGGAGGTAACATTAAGAATGTGGCATCCCTACAGATGATAGACAAGTTGGGTCTTATTATTCACGACGAGAATGGTATTGGGCTTGGTGCTATAGGGCATCAACTCCAACTTTGGGATAGTGGGCAAGTGGAACTAATGACTGGCTCACTATTTCGTACTCTTTGCGAGCCATGGATGTATGAGTCATCCTTGAAGGTGACAAAACAATATCATGAAATTTTTGAAAGTCCAATATGCGAAATGAGGCATGGAGAATTTCGCCTCATGAAGCGTCAGACTTAGCTTTTCTTTTGAACTTTAGACAAGTTTTGTATTTTTACACGCTTTAGGAATATAATAGGGCTCATTTCTGTGCTAAGCTTGCCCTTGATGGCCATTTGATTTTGATGAATGCAAATGAAAATTGTGAGCTCTCTTCCATTGTTGTAGAGGATATATCACATATTTGTATCACATAGATACATGCATAGTTTTTGTTTCTTTTTGATTTAGTAATGCAAATGCATATTTTCAAGAATAAGGCGAGTCTTACGACTCAGAGACATTCTTAGCCGTATTCTCTAACATAGTTGAAGAAGGAAAACATTTTTAGCATTGACAAGAGGTGTCTCGTGGAGTTTTCTATTGAGAACCAAGTTGTAGAAATAGGTGTGGTGCAACGTGGTGCCCATGGATTTCTATCATATTATGTTGGAGAGACCATGATAGTTTGACCACATAACTAAAATATGATGGATTCATGAATACCTACTCTTTCAAAAAGGATGAGAAGCACAAAATCCTCCTACCTTTTGCGGAGCTTGAAGTTACCGGTACCTTGCCAACAAATATGTGACGGTGAGACTGGTCTTGGTGATGATAGAGGGTAGCGAGACCGAAGGACCGATATCTGACATAGGGCAAAAACTAAAGAGAGAGTTTCAGGGCACTCGGACTGCCAACTTGCCGCTAGAGCCGTCATTATTAGGGGAAGTTCAGTTTGTTCTCATGTCGGGTAGGGATAGGCCAAACTTGGGCTACCTTTGGAAGACCGTATAATGTATATGTGGCACGAAGTTCCAGTTCAATTCAGTGTTGTATTCTGAGATAGTTGGATCGATATGGATGACTACTTACAAATGGGGAAATTTTCTCAAGTGTTTTGGGAGACTGTAAGAGATAGTGAAACCCAGGTGATCATATCGACGCAGTTGAAAACCCTTCAGAAAGTTACAGTAGCTCTATCAACTTCAACTTGGTTAGTTGACTTTGTATTATGAGGCGATAGAAGTTTCGACGAATGTGGTTGAAGCTCCTCAAATCTCGGGAGATTGATGAGGAGCGCACCACGCTGTATTTCCCATGATAGAAAGCTCATCTTGCTTTCGTGCCTGGATCGAAATAATCCGAGTTATTCATTGTTGTTGAGTCGGAATGCCCTCTTGGGCCACTCTTAGTTATCCTATCACTACATATGTTTGCTTTTTTTGATATTTTAGGTTTAATTTTGGTGTGTTTTTTTGTTGGGACAGCCGTCAGCATCTCCGAGTCCCCCTTTCTAGGGCTGTATTCAAGGGCTAGTGGTGTTCTAACTGTATCTTGTTTTTGAGGCGGTGACTATCTTCAATTTTCCGTCCCTCCGCGATTTTCTTTCTGTTGTTAATGTACGTTCTCTCTGCTACAGTTGCCGGACAACCCATACAGACCGTTTTTCCTGCAATTCCTTCTGCTCTTGCATTTAGCCGCTCATCCTTCAACCTGGCCATTGCTCCCAAAGCTTCTTCCGCCAATCTCTAACCTTCCTCGTTCCCATCCCACGACTAGCCGTCCCGACTATCCCAACTACCCCAACTACCCCAACTACCAACCCACCCTTTCCCTCCAGCCATCCTAGCCACCTGCTATTCCACAGCAGACCAACCATCAACCTTCTTACCTCCCCCGACTGCAAGCCTCCCCTCCTCTTGTTGCAATCCCACTGTAGTTCACTTCCACCATCCCGCCATGCAGCCGAAGCCACCTAATGTCCCTCCATACAACATAGCAGACCACCACTTCTTGGGGTACATTCCTAGTCGTATTTGGGTCGCCTATGTTTGCTATTTCTACTTCCGTATTTGTGTGTTGTGTTTCTCTAATTTTGAATTCATCAATAATATTTGATTTTCCTATCATTATTTGGGATAACTCTGGTATCAGCTTCATTTCTCTTCACTAAATGATTTGGGGAAATTTATCTTGAACTGCATTGTTCTTATTTTGATGGATCAATTGGCACTATTTTGTTTTAATTATTTCGTTCAATACTGCATGTATTTGTCAGTAATCAGCACGCACTTAGCAATTTTTTTTACCTCATTTAAGATTGCAATTATGTTAATTAAGTTATTAAAATAATATTTTAGTTTGTAATTAGCAACTAGTCGCTCATTATCTCACTTTCTGCAAAAGGTCTTCAGAAAGGAAGTGGTTTTCCTTGTCGATATAAGTGAAAGCATGGAAGGGAAGACTCTTGAAAATGTTAAGAATGCACTGTTTTTGGTCCTCTCAGATCTTTCTCCCTCAGATTATTTTAACATAATAGCTTTCAATGAAGGAACTTTCAGTTTCTCATCATATATGGAACCAGCAATTGATGATAAATTAGAAGGTGCTAAACATTGGACAAGTAAAAATTTTGTCGCTCATGGTGGGACAAATATGATGCAGCCACTTAATGAGGTTTGCGCCATTCTTTCTTTACTGAATTACCATCTGGTTCATGTGATTTTGTTATGTTTTGTTTTTTGCTTTTTTTTATTTATAAATTCTGCTAAATCCAGTATATTTAACATGTCATATCTATCATAACAGTCTTGTTTGTTTCCAGGCTCTGGCTTTATTATCTAATACAAGAGAGGGCTCAGTCCCATATATTTTTCTTGTCACTGATGGTGCTGTGGAGAACGAACGCGCTATTTGTCATGCTTTTAAAGCTCAAATAGAAAATAGAGGATCCATAACCCCAAGAATATGCACATTTGGCATTGGTAACGGTTTTTATCCACACATTTAGAGTTTTTCTACCATACCACTCTTCCTCCTAACCAATATTGACAGTATGATGCGATATTTAGCCATAAATTTATGTTTGCAATTTTCCTGCAATCATCTCTCGAATAATATGTTGTTGTAATATTTGATAATTTGTACAAGTTTGGAAGGTCACAAATTGGTTAATTTAAATAAGTCAAATTTTAGAACCTGTTATTTATCTGAATGCATGGAATAATGTACAATGGATGCAAAAAGTTAAAGAGTTGGATTCACTACTTAACGGCATTCATCATTGTTTAGGGGGTCTACTACAAATTCTCTTGCTTCAAAAATGTGATCATTGGAGTGAGATGCCATTAGTTCTCACTGCCTTACGTCCATTTGAACAACGATTCCATTGTTTGATAGATTTTTTGTTCATCTTTGTTTGTTTATCCCCTCTTATGATTATGGGATATGTATCTCTAAACCAGCTAGGTTGGCATACCGTCATGTTTGACATGGAACCTCCTGCCCATGCCTTACTTGCTGCACTTCTCCAAGATTAAACACGTCGCCTCCTACACAAGCCCAGCTAGGTTTTTTTCTCTCCCTTCAACTACTTTGCATAAACTGAATAAACTTTGAATGCACATTTCAATAGCATAATCTATGTTGGGACTTGACTCTCTCTCAAGAAAAATATATTTATATTGGATTGTGGCTCCAAGAGTTCTCTTTCAGCCTTTTTATATTATAGTTGGTTCTTGGTTAATTTCTTAGTTGATAAATTGGATTTTTGAATAAGATACTAATTAGAGATGTTAGACGCTAACGAGGACTTGAAAATCTAATTTTGAGGTTTACCTTATGTGCAATTTCAAGTGTTTCATTACCCTTCTCTATTACGAGGGGCACACTTTCAATTAAGGTGAGTCTGTAGGCTATGTGAAACTATGTTTGGTAGGAACAATTTGATTTAGTAGAAGAATATACTGCTTTTATTTCAAAGCGGATGGTGATGATAAACTCGATCAATGGCTTATGGTTTTGTCTTCTCAATTTGTTATAAATCTTAGATTATTTTGATCATGGAGGTAGTTGACCTAATTAAATTAAAGAATTCTTGTCAGCAAGTATAGGTAGCTTTATCCAGAGGACCTCCAAAACTCAAATAAAGCTTGCGTAAGAGTCCAATTTTAAGTTGCTATAGTCTAAAACAAAAGCTTCATGCCTTATTAAGTGCATTTTATAGCTGAAGATTAATATACATTGCTTTTGGGGAATATTTGGGCTTTGATCATGATCATAATATATTGATGTCATCACAATTAAGCTTGACAAGCATGTGGTATACTCTTACATTTATTTGATTTTTGTGTGTGATCATATGTACACAATTGATATGAAATTGTCTCTTTGTGATGATTGGTTAAATTTAAATTTATAGTTCTTGCCAAATTAGCTTGTAGAATGGATAAGTGGCTAGTTTGAGCAGTGGGTGCCAGGAGGCTTGTGATTGTTTTGACTTTTTGGTTTTACATTTTTATTTTTCAATTTTTTTGTAAGAAGCTAGATTTGAATAAGTTCTTTCTGATTATGATTTGCTTGGAATGCCCTTTTCATTAGGAAAAGAGCATACCAATATTTATCTTAGCATTGTGGACATTTTTATGATGAGAATTTTCTTTGATTATAATATTATGGTAATCGAATCCATCTTCGGGGAAGATGCATCTCGAAGAGTACATGAGATCCTTAGGCTTAAGATATTTTCTCGTTGTCCCGTTAGGATAGTTATGTCGTTGGCCTATAAATTCTGGTAATGACACTTATTATTATTATTTTTTATATATGAAGTTTTTGTGCTGTTAGTCTTATTAACTCTGATATTTATGAGTTGGGGATCAAGTTAAGAAGATTGCCAAATTATAGGGCTTGCCAATTTTTTACCATTCACTTCTAGAGGATTAGACCCAATCGCCAATCATGGACAGATTTGACCCGATGAACATCTATATAAACAACTATAGAATGAGAGGTGTGCGCGAGAAGAACAAACCTTAGCTCAATGTACCTTTTAAGCAATGAAGGATCCTGTGGATAACTCGTAGATAGTGCTCATAGGGATCACAATACTTACTGTGTAGCAAATGTCAGGGAAGCATGAGCGAGGTAATTGTGTTTCACCACATGCCGTTGGTAGTGAGTCTTGTTCACTAGAACCACTTTGAGAACATCAACTAATTTCTCATTAGGATCCATTGAGACTGTCACTGGTTTGCAAAGAAGAATGTTATTCTCTGTCAATAGATCTAGCATATATTTGCGCTGAGATACACAAATGCCCAAGATGACCAAGCAACTTCCATGCCTAAGAAGTACTAGAGTGACCTCAAGTCTTTCATTTCAAATGAGTAGCAAGAATACCTTTCAGAGATTTCAATGCTAGTAGATCATCACTTGTGGCATAATATCGTCGACATAGGTGATAGGATCGCAATTTTGCCACTGGAGGAATGCCCAAAGAAGAGAGTTTGATCTGATTGGGCTTGTAAAAACCATGACCTATTACAAGCTTTGTGAACTTGCCGAACCAGACCCTTGGGGATTGCTTGAGTCCGTAGAGAAACTTCCGCAGTTGACTCACTTGTTCTCTGGGAACAGTAGAGTCAAATTATAGAGGGATGCACATGTACACCTTTTCTGTGACATCTCCATTTAGGAAAGCAATTTTGACATTCAGTTGGAGCAAAGACAAATCTAAATTTATAAAAAAAGGAAAGTAGGACCCAAATGATGTTTAATTTAGCAACCAAAGCAAATGTCTCGTCATAATCAATTCTGTATTGACACAGGCGCTAACCATGCCTGATTACGGGTATTAAAACAACGCCCAATTCAAGCGCTTTGAAGGCGGGGCTAGCTCCACTAGCGGCGTAGAAGTGGGAGCGGCGCAAAAACATGAGTGGGATCACGATTTCTCATGAGGTTTCGCGAGACAAGGAGATTCCGCGTGAATAGTTGATGGATCTAGCGCAATCCGACTTGGGGCATCACAAATCTGCCGTTATAAGGAGTGCTTCCTAGATTTCTCTAGGCTTTTCACTCTCTATCTTTGTGTAGAAGCTTCCTTCGTTTGGAGGGAGTCTATAAATTGCTGTCCTAGGTATATAGGGAGTCAGTTCAGATTGTGTTGTCTTCAAAGCTCCTGTGTAGAGTTGATTTTCCATTTGTGAGTTGTATTCGAGGAGATGGTGGTGCTCCATCTGTATTTTTCTCCAAGGTGGTGATTGTATCATTCCCTTCTACTATCCCCAAACCCTCTTCTCTCCGCTCCTCAACCGCCGAACTCTCTCTCCGTAACCCTGACACCAAATTATTCCCCTTTCCTACAAATTATTACTGCTATCCCGCTTTCCTAACTCCATTCAAGCTCTTCCCAACACCCCACTACCGCTGCCGACCACTCACACCCTTCTCACTTGTTATTCCTATAGTTTCACACCTTCCCCTCGCTACCACCAGCATTTTGTAACCATCACCACCCCTGCTAGCCATCTTGACCCACCTCGCCGATCTTTACCACACCATTATAATACATTTAGGAGTGTTTGCTTATGTCGTTTGTGTTGTGTTGTTATTTCCATTCGAGTCATGTTTTAATCCTACTTTAATACTAATGAAAGTTTGTTTTTATGTTTTTCAATATTTTCCGTACTAGTTCTGGTATCACATATGTTTGTAAGTAGCCTTTGCTGACTAACCATGACTTATTGATTTCAAAGGATCCATCATAGTTAAATTTGGTGCTAAAATCTAGCGACACCCTACTGCTTTTATACTTGGGGGAAGGTCCACAACGTCCCTTATATTTTGCTGAAGGACATTCATTCCATCCATTACTGCAGCTTTCCAGGAAGGATCAACTAATGCTGCTTCAATAGTGGATGGTAGATGATGATTTGTCAGGGCAGTAGGAAACGCCTTATAGGTCGGTGATACCCTGTGGAAAGGGAGCTTGCCTGATTACATACCTCAACAGGAGAACTCACCTCCTCATTCAGAGCGGTTTCAATTCTGGGGATGTCACTCAAAGTAGATTTCAGGTCTTATAAAGAGGTAGCAGGCTTCAGAGTGGGGCCATGAGTGCGCCAAGTATAAGCATGGAGAATGGAAGGTTGTTATGATATTTTGGTAGGCGATAGATCCAGAGGGATATAGTGCTCTTCGGATATAGTAGTTGGAGGAATACCCACAGGGGTTAGATACAGAATAATGTCCATGAAATCAAGCTTCCGCTCACTTGAGACAGTGACAGGGAAATATGGAACACTTTCAAAGAATGAGATGTCCGCGCTTACATAAAGTTTATTTGTTGTAGGATCAATGCACCGATAGCTCTTTTGAATGATTGAATATCCGAGGTAGACACATTTTATTAACCTGGGATCAAGCTTACTATGATTAGGGGTAATGTTCTGAACAAAGACCATGCACCAAAAAATTTTGGGTTTATGAGTGACAAATAACTGATTGGTAGGGAAACATGACATCAAAATGACTAATAGAGTTCTAAAGTTATGAATTTTTGTGGGAATTCTATTGATGAGATAAGTGGCAGTATGCACGGCATCATTTTAAAACCTTTTCAGTACATTAGATTGAAACATAATGGAGCGAGCTAGTTTTAGAAGGTGTTGGATTTTTCTTTCGGCTGCTCTATTTTGTTGAGGTGTATCCATACATGAGTTATGATGGAGGATGCTCTTACTTACCAATAACTCACCAATAATAAAATTAAAAATTTCACGGTCATCGTCGGTTTGGAGGACTTGAATTGAAGTTTTGAATTGGGTCAAAATGGAGTGAAAGTTTTTAACAATAGCTATATCTTTGTTTATTTAACTCCTCTGTCGACTCAATTTCCGATGATAGATACTAAGTCTCCGACTACATAATAGGCTCATTTCAAAATCTTTTTGAGACATTAGATTGAAACATAATGGAGTGAGCTACTTCGAGAAGGTGTCGGTTTTTTTTTCTCGGCTACTCCATTATGTTGAAGAGTGTCCGTACATGAGCTATGATGGAAGAGGACTTTACTCACCAAGAACTCATCTAAAATAGAATTAAAAAATTCACGACCATTGTTTGTTCGAAGGACTTGAATTGAAATTTTGAATTAGGTCATAATAAAGAAGTGAAAGTTTTTAAAGGTGATAGTAGCTTCTGATTTATCTTCTTTGCTATAACACTTTATAATAAACATAGGTACATAATAAAACAGCTGAAGCGAAGGGCTTTCGGATAAGGCTTTGTTTCTATTCATTTCTGATCTAGAAATGGATACTGGACATGGTTTTGTGATTCTTGGAACGGTTTAAGTTGGTTGCTCAAGCCAGAATAAGTGGATCTTGTTTTTCAAGCTGAGCAAGTCTCGGGTTGGGTTTTTCCCAGGTCATGGAACTGCCGTATTAGGTCTGATGACACCAAAATCACATCCTGTTGATTGCTGATTTTCTTTAATCTTCTTGTGCATTTACTGAGCTTTTAGCTTAATGCATATTTCTCTGTTAATCTGAGTATTTCCTTTTATTTTGTTTTTATAATTTTGATTTTTTAATATTGATGAAAATTATCATGTGACCTCGAACGGTTGCATTCTACTTCTCTAGACCTTATTTTTACTAAATCTAGATTTTCTGTCTTTTAATGTTTGTCTATATGCCTTCTTTTTCCTTTGAATTATACTTTTTAAGGCTGATTTTACTGTGCTTGTGTGATCATTTTTTCTACATTGAACTTTCTTACTGGGTTTCCTACACTCGTATCCTTTTTTTTTCCTCCTGTCCTACTTTGTTGTTTTTCATCCAGCTAGTATTAATGCGTTGTTTGTTGGAAAGATTCCAGGTACATATTGCAACCACTATTTCCTGCAGATGTTGTCATCAATTGGTAGGGGACATTATGGAGCTGCATATGATCAAGGTGTGTTTGAGTTTGAATAAAGTTCCTAAAGTGATCTTTAACTTTTCATCACAATTATTAATGGTTGTTCTAGTGACATGATACCTGTTACTCCCCGAAACAAAAAATCAGCAAACAACAATGACGAAACGACAATAAATAGATGGAAAAAACTCAAATGAGGGCTGCTCTTACGAAAAATAAATGTAAATAAGCAAGATACAATAATGATCTACTTTTCAAGTGGCAGATCAACTCTCCCACAACCATAGATGTCGCTAGGGACACCACCAAAAGAAGAAAACACAGCAGCCAACAATAGCATCTGTGAAAAATACAAACCTTAAGTTACTCTCCTTAATAGAATCCTTCCCCACTTTCCCTCGAAACTCCTTTATATTCTCCTCCTTGAGTATGTGATTAAGCCCCTCACAGAGCCCACCTGCGCTTTGCTTCCTTCGGCTGCGGTAAAATGCCGCTCTGATTCTTCTCGCGAAAAGGACCTTCCAGGCGGGCCGGCTGGATGACTCTCGACCAGTCCACTAACAGGTGTTACCTTAGTAATTAACCCTGATTCCGTAAGACTAACAGTCGGATTTAATGAACAGTTTTCTGACTTTGGATAGAGTATTGTTTCCCAGCAACTGTAAATAGGCTAAATATATGAATTCTAAAATGTTGATTGTTCTCTTAGTTAGCGAATGAGAACTTATGGGTTTTAACAGCGCTCAAATTGAAAAAAATATACCAAATTAACCTAACATATACTAATCATTGGAATTTATTCATTATTTAACATGGACAAAGTAAGACAAATTTCCTAGAAGATATTTTAGACTACTCGGATTTTTCACAAGAAAATAGTTTTATTGATATTATTTTACTTTAGTAGTCTTTTTTGGTTGACTTCTTAAAGATCGGTTTCCTTAAAAAGGTTGATAGCATATATATTTTTTGGGGCATTCACACACACACCACATAATTCTTATGTATTTACATTTCTAACACCTAAATATTCATTTTTACATTCTTACCGCTCAAATCTTTAGCATCACATAAAATATACCACAATCATTTTCTTTTAAAAAATAAAATACACCTTTTCATGCATAGATTTATGACACAAAATTTGTTATAATTGTAAATGTCAAATTTTGAGTGTTATATATGTAAATACATAAGAATTGAGTGGTATTTATGTAAATCTCCCAAATTTACTTTTTGAGATAGGAATTCGTTTGATAGGAGACAAATTAATTTGCTCGAAGGTATTTTGGATGACTCTTTGGTTAGAAAATATTTTTATACATATTATTTTATTTTAGTAATCCTTTTTCAGAGGACTTCTTGTATGGAGAATGCCATCTATATATGCCTAAACAACATACCTAATGAAATGTGTTTGATAGACATGAAATTACCTATTGTGCTGATATGAAGTCCAGCTTCAATAAAAACTTTGCAAGGCTGATCAAATTAAGCTTAAGAGCCTTGCTTTTGATCATAAATGGCTTGTTGAGCTTATATAATCTAGTTTTGCTTTGAGAAAGATACTTTGGTTTAATGAGATAGTTATAAAAATGGAAGTAATTTCATCCGTTTATATTAAGGTTAGCTTTGATTGATCTCAAAAACATCTAGTTGAATTGAGCTTGAAAATTGGGGAGAATGTGCAAAGTAGTTCGATCCTATAGGCTTGAGTAAAAATTTGACTGTCTAAGTGTGCTTTTTATTCATCAACAGAGTCATCAAGATAAAATTTAATGATGCAAATCCATTAAAATGCAATGTGTTTAATGCCATGAAGAGTAACCAGATGCCATGCATGATAAAATTTGTTGATTCAAATCCATCAATATTTTGTCATTTATCTTTTTATAGAGGAATGGAAGCATGGAGATGGATGCTCAATCAACCAGATGATGTGGATGGTAGTGTTATAGTGGTTGGGGATGAGGTTCTCACGTACACACCTATTATGGTGGAGAGATAGGTATATATGCTTTTGGAAGCGGAGAGGGTGGTTCAATGTGATTGCTGGAAAATAAGGAGGTGACTCATGAATAATAACATTTATGTAAGTATAAATACATATGGTACCGGTTCATAATAATGATACCATTTATGAAATTGAGAATAACTCCCTATGTATACAATAAATGGCCCGAGGAGAGCATTTCACTAGTCTGGCAGTAAGTGATAGAACAAACTCTTGATATGATAATAAGAAGGGGTTGCTTTGGATAAATAAATGGAGAAAGGGGTGAAATCACCAAAGGTGGTGGACATGATATCATGTAGGGGTTTTTTTGGTTTGTTGAAAAGAAATGCAATTTTAAAGTAATGTATTGTATTTGGAATACTTTAAAGTTGTTCGGTTCTATGTAAAATGAATATTGGATGTTATATTTTGTTGTTTGGTTAGAAGAAAAATGATTCAATATAAAATAAGTTTATTAAGATCGGCGGTGATAATGAGTGGATGGCATCGGCGGCGACTGTGGGAGGAAGTTGGTCGGCTGCTATGGTAAGCGACTGAATGGCGGTTGTAGTGGCAACACTTGGTGGCAGTGGTGTCACTTTACACAAATTTAGTGTATTTAGAATTCACCCAAATCTTGTTAATTCTAAATACATAAAAAATGAACTAATGTGAATTCAAAAGGCATTGTATTTATTTTTCTTCCTACCAAACTTTTTAATTTTTAAAACCCCTGCAAATGAAATACAATGTGCTCATTTGTTGCGTACCAAACAATTCGGTAAAAAAATGCATCACCCAAACTTGGCACTGAACAAATAACCTCCCCTAAAGGTGGTAGCCCTGACGGTAAGCTATCAATCAGGATATCTTGAAATTTTCTCCTTAGGGACTGCTCTGTGTTTGATATCGACTTCTTTGTCTCACCATCCTCTAACATCACCAAAACTGTTCCTTCTGGTGCCTCTCTCATAGTAAGAGCATCTATAACCTCAAAATCTATAGAGGGTAGGAAAACTACGCACTTCCCTTACTTGGTGAACGAGCAAGTGCTTTTGCCTATCACACAACATCTTGTAATCAAACTGCCACAGTCTCCCTAACAGAATATAACTTCCATGGGTATAACATTACACTTTACACCACACTTGATCATGCAACTGATCCACAATAGAAACCTTAGGAGGCATCTCCTTTCAATGCCAACCTGTTCTATTTCTTCAATCAAGTTAGGGAATATGGGCTAAGAATATTTTTGAGTAGTGAAGCTCAACTTGACCACCATCTTTGTAGACACCATATCCTCACTCAAACCCAACCAATGATAAGGCTACACACTTTTTCCTCAGATGTTGCTGTGAAGCCACTGCTGCTCTCTCGTAGCCTTAGTTTGAAGGACTCATCAAACCAAAAACAGCTCACCCTTATTAGCTGGAAGCTGGTACTCTTGCACATTTTAACTATCCTCTATGTTTTCAATACCTCTGTCCACTTCTTTTAATACTCACTATTTAGTGAAAGAGAACTCTGATAGGAGGGCAACTGGATGTGATTTGTCCAAACCCATGACATCTACAACACTTCCTTGCGGGCACTGTGCCGGGTGTACTACTTCTCTCGGGCTTCTTCCCACTTTGATCAGCCATATCATATTTTTTTGGACAATTTTCATGTCTTCTTCATGTGTTCTCATATTGGCTCCTACTGTGGGTGACTATCTGAAGATTGGCAGGGTTATGCTTATGTTGCTTCTTCATCTTCAGGGCCAATGTTTGAACATCACTCAATGACTACTAAGGCTTCAGTTAAACGACATGGTTGATAGCTAACTTCAGGCCTCACAAATACTTGGTTATGGTGTTCTTTGGCTCCCTCAACTCACATTTCAGCATGAGTTGCTCAAACTCTGCTGTGAACTCATTCACTAATAACTCCTGATGCAAGTAATCTAGCATCGAGAACATGTTCCAGTGGTAGTGTGGGGGTAGCTACTTCCTCTACATCTCCTTCATCTTCTCCTAGGTAGTGATCTTGTTTCGATCTTCTCTCCGTCTCTCTCTCTTTAAATTCTTCCACCAAATAGAGTAACTCTTTTTCAACTTTATAGCAGTAAGATTCACTCAAAATCCTCTCGACAATTTGCAACCATTCAATGAAGTCGTCTAGATTCATTATCACCTCGAAATTCCGTAAGTCTACATCACTCCAAGGTCTCTCTGTCCTCCAATGGTTACTCCATTCCTCGGCCTCCTTTGATACTGAATCCAGAAGCGTCGCGGCCTATCATTCTCTTCTCTGGAATCATTCATATGAAAGGGGTTTAGATTTTTCTCTCTCTTTCCTCTTAGAATCTCACTTTCTTGATTGATAGTGATTTCTCCATGAATCCCTTCCTCAATTTCATCGAGCCTTTGCTGAAGTCGGCAGATTTTTCTTGATTGATAGTGATTTTTCCATGAGTCCCTTCCTCAATTTCATCGAGTCTTTGCTGAAGTTGGCAGATTTTTCGCCGCATCTTTTCCATCGTAAGTTTCTAAAGGGCTTCTAGTACTTGTCTCCTCGATGACATGGTTAGGGTTTTGGTTTAGGAGGTGAAATGGGGTTTATGGTGGTGGTTTGGAGTGGGGAAAAAAAATTGTTGGCTAATTTAAAAAATCAGCTAGGTGGAAGGGGTTTCTGTTTGAAGTTTGGTAACCTTAGGATATGACTAATGTTAGACTACCTTTGATACCAAATGATGTCAGTTTAATCAAAATTCTAATAGAAAATAAATATTATTGTTGAATTGAAATAAGAAATTACAACAACACAAAATTGAAAGCAGTTTGCAACAAACACAATGCAACCTTGAACTAGGGTCGGATTGAGGGTGTTCGTGATGCTGGCTAGATGTTTGGAAGGTGACAATAGTAAGGGGAAAGGGAAAACAACATGTTTGCAAATTTTTTGGGGGTCAGCAGCAATGGGAGAGAGGCAAAAGCGTCGGTTCTGGATGATGCAAAGAGGAAGGAGGGGGATGGCTGGGTTGAGGCTAGCTGGCAGTCAGGATGAGGAAAAACAACAGTTGGGCGGTTTTTACTAGGGGCGGGAGCAAGGTGGAGCAACAAGGGGAAGGAAAGTATCAGAAGGCTAAGACAATCTCTAGAATGAGATATAACCAGAGCACTACTCAGAACTCTTGTATAAAACCCTAAACAAGAAGAGGGAGACACCAACGATTGTTTTGAAACAAACACAGCGAAAAACTAACCCTAGACACAAAAATAAAAAAAAAAGAAATAAATGGTCCTAGGATAACTAGGATTGGGCCCCTCTTCTTAAAATAGGTGGCACTCCCACTTGAGAGGGCTGATCGGCCTCCTAAGTCTTGGATCGGTTCTGTCCAGGCGTCCAGACGCTTGCGTCAGAGTAAGTTAAAAGCTTAATGATAGAGGGACCCTTGGGAGAGGAATTGCAATTTTGGCAACTTTAAATTCTATGATCATTTGAGATTTTACACTCTGAGTGAGGGATGAGGTACATAGAGAAATTTAGCAATAAGAAACTTCTCATTTTGTTCTCTTTTACATTTTAATTACTATCAATGGTTAGCTCACATAGCTTGCGAAGGTACTAGTTGATGTGAGAGCAGGTAACACGATCCCCCAAGTATGTGGGAGTTGTAAAGCTGGACATGAATTGGTCTCGTGAACATGTAGTGAGACTTTTCATCGGGTCCGTAATTTTAATATTATTTGAATTATAATTAGTGCTATTGCTTAAGAATTATTTATATGATGCTATTTTATGTTCTTTGGACTTTTGGCTTTTGATTTATGCAACTCATACTGTTTTCTCTAGTTTTCTCTTGTCGGATTGTTTTTTCCTTGATTTTTCTCAGATGACGTGCTTGTAGTCTGATTAAATCAAGGTGATAATATCTCTCAATCGTCTGGATTGTCACACCTCGCCTGCTTTGGCTTGGTAGGAATTGGTGGAAAACCCGAGAGTAGGATGTAAGCTGAGAATTTAGGAAATTTCAAATCAATTAAACATGATTGTAATAACATTTATCCACCAATGAGATTATCAGAGTAGGATGTAAGCTGAGAATTTAAGAAATTTCAAATCAATTTAAACATGATTGCAATAACATTTATCCACCAATGAGATTATCGGAGCGTCAATATCCAATAATTTCATAATAATCTATCGATTAAAAGTAAATAAATTATGATCATGATATTAATTTAAATAAACAATTTTAACCTTAATCATCTCCAATAATATGCTTGAAGAATGAGCATAAAGCTCCTCTACCAGCTGCATATCTAGCAACTTGAAAATCATAAAATTTAAAGTGTGAGGTTACTAGAGACAAACTTAGTAGGTGAAACCTGATTGATCTAGGTACAAATGACTAGGCACATGACATAATTATTGGCAATAAAAGACAAATAAAATATTTTGTTATATTATAACATCTTAAACAATATGTAAAATATAGAAATATATCCTTTTTTTTGTTGATTTTTTTTAATGATGCTTAACAAATAATAAAGAAAGAAATTTATATAAATATGATCATTGTGTCCACATGCCAACATTATAGCATATCATATGCATGTTCTACAAATGACTCTTTAAGCATGTATTAATCTATTTCTATATATAACTATATATATGTGTATTTATGGTCAATATATTAGGACACACCGAAATCATGGAAGATAAACACCAATCCAAAAAAAAAAACATTAAAAAAATTTTAATACCAACATACATATTACTATAATAATCATGCATATTCCACACAGACAATTAATTTATTATTAGGAGTATTATTATCTACGTGACCATTGTTATGTATGTATTAAAAATATATATGCAAAAGAAGATGATGCGAGGCTAGGGGGGCTGAATTGGCTGGAGAGTGCAGAATCAGTTTAGCCAAGTTGCTGCAACGGTTGAACAACCCAAAGCTGGGCTTGGTTTGTCGCCCAAGGGGAGTTCCCCCTCCTAGTTATCTACTAATATATATATGTTCTTTTTGCTGAGTAAGATTCAGTTTTGTCGTGTTTTCTGTCAAGACAGCCTTCAACATCATCAGTTTTTCCTCTTAGGGTTGTATCCGAGGACGAGTAGTACTCTGGCTGTATTTTGCTGTGATGTGTTGTTTATCCTCAACTTCTCACCTTCTTTGTCACTCAACTTGTGGCTTAAAATTAACCATTGCAAACACAAACGGTCGAACATTAGAATTTAAGTTTTCTCTATTTATTTTCTATAAATATCTATTAAGAAATAAAAGAGCCACTAAAAAAATTAAATTAAAACTATACAATTAAATTTAACTTATAATAGGTTGTCCGTATTTTCTATAAATGTTTCCTCTTCTTTTGCTCATCTTTTAAATCAGGTAATTACACCTAAAAAGTTAAGGGGCTGCTTGGGATCAATTTTTATTTTTTATTTTTGAAATTAAAAAACAGAAAACAAATAGAAAAAAATGTTTGCTATCTGTTTTTTATTTTTAGAGGAAACATCTCTGTTTTTAAAATACTCAAAACACAAAAAACATGCTTTTACCCATATTTAAAACACCGTAAATAGGCCCGTCTCCCTTGCAATATAGCCCGATCCCTCCCTCTCCTCCCCATGCCGGCTGCTACCCACAAGCACAACGGCTTTATCTCTCGATTTTGCCTTTCGCCCCTTCTCTCTCGTCCTTTTCACGCTGTCGTAGGGACCAATACAAGCAGAACCAATAGAGAATTTATCAGTCAAGATAGAGGCAATTTCGGCTTCGGAAAAGTGGAAGAAACGAAATTTGGAGGATCCATCAGCAGATACCTCTGCGAGCTTGTTGTACTCGTCCATCATATTATCGGGTTCCTCCATTGAGGAGACAGAGATGAGAGCGTTGAGGTCTTCGTTGGGAAGCTGGTAATGAATAACAATGGGAGTGCCATAGACATTGACCATTCTTCGACATAGCTCAGGGAGGGTCATATCTCTCCGTACAATAATGATTCGAGTCTGGCCATCGGCGTATCAAAGCGCCTCGCCGCTAGCATGGGGGTGGATCTTCCCTCTGAAGCTGCAAAGAAGCTTGACCTTATGAGTGGATGGTTGGTCGTCGGCGGATTCATCAACAACGGAGGAATCACCGACATTAGAGACGGAGGATGGCTGGAAGGGGGCCGAAGGGTTAGGGTTTTAAGGGAGGGGATCTTTGGGGACGGAATTTTGGCCGATGACCATTTGAGGCTAGGGTTTTGAGCGGTGGAAAAATCTAGTAGACCAAAATAAAATGGAAGGGTTGGAGGATGAGGGAAGGGAAGGGTTGGAGAATTAAATTAGGTGTGCATGCATAGTCAGGATTTCGGCTAGCGAAGAGTTGAGGGAAATGAATTGTTGCCACGAAGGCCAACCTGTCTGCCAATAGTACAACATAGAAAGTTGTCAAGCAAACAAGAGTTTCTTTGCCTACAATGGTCACATCACCCAAGGATCCAAATATCAGGATTACCATAAAACTGGGGTAATAATGGTGAAAGCTGGAGGGAAAAAAATTTATTGTTTTTGTGTGAAATTCTTATGATTTTATCGATTGTTAAAAGACAACCCCCTTGGAAGTGCCGACTTTGATATTATTCCTGTAATATTATTGTAATATATATATATATATATATGAGTATGAGATATTTACATAGTTAGAAGCGATGATATTTTTTAAAAAAGTATATGTTTTTTTTTTAAATAGAAAATACCCAACTAAACATGTTTTTATATTTTTTATTTATAAAAACAAATAAATTATAATCGTACCATACACTTTTTCTTGAAAAAAGAAAACACTAAAAGCAAGAAACCAAAAATAAAAAATAGAAGGTGATCCCAAATAGGGCCTATGTTAAAACAAATATGAGCTAACTAAAATTAGTGAATACTCACACTCCTAAACTACTGTACTACAAGAAAAAAACGCATCTCAGTTAAGTTTTTAGTAAATTAGTATAAAATATTTATATTTTAATAATATGATCACTTACTATATTTCTAGGACATGCACAAATAGTGCTTTGAATGCTGGCATTGTGTCCATTCAATGTCATATATATTTTAATTTTGTATTCCTTATGCTGCAAGTAGGCATTGAACCCATTTCTCAAAATTTCTTAGCAATTCCTCTTTGCTACTTTTACCTTCTCTTTATTATGTCAATATTGCAAAATACAATATGACTAACTTCTAAGTTTAAAGACACGACGAACTTGGTCACTTAGGCAACCCTTATTAATCATGGCTTTCTTGTTAAGATTCTCTTTCTAATGTAACCAGTTCTCCATCTGCATTCAAATTTTATTAGCGTCCTTTGCAATGCTAATTTCTGATACCACGCTCAGGATTTTATGGTTTTTCTTCAAATTATTCATCAAGCATGTTCTTTTTTACATTGCAAGAGTTAGCTATTGTGATCATAAGATGGCATTACGAGTAAACTGTTGATTCTAAAAATCTTTCATAGCTCCAATGTTTTATATTTTTACATTTCAGAAACTCGGTAAGAAAAGTTTCAAATCTTAAGAGCTAAGATAAATATTTGTCAGAATAATAATCACAGATGGCCTCAAATGGTCATTCAATGACAAATCCTTTTGCCTTGCTTGTAATACTGTGTATTTTGAATTATTATTATCGTGCTGAAGATACCACTCATTTAATAATATTGAAATGTGCTTCATTGCAATTCAATTAGCACATTCTTCACTTTGTTTTCAGTTATAGTTCTCACTAAGCTAACCCCATCTATTTCCTCAATCTAGATTCTGTTGAATCCTCCTTACAAAGTTGGTTCAGAAGAGCATTATTTCCCTTAGTTACCAATATAACTGTTCACACCTTTGATGACCTTGATGCTTTTGAGGTATTTTTTTTTTTCTGTATTCTGTTTATTCTGTTTTTTATTGAAGTTAATTCATTGTGGTTCTGCATGGAAAATTTACGAGAATGCTTGTTACAAGGGTTTTGAGTTGGCAAATAAAATGTGTAATCGTACTATGGAGTCAATAATTGTACCGCAATACTGCAGGAATTATGTGGTAACCAGAGGCATTGGGAGAGTCGATTCATCATATACAACTATTTACACCTCTGAACAAATAGAAGGTGGAGGATAAAGAAAGATGCAGGAATGTCATTGGTGAACATGATATTTAGGGGTCTAGGACATCATTGTTTGACCTGAATTAGGGGTGTTTGTTGGGGGAACGTAGCAACTTCTCCTAATTCATCATGATGATTTCACATAGAAGGAAAGCTATCTTCTCAATAGGTCATGCCACCCTTCCACCGGCTTCCAAAATGAAAGATGTGAAATTATGAGAGGCATTATTATTAGGGCTTGAAGTAAAAATATTGTGAGAGATTTGGAATTGACTGTGAGACATTTAATTATAACAATTTTCTGCCAAACTTCTGAATGAGGCTATCCTATGCCAATTCTAAGTTCACCAGGCTTTTTACTCAGGTAAATCTTTATGTTTTTGAGGGCTTCAAAAATTTGGGCCACAAGCTCCATCAAAAGATTGAATTAGAGAGTTTTATGTAGGTTATGGGTCAAATTTTCAGAAGATAGGTGAGATAGTATGTAAGATACTACCTAGATATTTCACCCTCATTTTGCTAATAAAGCGTCTGTTCCTATAAGTGCAAACCCCATTATTAATTTTCCCACCTGATAATGTGACAATATTTTATTATTATGGTTAGTCATTAGGTGTTAGTAGATCAACTTAACATATAGCAGTGCCGTATTTATGTTTTTGAATTATGAAAGTTATCACTAAGCTTAGAGGGTATGGTGGGGGGAAAATGACGAACCCATCAAGATTTTATTGTCTGTCATCTCGGTTTAAAATTTTCCTTGGTTTAATTAGTCAGAGGAGGTAGTTGACCCAATCAGTCATAAAGATTCTTGTCAGTGGCTATGAATTGTTTCATCCAAGGTAATCTTATAGATCCAAGGTGAATATTTGTCTATGGAGGCAGATATAAGTTGAACTTAACTAATAGATGGCTTTCTACCTTGTTAGATTTATCCTATGATTCATTGTTCAAATAAGTATAGCTATCATGGAGCATATGAGATATAGTCGTGACTTTAACTTAGTGAAATCTACTGGTTAAACTATTCGTTGAAAGGGCTCTGTCCGTAACTGCTTTATTTATGGAACGTATTGGTCAAACAATTAGAATAGATGACTCAGGGCACAATGTGAGATTATTTTGAGAGTTAACATAGTGATGTTAATGATATCACATTTGCTCATTGTGAGCCTAAGTTATCCTTAAGTTTCATTCTCAACAAACTGTTGTGAATCATGAATGAGATTTTGCTTTGAGCTTTTAATGATGAAATTTCACTTGAATATTTGAATTTTAAATTCATAATGATTCTTTTTAAACTTTGTAGGCACTTTGAAATTAGTAACCCTTGTGATTGAGATTCACATTAAAAACGATGACATTAGGGACTTTTGGATAAATTTAAAATTTGTTGACTATATCTCGCTTACAGACAATCATGCTCATAGCTTTTATTGAGTTTATTCAAATATTCCTTGGAGCTTAATTTAAAAGTAAACTCTTCTGGTTGAGATGTGCAATGAGCATGCCCATCATTGGGAAATTTAGAGAGCTTATATTTGTAATTTAAATGAACTTTATTATGAGGCTTGATAGAAGCATCAATCATATCAACTTTAATTATATTAATTAATTATCTTCAGGAGGATTGCACAAACAAGGTACAGGCTTAGTCTTGTCAACTCTGATCTTTATAAGGAGTATGATTATACTAATTGATGTTGGGGCTCAGTCTTATCAATTCTAGACCTTGTGAGGAGGACGACCGTGTTAACTTACTAGAAGCTCGGTCTTGTTTTAGAAGAAGCAAAGAGCGGAATACTGATGAAATCAATGATGGGATTTGGAATTGTTGAAATAGGTCCACCACAATCAGACCTTTGAAGTTGGTACCCTGTAACATACCATCAATTTTTGCTAGTCTTAAATTTATGAAAATCAATAACTGTTGAAATTCTTCCTTAAAGATTCACAAACGCCAATCTGAAATTTGAGGAAGAGAGAAGATTCACAAAATTGATAACATTTATGGTCCCATAATGATTTGAAATATATTGCTTTTTGCAAAAATTGAAATCATCTTCAACTTACTAGGACTGAAAACCGGTTAACATACCAAAATCAGCGATGGGAAGAGAATTAGGGACAAAATTTCTGTTTGCTGGATGCTGTGGCCTAACATTGATACAAGCTGTATAGAAATACTTCTTAGCGTGAGACCCTTGGATTAGCTTTAGGGCCTTTAACCTCAACCAACACCAATGCTTAACAAGAATGATGCTTGAGTTAGTATGTTCGTCCATAAAATCATTATCTCCCAAAACTACTGATAATGAAGTTGTGATCAGTTCAATTCCATTAACAAGAAAGACAAACCTTGCAAGCCCACTCAAGCCTTTGTCAAAGTATCGACATTATGGGAACATCGCTCTTGTCGGATTCTTTTCGCCATGATCGTAAAACCAGTGTTTTTTGTAATTGTAACCTCTTTATAGAGCTAAATTTAACGAAGAAAAACCTCGTTTAATATAAGTGATAGAATGAAACAAAATTTTATCCTGATGCCAAACGGGAGCTTTCAAATTGTCTTTTTTCTTGATTCTAATGTTAGAAACATAGAGAAAATCACAGGCTTTCAAGAATAAGTTATCATCATCTCCAACTTCTTACAAGAAAGGTATATGGAGAGGGACAGCTTACTTTCACAAAGAATAAGGATCAGATTTGATTATGTGAAAATCTTTATACAACCAGCAAAGGTAATGATACTCTTACAATGTTTGGCAAAGTGCCCCTTCTCCAAATATTTGACACAACAAGGTGGAGTTGCTTATCAGGATATACCAAATTATTTTCGTGTCCGTTGGAATCCATCTCTTGCTCGTGAAAGTTATGAATAAATAGGGCCATAAACCTTAAGAAGACAAATGTTTGCACTGATGCTATTTAACATTTTCTTTTGTTCATCTTTTGTTGTGCTGATTCGCCTCAATGAGCGTGAGATTCCTGTTATTTTGTAAAATTATGCTTTAGATTTATGGACTATGTTTTTCTAATTTTGTAGTTTCTTCTAGGTTTTACCTAGCAATATTCCAGATCTTCTAGTTGAATGCCCATTGATCATATCAGGCAAGTACCGGGGTAAGTTTCCAGACACCATTAATGTTGAAGGTAGGTTAGCTGACGCGAGTGACATTGTTATCAGTCTGAAGGTGCAGCATATGGGAAACATCCCTTTAGAAAGAGTAAGTTGTTGATGCTATTATTAAATTCTATCAAAATTTATTTAAACATAAATCATGTTTAAGCATTTTTATTTGGAACTGTAATGTTGAGCTGTTATGTTCATGCAGCTTAATGCATGGTTTTTCTTCAGTTTTTGAAGTTTGTAGGGCAAAGTTTATTTCATTGTCAAGCCTTTGGATCTTAGTTTCAGATTGAGCATGTTGAATTGTAGTGGTATTTGTTTGATTTCTGGAATTAACTTCTTGTTACAGTTTATGTTTTCATTCTGGTTGCAGGGAATTGTATTTTTACACATTCTCACATAAAAATTATCATTATTTTAATTTTATAGGTAGAAGTAATTTCCTAATCCACCATCTTGTAATTTATTATTATTATTATTTTGTTATTATTAAATAATGAAAGTGACTTCCTAGCCCTTAAGATTAAAACTTTACTTTGTTGATGTTGAGCGTCAAGAATGAGAATTCAATTCTATTTAGTTTCCAACCAATCAAATACTTTTTTTCAAGAAACGAGAGCTAATTACTTTAGACCTTTGCAGTGAAACGAACTATCCATTTTTGGTTTCATAAGCATATGACAATTAGTTATTTTAGTATTATCTATTGATATATATATCAGTTAATTTGTTTTGTTTAATCTCTATTGTTTAAAATATTAAATACAATATTTGAAGGTATCCATACAGAAAATGACTGAAGTGCGATTTGATTATTGAAATCCTATTATCAAACTCAAAATGAATCGTGAACTACAATTTATTAGATTCAAATGATTATCTTAAGATAGTTTTGTCCTTGCTTGACTGAACATATAGGATGCTTGCCTGCATAAGCCTGTCTCTACGTGTTTGTATGGGTCTATGATGGATTGATATGTACAAGGTAGGGAAGCTGGTATCAAGCACTAGATTAGTGTGGAAAAACTTAAACACCCTTCTTTGGTAGATGCACTTGAAGAGTAACTCTACCAATCTTTGCGCTAGTTGAAAATATAAGCCCTTATTTGTTGTATTTTTTTCAGTAAGGCTCAAGATTTTCTCCAAAAATTCATTTCACTAAACATTTTTTAAAATTTATATGTCAAATTAGTCTCATGACTTGTAATACACCTGTTGTTCTGTGTTTACCTGCGTTAGTTTCTTGCTGGTTATGAAGGTCCAATAGGCATTTTTGAAAGAGAGAATTGATCAAAATGGCCCCCCAACTATTTGTGGGGTCATTTTAGTATATGACTATATAAAATCTTTTATTTAATTTCCGGTCTCTTAAACAAAGAGCCAAAATGGTCATGCTGTTAAAAGTAACATAAATCAAAGTTTAAGTTAATAGATGAAGCTAAAAATAAGGGCATTTGTTAAAATTTACATATTTTTAAAATTTATACAAAATCCAAATTTTTACTTAATTTTCAGATGATTTGTGATGATATTTATAGATATTAAACATAATATGACTTTCTAGTTACTACTCATTGTTAATGATATTTACAGTCATTAATACCACATTTCAACTATGTCGCTGTTGTCTCTATGTTTTCAGCCGTCGATCCCTCTATTTTCCAATTATTTTGTCACTGCTTTCCTACTGTTTTTTCACCGCCCACTATTCCCTTCATTACTTCAGTTGATTGCTGAATTCCTATCATTCCATTTTTATTGCCTTTATATCTCTTGCTACTTCTACCGCCGCTATCTGCTTACTTCTCCTGCCTTCAGCTACATTTGCTCACTGTTTTTGGCTGCCTCTATATATTCCTATTTTGCCGGGTCTATATGAAGTTCTGCAAGTGGAATTTTGGTAGGTTTCTACCGCTGGAAATCATTGAAACTTGCTATTTTGAGTAGATCTTCTACATGGGATTCTTTCTTTCTATGCAATCTAGTATTAAAAGTCCATAATCTCTGCTTTCACTGCCTCACTTGTCATCATGTACGTCCTTCTGAATATGATTCCTCACATCATCAACATCAGTTTTATTCCAACTAAGTTGTGTGCTTCATTTCTCATCAAATTCATTTCCCCTGTTACTGGTGGTCGTCCATTTGTGCGACAGTGTATGGCTACAAAGAAGTATAAGATTTATCACCCTAAATTGAGTAGCTTCTATTTAATTAGAGTTAATGTCACTGTTCTTCGTTCAAATAGTTGGATATGGCTGGTTCTGATGTTAAGGATGATGACAAGTTTATTAATGTACGTTTCATGTTTTAATAGTTATAAATGAAGGTTAGTGTTGAATTTAGAGTAATCATATTTAGGATTTAATGGGTTGACTTTCCACCAATATTTATCAGTTCTATCTGGGGTATAAATTTCAAGAGTTGTCTTTACTTCATAATGCTTATCTTTTTCTGCAGTTAATATCATTTTTGCTTTGTAACGAAGGAATTTAGGATTATACTTATTAATGTCATTAAAATGATTGTAACAATATCCGCAAATCATCTTATAAAATTGTTGAGCATGCTATTTCTATTATTTCTTTGATTCAGGTATTTTCTAAGCAACAAATTGATCTTCTTACAGCTCAGGCATGGTTTTCTGAAAGCAAGCAACTTGAGGAAAAGGTTAGTGGGTTCGCAATGTTTGTAGAACTACTTCTCTGTACTACTTATAATGTGGTTTAGCTGTTATCTGAATTTGATAATGCCTTCTAGCTTGACAGGGTTTTATGAATTCTCATTTTCCATTCATTCTAGTTGAACGCTGCATGAGGTGTTGGCTTTTTTTGCACGCATATTTTCACAACTCCTTGCCAAGTGATGTTTTCTAATCTGCATCTTTTTGTTCTAGTTATGTTATATTTATTTCTTATATTTGTGCGTCTTCTAACCTCCTTTGCTTTAGCCGCTTAAATCTATTTTTCATCATCTTTTATAGTAGGCGCTACTCCGATCTTTCTAATTTAGTTATTTTTTATCCTATTTTTCTCTTGTTATTGCTCATCATCTATACTTACATTTCTGCAGCACTCAATTTACTCTCACTTCAACACTCTTAAAGTTAATCTCTATGAAATTAACTTTTAACACTTTTTGATATTCTTTTGATGGACATAATCTTAAGTATTTTTTTTACTATTAGTTACGGAACTTTAACCCTAGAAATTGCATCCTTAATTATATCTTCTTTTTTAGAATGTATTAAAAATTCTTAAACCTATCATACTTAGGCTTGATATGATCTTTTAGCTATATTGTTGGAGAATAGTTGCATGTAGGAATGTGATCAGCATGATATCCTTGATAGGGTTGGTGTAGCTCTTTTGGCTTGCAAAATTAGAGAGAATTGTCTTTGATGGTTTGGTCACATTAAATGTCGATCATCTGATGATCCAATTAGAAAATAGATGTTTTATATTTGACTTATGTTAAAGAAGGCAGAGATAAAACTAGAAAGATTTGGGCATATGTATAAAAATTGATCTTAATTTATTAGAATTATATGAAAGTATGACATTCAATAGGACGCAATGGAGAAAAATGAATATGTAGCTGACCTAGAAATGCAAAAAGACTATCCTTTTAAAGTTTTTTTTTTGTTGATGTTTTCTTTTTTTATCGAATATGAAGATGTTTCATTGTCTTTCTTTTAGTAAGTACACTTAATTTTCCAATTTTCTTGGTAATTTTTAAAATCTTTGTTGTATTAATAAAAAAATTATTCTACTCATTTTACTTATCCTCAAACTCTTGTTTAAAAAGGTTCTTGTGGTGTCGGCTTCGAGGTGTTTCTCACTGTGATGAGCTTAACAACTGCTTTGAGGCATATGATTTTTTTAGCCTTTGCGAGGCTAACACTTTTTTCACTGAAGGATGCGTCATGTTAAATAAGGTGGATGCTTCGAATTAACATTTATTTTAAACAAATATACTTTCAAGTTACAAATTATAGGGTTTGTTTAGGTATTTTTTAAAACCATTTTTAATTACAGTTTTTCTGTTTTTTAGTTAGTTTGTTTTTGTTTTTGTTTTCAATCTGTTTTTTTACTTTTCTTTTGACCTTTTTTCTTTCATTTCTTCTTTTTGTTTTAAAGTTTTCTTCAAATTTTTTACATTTTTAAAATTTCTTTTTATTATCTGTTCAATTGAGTTTTCTTTTTCTTTTGTTTTAATTGGTTTGTTTTTCTGTTTCTTTAGGGTTTATGCATTTATTTATTTATTTTAATTATTTGTTGATTGTTCATGACACATTTGTTACTTGTTTAGTTTATTATTATTATTATTATTATTTTTATTTTTTTTTAATTTGTGGTTTCCACCTTGATTCATCTTACTTACGTCTCATCTTGATAAGGTTAAATGCCTTAATTCAATTTTTAATTTTAAAACCTTGGTTATATGTATCTGAGTGTAAATAAAAAAACTGTTAAATGGTTGTTTAGGTAACACAACTATCAAAATGTTAAGTTGGAATAGCATTTAATGAGGATAAGATAGTTCAAAATTCTTGGTTGCTCTACATATGTTTAACAATGAGTAGAAACTGTATTAATAGCGGGATAGATAATTAATGCTAAAAGGTAAGAAAGTAGAAAAGATAATAAATAAAACAGATAATAGAAAACGCTGACATGAAATTGTTAAACAGATGAGGAAGGGAAAGCAATAGTTTTAATATAACATGAATATAAGTTCTAGGAGAATTTATGAAGATTTGGTTTAATAATTATTCAACACCAAATAATAATCATTCAAACAGGTAACAATAATTATTGAATGATGAATACGATCACTTCCCTTTTTATTCTCTGTTCACTTGTCTATGGGCTTTGAAGCAGGAAGAACCATAGTTATTTCCGACCTTTTCTCACCAGTCAATGATGTTCTTTCTGATCATATTATCTAAGATAAATGCTGATTGATCCGTTCCCACATAGAGGCATATTGTCATTCCACTTATAGATCATGAAACCCTTTTTTGATTTTTATAAGCTTATACCTACAACCTTTTTTTAAAATCATTTTCATAAAGATTGTAACTATTCAACTTTCTAATTTGTAGGTTGCTAAATTAAGCTTACATTGTGGCATTCCATCAGAATATACCCATATGGTCTTCCTTCAAACGGTGGCAAAAATGCCGGAAAGAGTGAAACAGGTAATTATATTTATTTTTTCTTACGTTTTTAACCTACTTATGTGCATGTAGTATGTCAACTGCAAAATTCCGAAACTTGTTTTGACTTCACTATGGTTTACACAAAATCGTACTTCTCAATCAACATGAACGCTAATATTTATTCTGACTGTATTCTTGAATAGATATGTCACTAGTGATCTGTTGTGGTTTAAAAATCCCTCTTTTCTTTCTCAACGCATAAAACATCTATAATTTTTTAATGAAGAAGTTTATGCTTTTCCAACAAGTTAAAACCATACCATTCTGGTGTGTTTTTGATAGGCCTCAGGTTTGAAATATTTTATTTTGTGCAGTTACTCTAGACTATTCTCGGATTCTTTTGTTTTTAGTTGAATGATTTTCATTGTTAATCATTGTATACTGTAATATTTTGATATTTTGCAAGCAACTCTTCTTATATTCAACAAATAGCAGTTTAAATTAACATATATCAAATTAATTTAGTATTTTATTTCAATATTTGCTGTAAAAAGCAAGCCAAAAGTTCGCTACACCACAAGCACACACAACGAAAATGATAAAACAAATAACAAAATAAAGCAACACCAAATGTTTATGTGGAAAACCCCTAAAAAGGGTAAAAATCACGGGACCCCTAGGCTACTTAAACACCTCCACTAATCAACTTAATGGGTACACAAAGCTCTTTTCTAGATCACTCCTAGAGGAAATCAATAATCAATCATCACCAAATAGGCGGTATATATCAACTCCATCAAACACAAAAGGTTTGGTAATCTCATTAAGTCCAAGAAAAATGAAAATTTCTAACTCCAGATTCCTTTCACGTTGCTGCATTGAAACTCTTGAAGTCGCGAGAAGAATTCCTATTGTCGAATGCCATGAAGTCGCTCCGGCCTCTTGTGTTTGCGAACTGCACCAGAGAGCAGAAGAAAAAAAATCAAATGGAGAGGCCAATTTCGGATGCGCTTTTAACTGCTTGTAGTTTTATGTATTTTTTTAACAACAATATCCTCCCTCCCGATCATGTCGAGAAAAAAGCTTCCCCATACTTGAGATCCGTAACTCATATCTCTCCTGTTTTCTTGTCGTCTACTTGATACAGTCGCGATCAAAGCTAATTTGGACTGCAACGACTGAGAACCAGCGTACAGAGACCCAAAATGCCCATTTTTTTTCCGCCCGAGCGGTATAGTCGCTATCAGAGCTACTTGGGAAGGCAACGACTGGGAAGCGGCGTACAAAGATGCGAAAATCCCAGATTTCTTCTATTCCAGTTTCGTAACTCCCATCTTTCTCCTGTTCCAACTCTTCTCTCCTGCAGCAATCACGATTCCAAGCTAGTTGGGAAGACAAGAATGCTGCTACTAGATATTCGCGATTGGAGCTACTCGGGAAGCCACGACAAGATTGGAGTGATTTTCGCTTGATTTGTCTCATTCGGAAGTAGACGACATATTTAAGCATATAAATTTTTTTTTTGTGATTAAAAAAAATTTGGGAAGAATGACAGCCAAGAAAGTAGATGATTTGGAGAAGAAATTAGAGGAAGATATCAGACAAATCAGGTTTGGGATGTAAGAAAGGTTCACCATTAGAGTATATGTTTTCTTCCATGGAGAACCAAATGGAGGACCAATTCGAGAGCATGGGCGAAATTCAAGATATGATAAAGAGGCTCATTGAGATGCAATCCAAGACCCTGCTGGCAGCTAAATTTGCAAAACCTAAAAGAAAAGAGATGGAACGTGAGGAACATGAAGAGTAAAACATCAACCATCACGAACCCCCTCCCAGGGCTTCGATTGAGGGTGAATTAGAGATATTTGAGGGAGGCGGTTGGGTTGAAATATGGAAAAGAGATTATGCAAGATGTACGGGGGAGCACGAAGAAGAAAGAAGAGTAGGGACGAGATATGACTATGACCGAAGGAGCAACTTTTACCCTTGACACATGGGGCGAAACAACGGAGGGAGAGAAAGTTGGTGTGGAGATACTAGAGTTAGGAAATTGAAGATGTCAATCTTTGAGGGTGAAGACACGCTTGAGTGGGTGTATTGGGTGGAGCGATACTTTGCATTGAATGGGTTAGATTGGGAGGAGAAGCTCATGGTTGCATGATTGTGTTTGGAGGACAAAACCATAGCCTGGTTTCAATGGAGGGAGGTCAGATACTTGGTTCATTCATGACATGAATTTAAGGATTGTTTGTTGGAACGTTTTCAAGCCATTCCGGAAGAAGATATACACAAGCAATTATATGCCTTTACTCAAAAGGAGACAGTCATGAAATATATGTAGAGATTTGAAATATTGTCGAGACTACTATGGGGGATTTCTTATGCAGAAGTGGAGGAAGATTTTATGAAGGGCTAAAAGCCCGACATATGGGCAACAGTCTAACCATTGAGACCACGGGGATTGAGGGGGAGGATGGAGCTAGCCCAGATGGTGGAGGATAAGAATCAGATGGAGAGGGCTAGCAGGAGCAACACAAATGGGGTGTTGTACCGAACAATTAAAATCACGATGATACGAAAAGATCAAACAGTGGATGTCCGGACGGAGGCTACACGAGACAGGAATAATGGGTCACGATTAAGAGACGACACTCGAGCGCTTTATAAAGACAGAGATTCTAGAGAAGCGAACCTAAGGGTTATGTTTTCGGTGTGATGAAAAGTTTACTCGAGGACATCGTTATAAGGATAAAAAATTACAAGTTATCATAGCACATGACGAGGAGGTAGAGGATGAAGAAATAGAGACAAATTTGGTGGAGGAGGAACACTCTCATTTGTATTAACCTTAAAGACAAGGTGTCTTTTGGGGAGGAGTATTGTTACGCTGTTGCCTAACCTAAGTGCAATTTTCTCTTTTGTATACCTAAGGGCAATTTACTCTTTTATTATTATTATTGTTTGGGTATAAATAGGCTTATTATATTTAGGGTTGGTTTTGATGCATGAGATTGAGTTGCGAGTCTTATGTTTAGGGTTTGGGAGAGATTTCCTACATCTCAAATTTTAGAAATTGGGAGAGATCACCTACCTCTTGAATTGTATATGTTTTTCTTTGTATTCTTATTGAGTAGTTTGAATTATTGAAAAAATGTTATGTTTTTCTTGATTTATGTGCAAAATCGTACCGATTTTGATGTTAGATCTTATCAGAGTTGTTATCACAATTGTGTCTTATATTCAATCTTTAAATCTTCAATGACTTAGCTCTAGTAATTTTCTTATTTCTTGTGCCATAAATTTAAGTTTAGCTTCTACATTAGATCTTGTTATAATATCTATTTTTTTACTTCCCCAAGTTCTGATGTTACCTTTTAAGAATGTGCAATATTTGGAAGTTATTTCCTTGCTAACCAGAAAACTAGATAATTTGCATCTATGCATGATTTAAGATTCAAGTTCTCCAATTCTTTGAATAGAATTACTTCATTGGGGGTTCTGGGATTTTATATATTACCATAAATTGTAATTCCTTAGGATTATGTATAAAGGTAATGTTGCTCCAATATATGATAAGTAAATGCCTTTGCCTTAGGATAAAATTATTTTTCTACTATCATATCTTTCATATGATTTTTAAGTTTAGGATAAAATTATTTTTTTGAGTAAACTTCAAGATATTAAGATTTAGGATGTTCATGAAGAAATTAATGCTATTTGGGATAAAATAACGAGTACTATTAAGTAAATTGCAAAAGGTTTACTGAGAGAATAAAAAAGAAAAACTTTTATAAATTAAAATAGTTGATGGCGGGATTATAATGTGCAAAAAAATATAAAATATATGAAGTTTTGTTATAAAAATTGATTTAAATGTAAAAGACTAGATAATTGAGAAAAATATAAGGTGAACCATAGGAAGTTGAAGGGAATAATTTGTGATGTTAAGAATTTTGTTCTTAGTGATATTTATAATAAATTGGATACTAAAGAAGGTTATATATATATATATATATATATATAAATTGGTCAAATAAAGATATAAGGAAATTAAAGATTTAGTTTAAATAAAGTGTATTAATGATGAAAAAAAAAATCTTGGACGATAACATTCAACATAATTGGGTGAGATATTTTTATGAACTTTTCAATTATGATTTTGAAAATACGATCGATTTTAGTAATCTTTATAATAATAATAATATATATATTTTTTTTATTTTTACCTTCGTATTTGTAAAACACAAGTTTATAAGGCTTTAAAAAAAATGAAGGACGAAATAATAGTAGTATTGTAATAGAAGTATGAAAATATTTTGGAGATTTAGACATTTCTTGGCTTTCTAAACTTTTTAATATCATTTAAAAAAAAAAGATGCTTGAAGAGTGGAGGAAGAGCACCTATTTTTAAGAATAAAGGGGATGCACAAAAGTTTGCAAATTATAGAGCAATTTGATAGCAAACTCCACAAAAATTAGGGAAAAATTAAATATTTTTCTTCAATAGCACAAACAACACAACTAAAATACAAAAAAAAAAAAGGATAATCACGTGCAAATAGAGAGGTAGACGATCTATCCCAAAACCTTAATCTTAAGAATCAAGACAATAATCTCACTTGTAACCCCAAACCTTAAATATACTAGTTTATTTATACCTCACAATAATAATGATAAAATATTTAAATTTTTTGTAGGCTAATAAAAGACAAAATTTCCCATAGGTGTCGATCTAACAAAATTAAGTTAATGGGGTCTTATATTAAAACTATGAGAAAGAGTGATTCAACATAGGTTTAAGATATGATATAAAAGTTTCTCAAAATTAGTTTGGATTGATGTTGAGTAAGTCTACTATGGAAGCTATACATTTATTGAGAGGTTTGATGGAGAAGTGCATAAAGAGTAAGGAAGATCTACATATGATTTTTGTGGATTTAGAAAAAAGTTTACGATAAGATTCCAAAAAATTTTTTAGTGAGTTCTAGAAAGGAAAGGTATATGAATTATATTCAAGTCATTAAAGATATGTATATTATAATTGTTACTTGTGTTTGAACAGGAGGATTGACAAAATATTTTTCTATTTCAGTTGGATTACATTAGAGACCGGCTTTAAGCCTATATCATCTTGCGTTAGTTATGGATTTTCTTACTGGACATTTACAAGAGGATGTGCTTTGGTGTATGTTTTCATTGAGGACATTTTTCTGTGGATAAAACTAGAAAAGGAGTTAGGGAAATACTTGAATTATGGAGGTCAATTTTAGAGTCTAAAAGCTTTCGTTTGAGTGGACCTAAGATTGACTTTAAGCCCATATATTTTTTCGTTAGTTATGGATTTTCTTATTGGACATTTACAAGAGGATGTGCTTTGGTGTATGCTTTTCATTGAGGACTTCTTTCTTGTGGATAAAACTAGGGAAATACTTGAATTATGGAGGTCAATTTTAGAGTCTAAAAGCTTTCTTTTGAGTGGATCTAAAATTGAATGCATGGAATGTAATTTTAGTAGTATTAGGTCTAGTGACGGAGTTGTAACAATGGGTGACTCAGTCATTAAAAAGAGTGAACATTTTAGATATCTTGGGTCTATTGTTCAAATTGATGGTAATATAGATAAGGATGTTTTTGGTAGAATTCAAGTTGGATGATTGAATTGGAGGAATGCATAGAGACTACTGTGTGATAGAAAAGTACCGCTTCGACTTAAAGGAAAATTTTATAAGATGGTGGTGAGACCTATAATGCATTGTGATACAAAATGTTGTCATATAAAAGAGAAGTATAGAACTAATTATAGTGTTGCTGAGATTAGAATGCTTAGGTGGATGAGTGGTTTTACGCTTAAAGACAAAATGCGAAACAGAGATATTCGTGAAAGGATTGATATAGTTCCGGTGGAAATAAGGTTAGAGAGAGCCGGCTTATATGGTTTGATCACATTAAATGTCAACCATCTAATGATTCAGTGAGGAGACTAGATGTTTTAGATTTCACTTGTGCTAAGAAAGGTAGAGATGACCTAAAAAAACTTGGGCATATTGTATAAAAAATGAACTTAATTTATTAGAATTAAATGAAAACTTGTCACTCAATTGGACACAATGGTGAAAAGGATCCATGTAGCTGACCCCACTTAGTGGGATAAATGCTTGTTGTTGTTGGTGGTGGTAAAAAATGATCTCATTAGGTTTGCAGTCTAACTTGATCATTTCTTTCAACAGGTTTGTTATGCATTTTATTGTGATATAAATATTTTGCGTCAAGAGTGTGCTACTTTAAAGCAAAGGAAATAATTTAGTTTTACCTACTTTGTTTTCAAATTCTTAGGGCAATCTTTTTTTTCATCTCCATTCCTTCTAAGTCACTATTTGTCATGTGAATATCATCGAGATAAATTAGTAGCATCGAGACTTGACATGAAGCTGTGTTTCACAAATAATATTTTGTATTTTTGACATTACTTGAATCTTATGTTGATATTATTTTGGCTAACCTTTCAAATTATGCTTTTTGAAATTTTTTGTTTAAAGTTATATATATTTTGTTCTTTATTTGAGTTAAATCTCTGCGGATCTCATTTTCTCTTTAGGTCAACACGTAAGAAGGCATTCTTGTGCATCAAATTATTTTATCTTTTAGTCCCTATTAGTTTCAAAAGTTGAGAACTCTGATAATATTCATTTTAACAACTTGAACAAAAGTTTCAAAATACTCAATTGATTTATTTGAGTTTAATCGACTAGTTTTATTTCTTTCTAATGAACTATCAAATTTATATTTTATAGTGAAATCCTATATATATCCCAATAGTTATTTTTTCAAATCCTTATTTTTCTTAAGAAGATTTACTTTCATACCTTAAAATTTGTTTTATTTATTTTTTATTTTTTTTAATATATGCTTTAATAATTTCAAAAAATAATTTAATTTAATAAACTTTAGTTTAATTTTGAGAAAATATTTTTTATTTTGAAAAATGAGACCAAACAAATCTCATAAATTTAATGATTTAAATAATCGAGCACAGTGTTACGAGTAATACTTCATCTTAGTAGAGGAAAATATCACTTGATAATAAACTCAACTATTGAAACTATGAAATTTATGATATTTATTTGGCCTGTGAAATTTTCAACAGATCGTTCACCTATCTAGCCCGAAGATCAGGTAGGGTTTAAATTATCTAGATTAGTAATCATTCTATAAACACAAACTCTTATAGTTAATTATATCTTAAGCAACCAAAATCACTTAGGAAAACTCCAGATTAAGATTGAGTTTTGTTTTCAAGAATTTAAAGTTTAGTTTTCATGATTGATTATAGGAAAATTAAATGAGAAATGCTCAATACAACAACAACAACCACAACAATACCTTTATCCCACTAAGTGGGATACATGAATCCTTTTTCTCCATTGTGCCTATTTAGTGTCATATTTTCGTTTAATTCTAATAAATTAAGATCATTTTTTATACAATATGCTCAAGTCATCCTGGGTCTACTCAAAGAGAAATGCTCAATGTGGAATAATTATTTCTGGAATCCAAAGGAATAAAAAGTTTGAGATGCTAAGGAAACTGAGGAGACCTCAGTGACATCTCAATTATCATATGGTTTGACTTTATATCTTTGAAAGGGAAATTATATAATATTTTAATCTTACAATTTATTTAGAAATTTAGGACTTATATCCCACGATATAAGATAGTGAGAAAACCTAGAAATGTGAGGATTTATGTCGTATTAAACAAACAATCTCAAAATCCTAAGACTAAAGTGATGTTCACCGAAGAAAGTGAAACATCGATACCTAGTCTAAAGAAAGACATAACACAAATTATTATCTATTCGTCCTAAACATTCAGTTCTGCGAAGCAATCCGTCCAAATTAAACATTTCTAACGAGCAAACCACAAAACTATTTACTCCTATAATGTCTATAGGTGAGTGCCTCATGACGTTTCAGGAAGGGAGTCAACTAACAAATTGGTGAATTGCGTGTCATTACTCGAAGTAACTAATGTATCATCAATTAGGTTTTTGAGCTTAAGTACGTCTCCATTCTTCTTCTTACTCCTCAATGTGTAAATCTGTCATTCCTCATCTGAAGACTGGCTCATCTGATCAGTGCGTTGGTCAACAGATTATCGGGCATGTATAAGCCGTGAGTCCCTTGCGTCTGACTAACAGTAATGACTTACTCATTCGAATGAGGTTGTAGAACCGCAGTAGAAAGATTGCCGACCTTTGTACTACAATAGACTCTAGTGTATGTGAAGTATGAATTGTCGCCTCTGCACTAGATACTTCCTAAAGATGAGGAGCTGAAAAGTTCTCCTAATTATCAGTCCGTACATTATCCTTTATAGGTAATGATCCTTTAGTATTGTTCAATAAGGTTTGAAGGTGCATGTTGCCCAGGAGAGCTATCCAACACCACATCAATCGCAGAAACATAAACAATATTGTCAGGGGGGTCCCCAGGAGCAATTAAATCAGGCACCAACCCCTGCCTTGTGGTAATTTTCTCCATAGGTGGAGAATATGTATCCAATACAGTGGGGTTAGTCTCATCCTTATGCACTAGAGTTTTAGATTTTAAGTTAGGCTGGAGTCTATGACATTTGTCAAGGGTATGTTTGTCGGCGATAAAAAGTTGAGGTGTGGTGAGTCGCCCTTAGGAATCGAAATCTCGTTACTTGCTTTGAAAGTACATTTTAATTTACATATAGATTTAAGTTTAGAAAAATATGAAATCAAACTGACCCCATAATTTTCACAGCTTAAATGAAAGAACACTCTGCCTCAAACCTTATATTTATCCCGAGGGATGAACACAAGACTTGAGGATGAAACTCGATCAAATAAACTAAGAAATATATGACGTACGTTTGGTCCGAGAAACCGTTTTATTTGCCGACAANCACCACATCAATCGCAGAAACATAAACAATATTGTCAGGGGGGTCCCCAGGAGCAATTAAATCAGGCACCAACACCTGTCTTGTGGTAATTTTCTCCATAGGTGGAGAATATGTATCCAATACAGTGGGGTTAGTCTCATCCTTATGCACTAGAGTTTTAGATTTTAAGTTAGGGTGGAGTCTATGACATTTGTCAAGGGTATGTTTGTCGGCGATAAAAAGTTAAGGTGTGGTGAGTCGCCCTTAGGAAGTTGTCGGTCGCTGGAATCGAAATCTCGTTGCTTGCTTCGAAAGTACATTTTAATTTACATATAGATTTAAGTTTAGAAAAATATGAAATCAAACTGACCTCATAATTTTCACAGTTTAAATGAAAGAACACTCTGCCTCAAACCTTATATTTATCCCGATGGATGAACACAAGACTTGAGGATGAAACTCGATCAAATAAACTAAGAAATATATGACGTACGTTTGGTCCGAGAAACCGTTTTATTTGCCGACAAATTCTCTTATTTAATATGAAAAATTAAATAGGAATAAAGTTTATTTTAAGCTGGGTTCGAAAAAACTTTCTATAAGGGCAAGCCCCTATAGTTAATTACATCTTAAGTTACCGAAGTCACTTAAGAATACTCTCGATAAAAATCAAGAAAAATTATCTTCAAGGACTTTAAAAGTATGAAACTTTTCAACGAAATCGGACAAAAAAGTGTGAAAGGGGAATGACTCAAATTTGAAACATTTATTACATAATCCAAAGAAAGAAGAACTAGAGGATGCCACAGATCCAGAGGAGATCCTCGGTGACTTCTCAGTCTACCCTATGGTTTGACTTCATATTCGAGGAGAAATATTCAAGTGTTTTATCCTGCCAATTTTATCTATTTAGGGCTTACGTTCGTGTGAAACGATCACACAGATAACCTGGAAGATGTGAGGATTTATGTCGTAACGAACAACGACCTCAGAATCTTAAAATGAGTTAGGGCTTAGATCGTACAGAAGAGCTATACAAATGCCTAAGGAAAAGATTGAGGATTTATGTTGCGCTAGGCGAACAACCTTGAAATCCTATAGATTGTTGTTTTAATTTTTAGGAAATGAATGGTTTAGCTGGGGAAGACATGTTCTGCTGTTGAAGATAGTTGTGCTGCTCACCGTGCTACCTCCAAGTTCCTTGTCGTGACGAGTTTAAGTTTTCTAGGGTGTCAGGTTATAATGTCAAATCCAGCGGCCCTATGATTGTAGCTCTTCAGATATTTTAGAGGGAACATGTTGAAGTTGTATAGTGTCTAGCATAACAGTAGAATATGTAACACATGACAAACAGTAGAGTATGCAGTAGAGAGAACAATACAACATGCGGGGTAAAGGAGAAGTAAAAAAAATACAACAGGTAGGTGATTTGCAAGAAAATAATATGCTGTAAACATAAAACAAACCTGTATACCTGGGAGGTCCGCTGTTCTTTATGTGTAATTGATGCAACAGGTACAAACAACAAAACTTGAGGAAACAGACTGAAATGTTTTATATAAACGAAAATAAAAAAAACATCGTCCAGAAATCTCGAGAAAGATTGTCAAAAGACGCACGACAAGAGAAATGCAAGGAAATTGACGAATCGACAAATCGATTAAAATCGTAGAAAACACGGGAAAATCCTGAAAAGAGACCACGAATGCTTTGTCCAAAAAATCCAAGAAAAACATATGAAAAAGCCCGAAAAGAGGGGGACCACAAACTCTCGAGTCGTCGAAGGCTACTCGGTCACCCGAAAAGAGGGGGACCACAAAAATGCACAACCAAGCTCTCCAACTAGCTCGCGGGTAGGAGCTAGAACAATTCAAACCAAATCCGATATAAGAAGCTCATGGCCACAGACGACAAGGAGGAATCCAACACAACACGAACCCACAGGTGAGGGCAAAGAAGAAGAAGACCTCCATCTGCTAATCTCACAGGTAGAGGGCAAAGCCGAAAAACCACAGGGGCAGTGCCCACCGAGCAAGGCTCACGGCCAAAGTAGCAATAGGAAAACCACCCTAGGTATTGCAAAGTATTGCCTTTGATATGCATATGAGAGTGAATGGACAAGCTTTCATAAATCATCCTAAACTGGTCTAATTTTCTCAAGCAAGACTCAAGAAATATGCTCAATTCATTTTGAATCACCTCACTCTATAGATAATGCATATACATGTATTTTTGGATGACAGACTTGATTCATCAATAACATTCAAGTCATTCAAGCCCAACAAGAAGGACCAAATCAAATTGAGCACCCTCAATAGGTCTCACGGGTAGGAGTGGGAAACCACCCGACAACTCTCGAATAAGGACGACACAAAACACAAGCCAGACCCTCGGGCAAGGGCTTAAAAATGAGTCAAACTGAGCTCCTCAACTAAGGACAAAAATCACAGCCAGCAAATGGCCGAAACCGAGTCCAGCACAAGCCAAAACCGAGCCCAACAGGGGCCAAAGCCAAACCAAATGACCTACCAACCAGCTCACGAAGAACAAACCAAATCAAGCCCCTAAGCTACCTCTTAGGTAGGAGCAGAACAAGATGAAACCAAGCCCCAAATAGGGGTTAAAGTGAATAAATCTGAACCCTCCCACAACTCTTGAGCAGGGGCAGGAAAAATAAACAAAACAGGCTCTCAGATAGGAGCTAAGGCCAGCAAACCGAACCCCCAAATAAAGCCAAACCGAACCCTTCAAGGCCCAGATGTAAAGTTCGAGCAATCAGGACAAAGCTTCAACAAAAACCAAAAGCCCAGTCTCAACAGAAATTAAAACTCCAGCCACCTTAAGGTAAAACCGAGCCATCCAAAGCCAAGGAACAACCTGCATGCCTTTGAAACATCAAGATATGGAGCCAATATACATCTTAAATAAGAACAACAACATAGAGAGCATATTTGGGCCACCAACCTAACTTTTCCAAGCATGAAACAATTTTCAACAAATATTTGAGGAGGGAAGATGCCTCACGATAACCAAGCCCTCAAAACAAGTTACAGAGCTTTCCAAATTAAAAAAAATTTCTCATAGCATGCATTTCGAGTAAGGGAAAGCCACAGGAGCTAAACCGAGCCCCATACATGTATAAAAAGTAAAGCGAACTCTCTAGTATTCATTTTAAGCAAGAGTGATAGTAACAAAAAGCTTTTCCAATGCATTCCAACATGTATTCCAGAGGAGCAAATCTCATTTCAAGGCTACATCCATAATACTTCCAAATATTTCAAGCATAAAAGAGGAAAGCAACTAATAACATGCTCTGCTTTTATCGATTCAAACAGATAACCATAACTGACCCCTAGAACATGCTCACATTTCCATTTCTAGATGCTTGAGTAACAAATATTTCAAAAATATAGGTGCGATATCACCCTAGCATGTTATACCATCCACAGCACCAAGCTCAAAATGCTCGGCAGAGGGAAAACCAAAAAGAAGCAAGACACAGGAGGGGGGAAGAAGGTACCTCTTTGCAGCAAAAATCAACACATAAATTTTAAAAAGCTCTCCTCAAGTTCAATCCTTCCTCCAACAGTAAGAGGAAGCCAACCCAAGTACAAAAAAGTTAAAGAAGTAAGTGAGAAAATAAAATAGCAGAGTTTTCCCTCCCTTTAAGAAATTTTTCTGCCCACTGAAATGCTCTAAGTAGAGCTTAGTATAGACGGGAGAAGGAGGAGGAGGAGCGATCGAAAGATCGTATACGGTTCGAGGAATCGAACCGAGCAGACGCTCCATGTGGGCGGCTCGAGAAGCAGAGGGTAAGATCCTCGCAGAGGATAAGATCCACAACATTGATAAGGGGATGGGTCGTCTGCGAGATTGTCTCGGGTGCAAGAGGGACGAGCGCGGGAATCCAGCGGCAGAGACGGGCAAGAGACTGACCGAGCGAACGAGCCACGTTAGCGCTGAGGCCCGCCGGTTCGAGATAAAGAAGGGAGGAGGGGGAAAAATAAATTTAGGTTTAGGGATTAATAAATAATAATAATAATAATAATAATAATAATAATAATATATTTATTATTATAATTAACACTTAAATATGTAATTTTTCCCAAGTCGTGTCGTCACAATGAAACAAACATCCCCTCTAGGCAAAATTGATGTTCTGAACGCATCGACGCAGTCTGTTTCGTCATCCGGAGTCATTTAGATGACCTCGCTGATGATTGGGACGAAAACGAGTCGCGACCCAAATCACGTCAAAAACTCGGCTCGAATTCGGTTAAACAGGACGACGAAGAGCGCGGCGGTGCCAAATCGACGAGTACAGTCAATCCTAAGGCCGACAGTCCTATAGGAATACTCCGAGTTCCTTCATAATAGTCTTACCTGCTACGCAATAGCTGTCAAAACTACAGTATGGAACGCCAAGTCGAGCGAAGAAAAGTTCAGAATTGCTAACGGGGAGGGCTCCTTCACTAGTTTTCTAGGAGTAGTCGACAGAAAGGTCCTACGGCTAGATCCTAGCCTACTAAGGAAGGGAAAACTGCACCTCGATCGAAAGCGAGGTCAACAATGCTTAAACATCTTACAGTGGGTACAATAAAAAAGTATATGTTTCATGACAATTTGTTGCCAATATCCATTATGTGTTGTGCCCAGTCATATTTTGTAATATCAGGTAAAGTGATATTCCTTTCCATAATATCCATTTGTACACTTTCAGTTACGTTTAGCCAGTGAAAATGCTTTTAATTTCTTGAGGATCCAATTTTTCGCTATTTTGAGAATGTGTATAAACAAAATGATAACACTCCTAATTTTTTTTTGTGAAAAGGCGAGAGAGATTCTACGGATCATTGAGATAATAATGGAAGATGAATGAAAATGGACAACGTTTTGATGTGTTTTTGAGTCCCAACTGCTACGAATTATGAAAATATTTCACAGTATCATTTATCGAAAACAGTATAGTGCATGCCAGTGGATAGGATTAATTAGAAAATCAAAATATCATTTATTAGTATTTGATAGAAATTTTAGAGATAAAAAAGATGATAATGAAAGAGCATTAAAAAAAAAAGGTAAAATTTTGATTCAAACAAATATTTCACAATATCATTTATATTGCATGTTAGTGTATAGAAGCAATTAAAAAAAAAGGAAGCAATTACACACAAATCATCTGAAACTTGTTATTTACAAATCGACGACTCTTTTTTATCCAAATTTTAAGTTCTCACCGAAATATAAAATTTCATGGTAAAACTATGGCTCATATTTTTCATTTTTATCAAGTTCTCAATAATTTGATTGCGGCATGCAGAAATATATGGGTTTGGTAGTTAAAAAAAAATGTTAATTTGTAAATATTAATATTCGGGTGGTCTGAATGTGATTATCCCTTAAAAAAATGATATTACCTGTCCCGTGCTTTTTTTTTTTTTCAATAGAAATGTAGCATCAGCCCTTCATAAGGTACCATTTGTCTATATCAACGAGAAATACTTTAGTACATTCAAGTCAAACGCAATTTCGAACACATCCCATAGAAGAAAGAGGCCACACTGCACCACAAAATAATTATAAGGGGAGCATTTACATATACTCCACACAATTCTTATATATTTACATATCTAACACCTAAATTTTGATATTTTCATACGTACCCCTCAAATCTTTAACATCGCATAAAAAGATATCAATTTTCCCAACTTTTCTTGCATAGGTTTATGCAACCAACGTATTATAAATGTAAATTTCAAATTGCTAGTCTTAGATATATGCAAATACATAAGAATTATGAGGGTGTATGCAAAATTCTCTGGCACCACGGGTAGACCCACTAAAGGCAATTTGACTTTTTGTCCCTCCTAAAATATCATCATAGCCCCTCCCACGTTGGGTCTAGGGAAACATTTTGCCTCTCGCGAAAGAAGAAAAAAATTTTACATCCGGAAAAAATTGTATCCGGAGTCCAGTATGAACTTGTCACGCACAAGTGAGCCTTACTGTAATATACTGGTCGATCATTTTTTTAAAATGATGGAACCCACTTGTCAAGTGGCACCCTCTCACTTTCATATCTTGTCTTTTTTTGCTATAAAAAGAGGCTGATTATATCTAAATCTGGCACATTTAATATACCTGCAATAATCTGTGTCTATCTCTAATGCTTTGCTATAGCAGTTCTGTCTAACTATCTAAATCTGGCACATTTAATATAGCTGCAATAATCTCTGTCTATCTCTAATGCTTTGCTATAGCAGTTCTGTCTAATAATTTATTTATTTTTATTGATTGTAAAGAAAGGAGAAAAACCAAAGACTGAAAGCGGTGCTGATTTCATTCAAACGCCAACATTGCTTGATAATTTAACTCCCGGATTCGGAAACCCATCGGCGACCGCAGAGAATCTTCCACCAGGTTGTAGAAAATCAAAGCAGACGCAGACTTTGGAGGTCATTGAAAAAGCTGTTGGCTGTTGCAGCGGAATATTTGATTGCTCCTGCTGTGTGTGCTGCATCAAAATGTGTGCTAAGATGAACGATCAGTGTGCGATAGCTCTCACCCAGTTATGCTCAGCCCTCTCATGTTTAGCATGCTGTTCGCTGTGCTGCGACGGTTCGGATTAGACCTTTGTATTTTTATATAGAAATGGTATATATGTAATTTTCTGGTTTGATGAAGGTGAAAGTGGGGGTGTATATTCTGTTTGGTTTTGGAAGATGCTTTTTTTGTATTGAGATTGGCCTGCTGATGTGTAATATAATGCGAATGTTGATGTGCTAAGTAGATTGGGATATAGATATGATTAAAAAATATAGGAATTTGGGGCTGTCGCATATATATCACACATCAATTCATATGTATTTACATATCTAACACCTAATTTTTAATTTTTTTTAGATTGTAAGTGTTAAATATATAAATACATAGGAATTGAGAGATATGCATGTGAGACTCTCCCCCTCTCTCATGGAAAGAATTTGCGTGCGATAGACGTACGCAGCGCTGCGTGCGATATTGGGGTTATACCGAAGGTGCAACGGGGTTACATCCACTGTATAACCCTTTATAACCTCCTTGTAACTTCCTGTAACCTATTTGTACCCTAAAATAAGTTTCACGTTACTTTTATCATATATTAAGATGTTACACGTAAGTTATAGGAATGTTACATGGATGTTACAAGGGCTTATACTGTGGATGCAACCCACTTGTACCTTCGGTATACTCCAATATCACACAGAGCGCTGCGTACATTTATCACACGTAATTTTTTTCCCTCTCTCATGCTCGCTGTGTGTGTGAAGCATTAAAGTGCCAAAGTACAATTTTGATGTAGGTTAAATTATTTACATCAACTGTCTTAGTCTCAGTATATAAAAGTGCTAAAATCATACGCAAGTATTTTAAAATTGAGCTATAATAGACTGCTATGAAGATTATTTCAGCCTCAATTTAAGTCTCTAAGGCGTTGAGATTAAAATACTCTCATTCAAATAATTCGTGATTTTTTTTTTTTTGAATTTTTATTGGCACTTTACTCGATATTTAAACTTGGGTATTTACTTTCATATTACCTTCCAGTTACCCATGCGGGTGCATCACATTTTTCAAAAGGCATTGTACGAAAATTTTAGGTGGTATGCATGCAAACAAAAGTAGATTGGGTGAACAAACCATAAATCGTCAGACCAATCATCCTCGTGCAGAAAAAAAAGATTTGGTGAAATGGTACGCATACTGAAGGAAAGATTTTGTCAATTATTTATAGAGCAGAAATTGGTGATGGGCAGAAGAATTTAGTACCACATCGTCCACAAAAATTTGATGAATTAATATGCGACATCAAGCCATCTCTATCTTTCTTTCTCTATCCTTTTCAAGAGTGATGATGTTAAAAAGAGATAAATATTTAATCGTATTGTTAATGACAATTATCAACCTAACAATTGCTAATAGTAATATAAAAGTATAAAAAGGGGTAGATAAAAATGCATATATGATGATCGACTAGGCCAACTCAGTCAAATGAACTTGGTCGATAGGGATCGATCAATTGATCCAACTTGGTTGAATTTCTTCCATTCAGACAAATAGTTTTTGGGTCAATTGTGTTCGGTTCAGTTAGCTTTGTCGCGGGATACGCTATTGCAGTGGGCCGGCTTTTCTGCAAAGGATGGCTTAGAAGCTCTCTTGTCTCTTTTCCAATCGAATGGTTGCACCTGAATCGCTCGATCATCTTCTTGTCCGCCCTTGGTTCGGTCAATTTTGGCCTAGTTAGTCCTCGAAAATTTTAAGAGGTTACACGTAAGTTATTGCCACTTTTGTATTTTAATAATAATGGATTATTTGAATTGCTTTTTCTATGATTACTTGATTAATCACCTCAGAATATTATTACAACAAATGCAATTAATCTTTAATAGACTAAATAGAATCATAACAAATGTTAGTCGTGACAATGTGTAGTTCAATAAGTATAAAAATTAAATATATTAAATAGTTTGAAACTAATTATTGTCATCATTGAATTGAGCTCACATTATCCATCATATGATGACATTTATTTATTTTTATTTAGTTTTATAGTCCTTTCGTATGATTAGTCCTTGTGTAGAATTTAGAGTCTTTTTATAGAAGCAATAATAGCATGAATTTTTTTAATTACATAAATTTAAGTTGAATAATAGAGAGGGTATGAAGGATATTAAATTTAGTACAATGACGTTATTAAATTTTTACCATGATATGAAGGTAAAAATATTAAGTGTGAACAAGCAGGTGTTGATTGGTGGCATTGAGGTGGTATTGAGATGAATACCAACCCAATTTCATCGATCCGCACATGTGAATATCACATGCAATATTGACTTCATATGGAGACGGTATGTACTAAGATATTGTTAGTATTTTACAAGCATTGGCTTGTCGAAAGGTTGCCTTCTGGCTCGACTAGGCCAGCTCAGTCGAATGAACTTGGTCGATAGGGATCGATCAATTGATTCAGCTTGGTTGAATTTCTTCCATTCAGACAAATAGCCTTTGGTTCAATTGTGTTCGGTTCAGTCGGCTTTGTCGCGGGATAGGCTATTGCAGTGGGCCGACTTTCTTGCAACGGATGGCTTAGAAGCTTTTTTGTCTGTTTTCCAATCGAATGGTTGCACCTGAATCGCTCGATCGTCTTCTTGTCCGCCCTTGGTTCGGTCAATTTTGGCCTAGTTAACTTGGCTCATATGACTTGACTCGCGTGATTAGGTAGGCCTCTGGTTTCCTTGAAGTGGGTTTGCCTCCATCATATTTCTAGATTGTTAGATCTCTGTAAGATCAGTCCGGACACCGTTTTCATGTACAAAATGCCATCGCTGCATTTCTGGATGTTAGATCTCTGTATGATCAGTGCGAACATTTTTTTGTAATAGTGTGTATAGTACAGCTTATACAAAATTGAAACTTGATGCGTCCCTCATCAGAACAAGCAAAATTAACAAATCCATATTTCAGAAGATAAAAAGTTACTACTTGAATGAAACCAATGTCCGTATCTACAATATCTTATTCATAAGAGCTTACTTCAACAAAAAAAAAAAAAGAAACATTTAACAAATAAACTTAGAAAGGAAACCTTTCAGGGGATCTGAGCAACTTCAAAAATTGAATCAGTCCTCTCCAAGTCATCGGAAAAGAACATCTTTGATTGGAAAAAATATTACATCAGTACTACGCACGTAGAGGAACCTGCGTACCCAATAAAATCACGCCACGATATCCCGCGCGACGCAGAAAAAAAACGGCGTAATAACACGGAGAATATTCCCCCCCGTGTTATTCATGTGTTATTGTGTGTTATTCATGTGTTATTGTATCCTGAGAATATTCCTGGTGTTATAATAACACAATAACACATGAATAACACACGAATAACACACAATAACACAAGAATAACACAGGAAAGAATATTTCACCGTGTTACTGCGCCGTTTTTTTCTTTGTCGGGAATATTTCCCGTGTTATTCAAGTGTTATTGTGTGTTATTCATGTGTTATTGTATCCTGAGAATATTCTTGGTGTTATAATAACACAATAACACATCAAAAACACATGAATAACACGCAATAACACATGAATAACACACAATAACACATGAATAACACGTGGGGGAATATTCCCCGTGTTACTGCGCCGTTTTTTTTGTGCGTCGCGTGGAATATCGTGGTGTGATTTTATTGGCTACGCAGTGCGTAGTACTTATGTAATATTTTTTCCTTTGATTGAGATTTTCAATCAACGCCATGTTTTCTCGTCATCCATCGAACACAAAATGAAAAATAGAATAGCTTCTGCAAGCCTAAATAACCTTCAACGGGACTTTCTCCTACCAAGTGGACGAGGCTGGCAGCCTTCAAAAAAATCAGCCAAAGCTATCTCTAGATCCTCAGTTGAGTACTTAAGATACATCTCTGGATGTCTCCTGCTCTCTATCTCACTCCTGAATCGTCCCAGAAATGATCTGTAAGCTGGTAATAACTTTCCAAGTATTGAAATTTTTAGCTCCTCTCTTAGCTGAGAATCGGGCACACACCACAGCGATTGCGTTCGATGAACTTCTTCAAATGCGGCATTGAAAGCTTTGAATCTCTCTCTAAGATTGGATTTTGACACAGAAGATGATAAGCTTCCTCCTGTATGTAAACCCTCGTCTCTCAAGCAGTATAGAATCTTCACCCATGTTGTTCTCTCATAACCAGTAGCCAGCTGCCGGAACTTAGCCGTCAATTTCCTCGGATAATCATCCCCAATCAATTCTTTCAGCTCCGTTGATCCCTTAATCTTTTGAACAATGTAATGTAAGTTGTTGGTTAGGAAAAGATGGGACAAAGAGTCGTCCTTGTAGACCTGCGCTTTAATCTCAATATTGTATTGGAGTATAAAGATTATCCAGATTAAATGGAAAGCAAGGGGAGACTGATTCAATGGCTCCGGCAGCTCTATATCCGGAAAATCGCCACCGAAGCCATTGCCGAGTAACAGAGTAGGCCTCGAATTGATCAGTTGAAACAGAGTCTGCTTGTAATCAGAAATGAGGCCGATGTAGTTCATCACATACCTCGTAAGCGGATGAATGGTACCTCCAGGAACTGGAATTTTCGAGGGTTCTTTGAGAATGGCATTCTCAAACTCCAATAAGATTCCTCGAACAGCTTCGGAAAGCCTGGCGATGATCTCAACAACCTGCGTGTTTATAGATTCCGATCCTCTGGATCGAAATATGATGGCAATGTCAGGAAGTAAATCCGTCAGAGCATCATGGAGATCGAGAACCTTAAAGAGCTTTTCCGGAGATCGGCGGCCAATGCTGATGGCCTCAGCGAAACTCAGAAGTTGGATGGCCAAACCCTTCACCGATTTAAAAAAGGGGGTTTCGTCTCCAGACAAGCCTTTAAATAATAGATCACAGAGACGTCGCTCGCTGGCAAATATGATCCGAAAGCAAATCCTAGCGGTCCGAATCCACCGACGGATTTTGGATTCCAGAGCATCCCACTCCAGCCGCTGGACATCGCAGATACGGAGCCTCTCGATGCCGAGATGACGGAAACAGAGTTCCACCACGGATTTACGGACGCTTCCGTATAACTGAAAGCATTCGCGGCCGTAGCCGGCGGCGATCATCCGATCGGCGATGCTGCGAAGGTTATTGATGGCATCGGGAGGTAGGAGATCGATCTCATGAATGCTACTAGTGGAGCGGTAGCTCGTAAATTGGTCACTACTGCTTCCTTCGGCCCGCTGAAGCTGGTATTTATCGTCTTCGGCGTCGGAGTTAGAATGGGTGAGGGAGAGGGAGCCCAAATCAACGAGCGAGTTGATCTCGTAGTTGTTTGCCCTAGATACAAGCATGTGTCGAAACTCGTCTTCGAGTTGAACCATGGTGATCGCCTGCGACGGTGACTTTTTATGGCTAAACCTAGTTCCGGCCACCGAGTTTCTCACGGCGTGGGTGCTGTAGTTGCCGTCGAAAACCATTTCGTTGCACGACGGCAAAACCGTCGGGTCCCAGTGAAGGATGAGATTGTCGGTATCCTCAAGTTCCGCCACCGGTGGCGGTGGAGGCGAAGGTCCTCCGGCGACATCAGAGCCGTCCATCGCCCGGTTGAGGATGAAGATAAGGTGTCAGTGTAGAGAACTATAGAACCGTTGGTCTGAATTTAAACCTCTGCGCGCGGAGACGAAGTTTTTGACTTTTTGACCTCAGGTGTAAATTTGCAAACTAAACTCGCAAAAAATTAAAAAATTTTAAACCGTTGAAATATCTCTTGATGCCATCTTGACCGTCAATGCAGCATAGTTATTTTATCTAAACGATGTATCTAGAGAGCTGTGGGCATAGTACCGTCAATGTACGGAGTTGGGCCCACAGCGCTTATATCCATGCGATAATAAGACAACGTACGGAGACGTCCGTTTTAATTATTGAAACGGGGTGACGTGGCATTTGAATTAGGTCTTGGGCTTGTTGTTTTGGTAATATTAAAAGTAGTAATTTATTTGTACATTAAAATCTTATATATATATATATATATATATATATATATATA
>NEWO01000004.1:2312864-2331590 GCA_003013225.1 Phalaenopsis aphrodite
ATATATATATATATATATATATATATATATATATATATATATATATATATATATATATATATATATATATATATATATATATGGTGGAAGGCTAGTGCTGTGCCTGATTGAAGTAATAATTCAAACAGTGAAAGCTTGTCCTGGAAATCAAAAGCGAAACAGGACCTTGACCAATAGATGACCGACACAGAAATCAACCGTTGACCCAAAATTCAATAAAGACTTGAGACCATTTTGAGAAATGTTTATTTTATATGGAGGAATTTACATGTGGAGCACTTTAAATTACGCTATTTATATATCTAACATTCACATTTTAATATTTACATTCTAAGCTCCTATAATCTATTCAATATATGGAGGAAAATTTGCAACAAATGTATTGCTGTTAAGTTTTTTTGTGTTGGCCTATTTAAATTTGTAAACAATTGTAATTCAATAAATATATAAATAAATTTTGGTGCGCATACCATTAAAGTTTATATATTTGTTGAGAATTTTAGGGCAAAGAAAAATAAGAATTGACACAAATTCAGAAGAAAATTTAGAGATTTAACGATATTAGACAAATATGCCTACATCATCGAAAGCAGAGTGGTGGCTTTTCTTCAATTTCAGAAAAGAGTATGGAATATGTTCATATGATTACAAAACAAGACATTTATATAGCCCTATAGTACAATATGTAATTACAAAATTACCCATGTACCGTAACATGGGGGTATTGCCCCCGCACCCCCAACCACTCTACTAACGAGCTCCGCTTTGCTCGCTCCGTTCCACTCCAACATGTGTCATTTATGTGGTATATGAGTCATACCTAACAATATTATACTTCTTTGTTTATAGTAACGAATTAAGGTGTATATTTTCATTATCAAACTTAATATGATATAACTTTTGTGTATAAATGAAATGTTGCAGTTGAGATATACAAATCTTTGTTTAACAATCAACAAATTATATATTATTAAGCTCAATACAACATGGACAAATTTTTATTGCCCTACACGGATCTGGAGATATGATATGAACTCGAGATAACTTCTTGAGTAATAAATATTCAAATTTAGATTAAGAGTCATTCAGAACTTCGATTTCAGGAAACTTACAGTCAAACTGATCAGATTGACGAGACAGACTTAAGATAATGAAATTGGTTCAATTCGAGACAAATCAAGCCATTAAACCAATTTCTTGAGCTTTGCGGGCATAATTGGAAGGTCAAACATATTATAAATTGACAAACGTATATGCAAATTAAGCTTCTCGACAAGACAAATCTAACAAGTTTAATATTGCTCAATTATGATATCATTAAGTCACTTAAATGTCATCGAACATCATCTGATCAATATGATCTCTCTGGGCCTTCAAATCAGAGTGGTTTGGATTTCTGCCTTATTTGTAACCTGGACCATAAATAGAGCCCTAACCACATCTTGAGATTTGAGTGAGATCATGTGCAAGAAGAAGACCAAAACCCGCAGAAGAGGGAGTTGAAGCCTAGATTCTTGCATTGACGATCCATCGAACACCTCTTGCTTTTACATCCGCTAACCACTATCTACCAACACTCACTGACTGCCACCGACAACAATTGGTCACTAACAGCTCCTTGTGATGAAGCAATGCACGAAGCAACAATCGATACTGCATAAAAGCGAAGCACAATACGAAGTGGCACATCATCCCGAACGTCATGCCCGCCTCGATGACGATGCATTGAAGCTCCAACATTAACTCTCTGTCGTGATCACTCCTTACCGCAAGACAATGAGTTCCTCTACACACCGACATTGTAACTTGAGAAACTGTGCAACTCTTTCACACCTGTGGAACAAGGGGTTGTGTTTGTAATCATCAATTAATAATAAAAGTTTTCAACTAGGCAAGACAACGTGTTTTTTTTTCTTTTTCAGGTTTTTCACATAAAAACTTTTGGTGTGCTACCAGTTATCTTCTTACATCTAACCATCTGTTGGATTCTCGTACAATATTTAAACAACGAACTATTCTGTCGCCTCAAATTTTTAAGCACACATCAAAGCTTAACATTGCAAAATATTCAGCAGAAAAAAATAATTAAGAATCCATAAAAAAATGACCAACAGAGCTTAACAATTATGAACTACGAAAAGCATCTTATTTGCCGCCCAGCAAAATATTTTATATATTAGTTATAGAGAGATTCTAAAATAAAAAATTACCATTTACAAATTGCTAGGAAGCTTTTTAATTACTTATATTTTCTAGAAAAGATTAATAAAAGGGATCCTCTATGGCACTTTTAACACTACTTCCTTGCTACATTTCCTCCCTTAATTTATTTGTTCATATAAATAGATAATTCTTTCAACTTCAAAGATTTGTGTACTTGTTTTGCTGAGTGAGTTCTTGCAAGCAATCTCAAGAAGATGACGCCATTCTTGAGTGCAATAAGATACATCCAATGTACTTGAAAGAAGAGGATACAACTTTCCAATCATGGAGAGAAAAGACAATTTTATTCTTACAATTTATTTAATGTAAAAATTACTTTTTTACAAGTCTAGACCACTATTTATACACAAGAGAAGAACTTGCACTTTAGGAAAACTATCCCATAAATAGAAAAATGATTGTTGTGCTTGAACTAACACCTATTTAGAAGAAAATAGGACACTTTGATGATATATGACCTTTAGTCGACATCGTCAATATTTATAGGCACCTTATATCTTTTCACTTTTGCACTCCATATATTTTTTTAGAATCTTCTTCTTTGGTCTATCTAATATTTTAAAAGTATTAGGTATGCTAATTTGTTCTATATAGTTTGCCATACTTTATTGATTATTCAATGGAAGAGTTGACGGTGGGCATTCATATGTCATTGTTTACCTACCATAAAAACATACATATTACTAACTTATATTAATGACCTCATTGCTGAAGATAACTGATGTGATATTTTGCATCACCAACGTGATAACTTAGAAGCTATTATTAATATTAGAATGCCATAACGTGCTCTTTGGCGCTAATAAATGCAGTTGCGTGCATGTACGATAGCTCAGCCACTTGCCAAGCTTGTAAGTAGAATCTTTATGTTCAATGTTTCGTATCCATTAAATTTGAATGTTTCTAAGAAAATCTCAATTAAGTCCACCATTAAATTTATTTTTATAATCTGATCATACAAAATCTACCTAGTTAAAATAAATTTAATTTTTGGTGAACAATAATAAATTAATAATGATCTACCTCAAAACAAAATTGAATATACTTATGGATTGATGAAAAATAAGTGGTCTAAATATCATGATAATGTAAAAATAAAGGAACATAATGTACAAAAACACAAAGGAAAACCATAAAAGCTTCTATTTGATTGCAGTTATAGGTATCAAGCGTAATAGTAGGGGATAACTAGACAAATGTCAAACCAACAACATTAACCTTTAGGTTTTTTGAAGTGCTTTGAACATATTTAGCTTAAAAAAATAATAATAAACCTATTTTTCAAAGTTTAGTTAGCATTGTACTTGAATACGATAAATTAATATACAAAAAAAGAAGATGTTGGCTTCAAGATAGCCATTAAAAATCATAGGCATGTAGCTCAACTTGCATCAAGAAAATCAAGCTAACTTGCATGTGATTTATGAAGTTTATAATAAAAATAATAATCAAATTTCAAACTTTGTGAGAGAGCAAGAGATTGAAGCTCAATTTTGTGGAAAGTGTGGACACTTACTATACACAATCATCCAAGCAAATTGGAGTGCAACAAGTGTAATTTGGATTGATTTCAAAATCAGGCAATAGGCTGATGCTTAGACACCATACCAAGCATCCAAGATAGAGAGCTTAGCACTCAAAGATCCAATCCAAGGGTCCACGAGTTAGTGAAAACTCCAAAGAGCTCATGTTGTTTATATTTAAAATTTAAGTGCATTGACATTTCTCATTAAAAAAAAGGAAGGTTGTGTGAGGAAAACAAAAATCCTAAAATTTTAAGAAAAATGTAGCAATGTCCATTTATTTGACTTCAAAAACTAGAACAAAAATTAACCAAGCTAGTCATCCTTGGTGAAATAGCATTCCTTGATCTCTAACAAACTAATCCTCTCAAGCAAAATTATAGCCTTTAAATTGTGGTTTGGTTGTTTCTTTATTAGCCCTAAGTTTATATTGCTTTCGATCGTCATCTATTTTGGTGGTTTGGATATTAACTAACAGATTCAATTTTGATAGTTGACATGTAATTCTAATGGATTGATTCTTACTCTTTATCACTTGATCTAACCATGCCTCTTGCTAAATGCTATTTTAGTGCAATACACTCTAATTTAGATCATTTCATTTTCATTGTTATTGTTATTATTTAAAATAATTATATAATAGAAATATTTTAATAATTGAGAAAAATAAAAATCCTAACTTAATAAAAATATTTAGAGAAGACGGGAAGACCACTAAAAGTGAGAAGTGATAACAATTTTTTTTTTTTTTATGAAAAACTTAAATAAAAACAATTATGAGGTTTTTATAATTTAAGTTTCTTAATTTTAGTACTCTCCTCATTCAAAAAAGGCAGGAATATACATTATGAACCTTTATTTCTTTGCTATTATTATAAATATTTTAGATAGCGATTGGTGTTTAATCATAATTTTTTGTAGTGTTTGACTTCTAGCTCTCTTAATGAGTTCACATTTGACTCTGTGCACTTTCTCCTCTGTTTATATGGAGAGTGGGGGTTTATTTAAATTTTATCAAGTGCAACAACCAAAAAAAATCTATTTAGAATCCTAAAATACTCCGTGAGACGATCTTTACTAGTTCCTTTGGTTATAGATCATTCATTTTTGCATTGAAATGCTTTAACGACATCAAATTTGAGTGATCTTAGAAGTTATTTAGAAGCTTCAAGGATTTAATTCTAGTTGGATTTTGGAAATCATAAGGTGCCTAAATCCTAAGATATTTGAGATGATATATGCTAAAATTTTAGATATTATATATGCAAATATCTTTGAAAATGGGTTGTAACAAAAACTTAATTTAACATGTTATACATCTTAAATCCTTTAAATCAAAAGTAAGAAGAAAATAAATCAAAGGTGTAATATTTATCATTGAAATTGACCCATTCAAGATTATGCTACTCAAAATCTAAACGTTACAAATGGTTCCCTTCCGTCAATGCCGACGGTGGGCGGGCCCACATTTTTTCCATAAAAATCATATTTTTAAAATATCTTTCCCATTAAAACTATTTTAGGCTGCCGCTGGTCCAAACTACGCTCGTGTTTCTTCTCCCCCACCTAATTTAATTATTTTTTAATTTTTTTAATTATTATTTTTTAATAAATGACGTTTCCCGTCCTCTTTTTTTCATGGTCGAGAATCACGTGCTTCAAATCCCGCGCTTTTCTCGCTCTACACGCAAGGAGAATTTTATAAAGACAGCCTCGGCGCATGAAGGGAAAGTAAAGAAGCACGAAAGGATTTGTAACAGAGGAGCTGTTTGAGAGAGAGAAAGGGAAAGAGTTCGCCGGCGACGAGATGTCTGGCGGTGCGGAGATCGAACGGCGGCCGGAAAAGTTGAGCTTTTCGCTAACTTGCAATCTCTTCAGCCAGTATATCAAGGAGAAGGGTTTTCCAGCTGATCTCGGCCTGGAAATGACTTCTCGCTCTCTGGGTAAGTATTTTACAGTTTGATTCATGGGATATTTATGAAATATCAGAAATTTGGAGTTCGATTTTGAATTTGCAGCGTTAATTTGAACTTTTTTTCGTTTTTTAAGCTCGAATTCCCTGCTTCGAAACAGAAGCTTGGTTTGGTTTCTCTCTGTTTTTTTTTTTTTTTTTTTAAGTTGCACAATTTTGATTCGAAACATTTTCCAAGGGAGTTGTTTGATCGATTATTTACAGATCACAGATAACATTTCGCTCTCCTTCTTAGATTCGGAGGAGAGATTGATTTTTCCTGTTTGTTAATTGGTACTGAACCTTTTGTTAAAATTTATTTTTCAGGGAAGAGGGAGGCTTATAGAGTTCCGACGACGATGAACTTGCTTCCCGGCGTCGAAATCTCCGGCGAGGATCAGCCCGACATAAATGGCGGAAATTCAGTTCGAAACTCCATGGATCCCCCCGCTGAAACGAAGTATGCCTTAAATTTGCAATTTTACCCTGTAATTTTTTTGATTCGCGAAGATTTGTTGGTCGATTATTGCTGGATTTCAGAGAGCGGTCTGCATTTTGCAGGAAGACGGAGAGAGCTCAGCTGACAATATTTTACGGCGGGAAGGTGATGGTTTTTGATAATTTTCCGGCGGAGAAGGCCGATGATCTGATGCAGTTTGCGAACAAAGAATCAGGCATGGTTTCTGGCGCTCAGCGCTTCTCTTTAATGCCTTTGGCCGCTGTGGATCGCCAAAACTGCCCTGTTCCGGCAGATTCTCCAGCAAGCTTCACGCCGCCGCCGCCGCCCAACTTCTCCGGTGAGGGATCTTTCTTCTAAACAATTTACAAAATTTGGCAATTTTACATTATCAAACACGGAGTTTTGATATTTATACTTATAACCCATTGGGGTCATGAATGAAAAGTTGTATTTAATGTGATCCAGTATCATGCATCTCTGCACATACATAAAAATTGTGTTGTATGAAAATTTAGAAAATGTGAACAATATTTATCTTATTTTTTTGGGAAATTTAGATATATATCACAAAATTCTTATGTATTTATATATCTAACACCAAAAGTTTGATATTTACACTTGTGTTATAAAGGCATGCATAAAAAAATTTGAAATTTTAGATGTTAGGTATGTAAATACCTAAGAATTGTGCGGTATGTATGTAATTATCCCTATTTTTTAGCCACATTTTGAGTAAAATTTACTTTAGGAGATTTTAATTATTCTAAATAAAAATTAATATATTTCTAACTTTAAAACATTGTTTTTGTAAATTAAAAATGAACTGTTAAAAAAATAATCTTTATTTTGTAAATAATTATTGCTTTGTCTTTGTTGTAAAGCAGATCTTCCTATTGCAAGGAAAGCATCACTCCACCGCTTCCTGGAGAAGAGAAAAGATCGGTGAGCAGCTCCTTTAATTTATTTCATACGATCATATTATTATAGATTAAGATATTTAATCTGTGTTACGAACGAAGATTATGTTAATTAAGAATAAATTGAATAATTAATTACTTTTCAGGTTAAATGCAAAGGCACCATATGCAAAGGGCGGTAGCGAAGGAATGAGCTCTGTTGCAGCTAATTTGAAGGAGGAGGAAATCAGGCAGCAGTGGTTGGGGTTAGGGTTGGGGTCTCAGATCTCAAGATTGTCATAATTGTATTTTATTGTTAACTAAATAATCATATTTTTAACATTATTATTTTGATTAAATTACTCTATAGGATTTGTAATTTCATGTATAATTATTGAATCCAAGATTGTCGTGGAAACACACTCAAGAAATTCAACGTTCTATTAGAAGATAATTAAGGGAGGGAGAGAGAGAGAGAGGTAGTAGACATGTAAAAGGGTATCATTTATTCATAATTTGGACCCTTATTTATAGACCTAAGTCTCATTATTACAAAAGTACATAATTGCCCCTTAAGCGCTAACCTTCCAATGGGTTTTTTGGTAATTTATAAGGTAATTTATGTATAATAAGAATCGCGACTTATTTGATAGATAAGGGTCGCCGATCGTCTGACAGGTCTTGGTTCGATCGATTCATGGTCCGAAGGAGTCCTCCCAATGATCCTCCTGAGAGACTTTTTTTTGTCATCTTTATGTTTTTCCCATCTGAAACGATCGTCTATTGCTATCGTCAGATCGATTGTTCTTGCTTCCTAGGTCGCGATCTGCTTTGAGATTCATGGAGAAAATTTTTCATGAGTACAATAATTGTATTTGTACTCTTATAAATTTATGTATAATAAGTGAGGCATTTTATTTATTACTTTTTTTTTGTGCTCTTAAGCTTGGTATATATTGAGAGTTTTGCTGCCACTTTTTATGGCATTGTCAACCTCATAGGCAATTGCAATAGTAGTGTTGTTAATAATGACACGTGATAAGGTTAGCCAACATCAATATTGATGTTTAAAATGCCCATTAACTCTTTTAGGTGATGGCATGTGCAAATACTATTGGTTATGATAGAGAAGAGCATTGCATATATTGACATTAGAGTAGATTGTACCTAAATTTTAGGTGATGGTGTGTGCCAATATTTAACAATGATAGGTGATGGATCGATAGAAATTGGTATTAGTTAAGCTTGTGTGCATCAATTTTATTGGTCATAACACGACCTTTTAGGGTTGATGGGCTTCAAAATTAATGTTAGTGCCAAACATTAGTCTGTCTTATCATGACATATGTTGACACTTTTGGTGATGATATATCACAAGGTTGGTTAGCATCAATGGACATAGTTAAAAGATGGTTGTTGGGTGATCATAACCTAGCACTAAAAGTTGACAACTTTAGCCAAGCTGTGGTGATTAACAGAGCGTGGCTAGGCAACTGTTCGGGAGATTGTAGTCAAGTGATGATGATTGAGAGTTTAAAATAAGACAATGATGGTTCTTGAGACTATATTAGGGTGATGGTGGTTAGCAATTTGTTGTTAGACAACACTGATCAAGTGATTATAATTAGAAGATTGTCGCCTGATGATAATGGTATAGTGGCGATGATAATTTGAAGGTACAAGTTAGATAGTTATGGTTCAAATATAATGATCAAGTCGTGGTATTTTGATGGTAGTGATACTCAGATAATAAAAATTAAGCAATAATGGTTTGATGGTCGTTCAATAGTAATGGTTAATTGATTTTGATCTAATTATGGAGGTCAAGTAATTGTCATCAAATGATGGAGGTTTGGTGATAATGATATGACAATGGTTTTCAAGTGGCCACTGTCCAACAGTGGAGGTCAACTTTGTCATCTAATAATGAAGGTCTAAAAGCAACTATTTATGGTTGTCGTTGAGTGGCAAGGGTTTGATGATTGAGGCCAGGTGATGACAGTTCAATGGGGGTGATTGAGTTGTAACAATTGGGTGGCAACGATTGAACGATGTTGGTTTGATACCAATAGTTTAGTTACAATTATTTGATAGAAGTGATTGAGAGATGGTGATGGTTGGATGATAGCATTGAGTAGCGGACGTTAGACTGCAACTATCTAACATTGAAGGTCGAGGCGCCAAAATAGTTTGATGATGGCAGTCAAATTGTAGTAGCTTAACGGAGGTGACTTTTTGATGGCAGCAGTTTGGCGACAATTTGTTCTGGAGATTTGATAGTTGTGGTCAGGTAGGGGTTGTTCAATGACAGTGCTTCTATGTTAGTGGTCAAATGGTGATTGTAGATGATACAACTTTAAGGTTTTCTAATCTCTAAGATCTCTCTTCCAAAAATCTTGTCTACCTTATGTAAAAATATATGTCTATAACAATGGTATTCTATATAGATAAAACCAAAATATAAAAATTCACCTTATAGTCAAACTAATCCCTTTGACCTTAAGATATTTTGAATGTTTGAGTATCTTAATAACATAGGTTAGAATTTAATAATCTTTAGCTTGTTCAATTTATGAATTTGAACGCTATATTTGACTATTAATATGCAAATTTATGAAATCATTAATCTTCCAATTAGTATCACAAAATTTTCAATCATACTAACAACTTGATCCAAATTTATTTGCATTCAGATCAAATTACTTTTAATGCAGTTGAGTTCATCTCATTGAGGCATTAAATTCAATTTTAAATTAGCTAGAAATTAAAGTTTAGAAAGTCATAAATTCCACTCTATGTCTTATTTAATTCTAATATGTTATTATGTGGAGCTTGGTTGGGTCAACCATTTGTGGACTCGGAACCCTCAATTCTATTATATGAATTCAAGGGAGGTGCAACCCAAAAAAAATTTAATCAGTAGCGCCTCGGAGTTATACCAACAACATATAGTATCAGCAACATAGCGCTATTGCAGCAATGTCTAGGCATTGACTTTGCAACGCTACTCATGGAAGAAAGTTTGTGTTGAAACCCGAGAGCATGGAGCTCCAACTCCATATTAGAATGTCGCAACACTACAACACAATCTTGCTGTGCTACAACACGAAAGTCGGTTTTAATTGATTATTTCTATGATCTTGTGCTGGATTTCAAATTCTATTGCAATAGGCGTACAATGCGAGTGTTTTAGGGTGTCCGAAAATGTGAAGAGGTTTACATGTGGTGTAATTTATACTATTATCCTCATTTTTTGCCTCATGGTGGATTTCTTGACACCAAAATTTTTTTCTATTGTCAGACTTTTTCCATATTAAGGGTCCGTTTGGGCTGTTTATTTGGTGCAGTGACATTTTAAAAATGCACATGACCTGTTTGGGTAAACTACGTTTTGGTTGCTTATGCGTTTTGAAAACGCAGAAAACAGTGTTTTTACACCGTGCGTTGGGAGCTTATTGGCAACGGTTTGACTTTTCCAAAAAAAAAAAAATTTTGTAATAGTCACCGCACCTAGCTTATCAGCAGATTATTCAATAAGTTACAACTGCCCCCAAACAGACCTTGATATTTTCTTATTTTATACCCCTGTGCTTAAAATTTTGCTTTGAATCTCATTTATCAAATATGCTTTGAAAATCATATTTAATCGAATAGATTGCATAGCAATGCACCACACAAATCAAACCACAAGATTGAAAATTGAAGGTACATCGATATTCTTTTGCCGGGAGTTTCGTCTGAATGGAAACTGAAGCGATTGTCGCAACGTGACGTGGGGAAAGTGTTTGGTGAGAAATATTAAAAGTTGGTGGCATTTCTGTAATAACAGGATCAATAGCGTATAAAACATAGGTCTATGGTAGGTAGGTAGGTTGAGTTGAAATGTTTCTCACACGGTTTAGACAACGGTCATTGATTGGTCAATTTCCCGTAACACGCAACTAATACGGCATCCGCAAATTATGGAGAATTTCTATTCGAGTATTAAAGTTTATAATAATGTTTCAGTTTGCATTTTCTTCACTTTTATTGAAAAGAAGTTTTATATGCATATTACATAATTAGTAGATATTTGCTTATCCAGCATGTGAAGTTTGATATTTATGTTCATTACATTTTGGTGTCATAAATTTATGCATAAAAAATATAAATTTTATTTTAAAAAATTAATAAAAATGGTTTTTTTTGTTATATTAGACATTTGAGTGTTATGTTATGAATATGTTAAATCGGGAATTATCCGGGAGACACACAAGAAATAGAACGTAGAAGATGAGACAAAAACAAAGAGAGTAATGTAACAAATAGCGAAATTTCGTAAGCTTTGCTTATGAAATGTGTCTCTTATTCATAGATAAGGAGACCGTATTTTACACTTTTATCCTTAGTAAAGTAGGTACAATAGGGGGTATTTTAGGTACTTGTTAGGTGGGGAGCCTAAAATGACGTCTGACCTGGTATATAGTCGGGATGACCATCGTAGGGGGTCGATCGAAGAATATTGGTTGTTTGCTAGAGGATTAGCGGGGAGCCTAAAATGACGTTTGACATGGTATATAGTCTGGACGACCATCACTAACAGGTCGATCGAAGAATATTGGTCGTTTTTTAGAGGTTTAGACTGTTTTTGTCCGTTTGGTCCAAATGAGGAGTCCTATTACACTGGTTGTGCGAGAATTTGGCCAGCATATCCTTCGAACGGGCCGTCAGTTATCCCTTGATGTGAGGTTTGGTTGTCACCCTACTAGTAAGGGAAAGTTGGTTGAAAGGTGGATCATTTGGTGTTATCACCCGGCTGACATAAGTTGGGCGGTCGAAAGGTGGCCCTTGAGTCTCCTGGTGAGCCTCTACTTGCCATGTCCTTTCCCTCGTGGTTGTTGGATATCTTCAAGATTCGTGCAAACACATTTTATATGTACATATTTTATTCCCTGATTCTTTTGCTTCTTGGGAATGACTTTGTGACAAGGACAAGTGATTCAAAAAAACTTAACAATATTTATGATTATTAATTGTGAAATATTTGAACTCCCATTGAATTCTGTGTCAAGGCCCTTATAAATAGAAGGAAAGGAAGAAATAACTTGTCTCCTTTACTTCCTTTTTCGTGATTATTTTGGTCTTCATCCCTCATCATGGTGAGGGATCGTTCTTCTATGTCGATCAAGTTTGACGATGACACCAATATGCATTGAGATTCGTTCATGCATAAGAAATTTTTTTTGTAATATATCAAATTTCAATTTAGTTAAGCGGTTTCCCCTCGCTTAAGCAACTAAAGTCCCCATCAATTTTTGTTTACCTAGAAACATCCAACTAATAGATATGCCTACCATTATAATAGTGTGATGCTTTGACACTATTTATAATAACCCCCTCGCCTATACAGATAGTCTGCTTTGATCTAATTGTCTCACTATTTTATCTCTTTGGTAAAAATCCATCCCAAGTGTGCTCCTACACTTAATTTTAGAGTTTCTAATAAAATTCCAAATGTTACATCAAATGTATCCTTGATATGTAAAACTTCAATTTGTTCCAAGTTCATGGTTCAAATTTATTCCTATATTTTCCAACACATTTTATTTAATATTCACAATCGATACCTCCAATTCTTAGTGCTCAAAAGTTCTTTCTTTATCTTAACAATAAATATGCTATCTCATGCAATTAAAGTTATTCATTGTAATGATGATGATTATACAAATATTTGACCATCAATTACACTATTATTTTTTAATTCATGGACATAATTAATTTAATAAAATTAACTCAATGCGCGTTATTATTATTATTATTATTAAATAAGATAGAAACCTAAATAAGTAATTGCAGGTGATTCAACGCCGATGAAATGAATATATATATTTTCTTGCAGAAAATGTTCGGTTAACAAAATTAGAATTTAAAGTGGGCTTTCACTAAGAACAGGCTGAATGGGCTGCCGTTCGCACGATCTTTGACGGGAGCATCATGTAAATATTACAGGTCTTTCGTTTGAGAAGTTCATCTGGCCGTTCATGATAGGAACAACGGACCTGATTTCTCCTGCTTGACAGAAAAGAACCTACAAAAGGGCGAGCAAAGCTTACTTGAATTGAAAGGTGAAATTATCGGATGAATATGGTGCACGTCACCATTATTTTCCCATAATTGTTTGAAATTAGATTAATTATATTTTTTGTTATGATAATAAGAAATCTTTTTTAAGAAAAATATGTCTGAGTAATTAAATCTGACATTTTTATTTGAAAACAAGCAATACACGGCCACTCAGAAAAATGGCAGCTTTTTCGTCGTTTTCTTCCGCTCGTCTGTAATCATTCTACAGCCAATGTAATTAACCGGTCATAATCCCAAAAACGAGATGATAATTAAGTCTGCGCTTTGCCTCATCAATCTCTTTTTCTGTTCTCTGCACGCGCAGAGATAGGAAAATTAAAATTTTTTATTTTTTTTATTTTTTATTTGCAAAATCCCTGCGATTGATATTATTTGCTGTGGCAGCATTGGCCGTCAGACGACGGTGTGCAGATGACGGTGACCTAGGTGGTGACAATGATAATTCGATGATGCTGCTGGTTGGACAGTCACGATGGGGCCACAATATTTTGGGAATGAGAGAAGTAGTCGGTAACTATCGTCTGATAGTGATGGCTGCACTTTGGTTGTGGTAGAGTAGTGGTGGTTTAGTGGTGGTGGCTGTGTCTAGAAGATGGCATGGGCAACGAGAACAATGGTCCAACATCAATAATAGAGGATGTCGAGCAATGATGGCCTGACAGCGGCGGTGGTAAGAATGTCGTGGTTTGATGGTGGCGAAGGTGGTGCACGTGTGCTGACGGCCATAATGCAATAGTCTGGCAACAATGGTTCGATTGTGGCAACAACTTGATGAGGGTGGTTGGGTAGTGGTGGTCAGGTGGAAATGAAGGTCTGATGGCGGTGGCTAGGTTGTGGTGGTCCGACGACAATGGTCCGACGGTGGCAACGTCTAGATGTTGCTAGTTCGGTGGTGGAAACACAATGGCGACGACCAGAGGGTGGTGGCTGGGAAACAGTGAAAGCGGCGGGGGTCTCAACGGTGGTCTGGTGGTAATGGTGGCTCGATGGTTGTGCTTAGGCAATAGTGACCGACAATGACAACAACCCAACGATGGTGGCTGGGCTACAACAAGGTCTAGGTCCCATGTCTGTTTCATGAAAGGAGTGAAGGTTTATTTATAAATTTTGTTTAATGACATCCTTTAGAAATATCACATCAATCTGGACCACTCCATCAGACAACCCAAAGTGATTCAATTGATTAAATAGTGTATTATGAGTATTTGTCTTAACCATGTCATAATCTAGTGACCTTCTGCTTGTTGGATTCGACTCGAAGAAACATTTAATTGACTATAAACTTGTCATATTTAGAAGTCATTTGACCATTGAATTGCCAATACAAACACTCCAATAGAGCTTAAATTGGTTGAGCTGGACTTGATCTGACTCGGATCGAACCCGTTTTGATTTTGTTGAGAAATTAGGGTGAAGAAAAAACAGGAATCGACACAAATCTAAAAGAAAAATAAAGATTTAATGAGGTTCGACAAAAATTCTTACGTCTCGGGAACAGAACGACGACTTTCCTTCAATTTAGAAAAAGGAGTACATAATGTATTCCTAGGTTATAAAGATTATATATATATATATATATAACCCTAGAGTATAATGTGTAATTATAATACAGTTAATTGTTTAAACTGTATTGCAATGAAATCATTTTGACTTCTAATGTAACAAGGGCGTCTATGCAATATAACATTTATCTAAATTTGAAAACGTCGTCCGTAAAGTCAACTAACTGAATGGGCTGTTACTCTGCTCAACTTTGATGGATCATCATTCAGGCCTTTATAGTCGGCCCAATAACAGTCAATATGAAATTACGATGAACCCGTCATGGCTTTCAAATGTCGGATTTGCATAGTATAGTGTGCAAATGTTCATTCGTTTTTGAGTGTGTATATATATATACATATATATACATATATTAAATTCAAAAATATATGTGAACCATACCGAAGAATAGTGTGTAAAGAGGGGGAATTCAAAAGGATATTGAGACAGATATGATTTCACTATTTGAGTTATATTCTCTCAAATGAATAGTGAAAAAGTAGAGTCTTCTAACAAAAATGTTTTCACTATTTATAAAAAGTTTAATGCAATAGTAATATTATATTCTTTCCCTCATGTTGAAGGGGTTTTCACTACATATTTTAGCTACTCTATAAGTGACGACTCATCAATTGGTTGTTTTTTGGCTCGATCTTTTAAGCTCGGTCGACTAAGCTTGGTTTATTATTTGGACTGGTAGGGCTCGATCGGCTCAGCTATGTCGGTTGGACTAGGTTTATCTGGTCAACTGATTATCTTTGTTGGTAAGATGTGTTCAATTGGACTTGATGGTCTTAAAGATGCTATTTATGGCTTGAAGACTTTTTGTCTTGTTGGATGGTCGAAAATGCTTTGTGAAATCGAACCTTCCCTCGGAAGAGCTCTCTTGCGGGATAAGCTTCTGTCATGAGACTGCTTTTTCTTTGTTAAATGTTCAGACAGCTTCTTAGTGAGCTTTCGGGTGAGTTGCTTGGTTGATTCCGCATAAATATGACATTTTTCCCTAAGGTTAAAATTCAAAAATCCAATAATCAAGAGGAAATAAAAATAATAACAAATTTTTTTTTACAAAATAATACCTCACCCTTATAAAAAAAGAAAGAAAAAAATCAGCAGTCATAATTAAACTGACTCATTGTATGATTTTTAAAAGGAACAGTGAAGACCCTGCATGATTTGTAGTGTCTCATAATATCCCTTATAAAATGCTAAAGTATCAATATTTTTTTATTATGAGTGCATGATTGAAATTATTTAGTGTAAACTTAATGAAGTCTTTCAGTCCTTGACTGGTAGATATGAAAATGAGGTTTTGGGAATATGTTATTGTCTTTGGGGGATTGTTATTGGAGATTATGGATATCTTTATTCTAATATTTAAGGTTGCTGGTTTTTTGTAAGACACATGACTGACTTCTCTATAATGAGCAACAAATAAGTGACATAAATTATCATATTTGATGTACATAAAGTATCTGCCGACTTTGATCCCGGAAGATCTAACAATCGAAGTAGAAAAGTATGAGGCTCAATTTTCCAGCCGAGTGAAGCTATCCGAGCAAAAAGTCAAAATGATCAAACCGGGAGACAGACCAAAGATGATCGGAGGATATGAGAATAAACCAATTTAAGGAAGATTTGATTCTTTAGCATCTCCAACTACCCTAAAGACATCCACAGTACCTTCATCAGAGGTTAAAGATCGATCACTGGATCATATCAACCGTCCGACACATACCGCCAAACCTCAAACGACCAAGCAAATCACATCCAGCTAATGACCCTGTAGATAGCTAACGTCCATTAGTTGCTTCTGCACTGGTCTCAAGAGGATTGTCTGGGCAGTCAATTCTTCCATCCTTGCTTAAGGGTCAACCGCTCTTGAATGGAAATTGGGCAGCTGCCGTGGTCGGGCTCTCACTAATTTTTTATCGGAGGCAAGTCACACTCAGGATTATTGTAAACAGATGAATTGCACCAAAAGAAAACACAAAATCTAATAAGTAATATGTAGGCTCCTCATAGCAAACAGATTATCTAACTTTTACGATGTAAGTGTCATGGTGCTCTCTCTAGGCGGTAGCAAAGAACCAATGACTTCTTGAATACCGGGCGGTGACAGAGCACAAGCAGCTTCTTGCGTACCGGGTAGCGGCAAAGTAAAAGCAGCTGCTTGGGTGGCCTCTTCAGTTGGAGAGTCTCGCACCACAGTAGAAGGTGGAGCTGACAGATTGATGGTTGGGTCTGTCACTCGAGCGTTCCTCCATTGAGCATCAAGGAGCAAATCAGACGATCCCAAGTGATTTATTAGTGTGCTCGTTTTTCCCTTCTTAATGATTCTTTTCTTCATCCTTTCACCTTTTGGGTGGTGCTGCTCTTTCAGTCTTCTAAAAGCAATGAGAAGCAAATCTTTGCAAGGGACATGGACATCACCTTGAATCAATTTGACATGTTCTTTGTTACAATACTCGAAAGCTGGTCGAGTCAAATGAGAATGGTTGCAAGCAAATATGGAATTGGATGAGTCATATCACGTTATTTATAAGGTTCAAAGGGCGAAAAATGGGAGAGTTCAATCTTGCATCATTGATTAATAATAAATGCAATGTACTTTTCTTACTAAATTCTTATATTCTTACTGCAGTGTCGTTTTCAAGAAGTAAGTGAATTGAAAAACTTTAACATGTGCATAAAAATATGTCACTGCTGATTATATCCAGTTGAGCGGAACTAATGAGCCGACCGAAACATACCAAATTGAGCTTAGCCAATCGGCCCTAAGAGCAGCAATACAATAAACTCATATATGTAAAATACCAAAAATATCATGTGCAACCTTCTTTAAAGTAGAAAAAAAAATGTAACACCATCACATTATACCATTTTCTTTATAAATAAAGAGATATTTCTAAGATCAAAATATGATTATTACGACAATTTACTATTCAAACCCAAGTCTATTATCTCTGCTTACTTACTCTCTATTCTTTGGGTTTGATTCGCGGATAAATCAAGATTCAACATTAGATGAATATACATTTTTAATACAAATAATCTTGTAGATTTATTTAAAAAATAGGAACATTAAAAAAAAAAAATTAGTGAGAGAAAAAATTTAGGTAGTTTAAGTTTATTAAATTTCATATAATCTATATACAGTAAAAAATATAGCGGAAAATTAATTTTTTTTTTATTGATTATAAATTTTGACGTATTCCAATAGAAAAATACTGACGACAAGCCAAACCATTGAACATTTTTATCATAAATTTTTTTCCAACGTTCCTACAACTCAACATAGATTCTAATCTCCATATATATATAATTGGTTTAACCTGAATATGACTCAACCTAATTTTGACCTGCCAATCTTATTTATATATGGATTATATAATTTTGGTAAACCAACATGATACAATTACTTCAAACATGGCCTGTTTAACCCAATTAATTCACTTGAATTTGCCTACCTAAACCCAAATATCATTTGGGTCACTTTTTTATTATTCAGGAGAACTTATCCTTGACTTAAAAATTAATTTAGTACGTGTTTGTGTGTGTGTGTGTGCATGCGCGAGTTTAATTGTATGCTCCAAATGAATTATAATTTGGTCAATTATATATGACTGTTTTGAGTGGGATTTGATCGAAATTGTTATTGTAGTGCACTTATAATGATGCTGTTAATTCAAACAATATATATTATTATTTGAACTCATCTTTCTAAAAAGAGAATATTAACTTGATCATTTAATGTAAAAAAATATTAGTTCAATAGTTCTGATGCAGAATTGTATCAGGATTCCAATAAAATTGTGGCATATCACACGACAAACTCATTAGATTAAAAAAAATTATATTTTAATGTATGATCTGACTTCTACGAGCACATGACATAATTTCATTGGAATCATGATGCAGAACCTAATGATGCAATATTTATTATTATTTATTGACACCTTTAAAACTAGTGTTTAGCCTTGGCATTTAAATGATGATAAGATAATG
>NEWO01000004.1:2344870-2356033 GCA_003013225.1 Phalaenopsis aphrodite
ATGAAGAAATCTCACTAGAGGAGATCTTATTAGAGAACTTGATCAAACAGCAGTTGCAGCACAAACAGCATTATACCTTGATCTATAAAATGACTCTATATAGATTAACAAAGATTCACCACAGGAAAATGCGCTAAAATCGACGGCCTAAGTTTTTGTCGCAAAAAAAAAAAGTTTCATTTTCTAATGGTGTGGCGACAGAATATGATCTGCGTAATTTGCGATGACATAACAACAAGACATAGCGTCGCTTATAAATAACATTTTTTTTTTCTGATGACTTTCATAATTACCAATACGTTCGGTCGTAGGTTTTACAACAAATATTAACCGACGGTCATATTACGTCAGTTATACATGAAGCTGTTATTTAGCGAGGTGCTAACCGACGCATTTTTTTAACAAGCGACAGTTTTATCAGTCGGTAATAATGTAAATAACGGATTGTCCTTGTGTTATTTTCTACGTTATAACTACAGAATTGTCGTCAGTTTTCAACAGTAAATTTTTCCTACAGTCTTTATTATTACCGACATAATAAGCAGTCGGTTATATTCACATATTAACCTGGGGCTATATATTGCTGGTTATCTTCGAACCAGCAATATGGTGGGGGATTAAAAGATGTCTTCTTATAATAAGCGGCGGCAAGTGTCGTTGGTAATAGAATTAAAAACCGACGGATTGTAAGTCGTCAAAATATTTCGTTACACCGCCAAAATCACGACCCACCTCCCTTTCCTGCCTAGCGAAGCCTCTTTGAATCCCTCTCCTCTCCAAGAAACACCCCACAAAAATGCATATAGGGTTTAGGATTTAACAAGCACGACTAAGGTGTTGTCTAGCAACAATTGGAATTTAATTTACTAGGATTTAGTAAATTTTGTAAATCAGGATTTACTAAATCCTGAGAGGATCAAAACACAAAAATTTTTTGGCAACAGAATTAGTAAATCCTGTTAAATCTAGTAAAATTGTTTGATAATTTCTTAACAAATTTGCCTTAAAGCAACATCGTGCGAGGGTAAATCCATCTATCTGCTGGATTTTAAAAATGCAGGATTTAGGGGAAATCAACATAATCCAGATTTATTGCAACACCAGATTTAGTTTGTCCAAAAGGAGTGTCTAACAAGATTTCACCTAAAACCTAAATCCTTGCCTAAAGACATTAGACAACCCATAAATATTTTCCTATCTTTGTTGGATTACATCAGAGATCGGCTTTAAGTCCATGCATGTTTTGTTTAGTCATGGATGCTCTTACTAAACATTTACATGAGTATTCGCCTTGGTGTATGCTTTTCACCTATGATATCCTTCTTGTGGATATATATAGAGAAAGAGTTTAGGGGATGTCAGGTAACAAATGTGATTTAAGTTATTAGGATTTAGTAAATCTCATAAATCTGAATTAACTAAATCCTAAATGGGTTAAAGCCAGAAATCGATGTGGCAATGGATTTACTAAATTTTTTAAATCCGATTGAACTGATTGGCAATTTCAGCGAGAATTTAGGAAGTAGCTATGGTCGGGTCAGACAATCGAAAGCCCACAAACTTAAATCCCATGCCCTGTGAAGTTAAGTTCATCGATTCACATGATTTAGTAAATTTAGGATTTACAGTTGAAATACACAAAATCCAGATTTATCAAATTCATAGATTTATTTCGTCGAAAATGACCGTCTGGCAAGATTGTACTTAAAGCCCGTCTAAATCCCACTCTAAAGCCATTGCTATACAACCTCTTAGGAAAAGTGATGCATTTACACGTGTCACGATCAAACCATTGCCAGACAGCCTCTTAAAGTATTTATGAATGCTTAACCAACACCTAACCGACGACTTAAGTGTTTTACAAGAAACAGTCTAGGTGAGACACTTTTCTGATAGTTTAACCTTCGACTTTAATAATCGATGCTTTACTGGCAAAATAGCGATGAAATGTTGCATTACGTAAAATTGAAAGGTGCGACACATTTCTGACAGTTTTATCATCGCTAATACAGTTGGTTCCTCTGTCAATTATATGAACCGATGAACGCTGATGATATTAATTTTCTTTAAAAAAACGACCACATTTAAGTGTCTATTTGGGGCAGCTGCAGCTTATTCAGATAAGTTGCTGATCAGCATCTGATTCGAATTAGCTGGCTAGTTGTTTTGTTTGTGCATTTGAAAAACAGAACTGTTATAGTAATATATTTGATACTTGAGAGGTAGAAAACCATTACAGAAAAAAAAAAAGTGAGAGACAGCTCTAACTTAACAGTAAACAACATAATGAAATCCTCACCTCAGAGAAGAAAATAAAAATAGGCATAACTAGAAGCAATGCAACTTATATTTGACTGTTGTGTGTGTGTGTGTGCAGGAGCGTGTGCTTGTAGAAACATGTATGAATATATATATGGATGAGCAAGAATCGATAGAAGTCCATGTATTCCCAGCTTGGTAAAATTCGAGAGGTACAAAGTGCTTAGTTATGAATTCAAACCTGGGCTAACTCCTAATGAATCATTTTACTGTTTAGGCAGGGTATGGCAGAAGCCATGCAAATTCTTCACAGCTTATGTTAGTAGCACATGAAGCCAAACAAGTGTACACAACAATGGTAAACCAATCACGAGAATCATGATCATTAATTGCACTAAAATAAATAAGCAACTAAGGCATAGTCTGAAATCAATCCAAATAACTTTTTTATTTACTCTAAAATAGAAAAGCATATGAGGATTACTTGCCACAAAGGGGTTTTGCCACCAAAAACAAAGCTTTGTTTGCGGTCATTGCGAGAAGATGAAGCTTCTTCTGCTTTGGCGATCAAACCAATCATTCCTCTGCGTTAGTTGGGAGAAGACAATGCTTCGCCTGCTTTGGCGATGGAGCCGATTGATCCTCTGTGATCATTATAAGAAGACAAAACTTCACCTAGTTTGGTGCAGTGTCCTGTGTCGATCCTCAAACGCAATCGGGTATTAGAGAGGGGCAAGGGAGGAACTGACCTCGAACACAGATGGAAAGACACGGGTCGCTGGGTCGATCCCGCAGCCCGTGTCTAAGATAAACGTAAAACAAAGTTTCCAAATATGTGGAACGAACAAGCGAATCAAACGCCGTGTCGGAATTTTCAAAACACCAAACACAGTTTTAAGCTACGCCAAACAAACCTTAAATTGTCGATTATGTGTCGGCAATTTTACACCATCGGATTATCAGTCTGTTTTGGAACTATTTCGTAATCTAACTTCTTCTTTTCATTTTATTTTTTTAATTATTTTTAATTAGCTTCATGTAATAAATATTTAAAAAAGAGAACAAATAAAAACATCATATTGTAATCACCACTTACCCCATGGATTGAGTCGACTCATGGCACTTTGGAAACTCGTCCCATTTGTAACTAGAGGAACTCATCAAATCTGCAACTCGGGGAAGTCATTGCTCGTAGCCAAGCTCATTGAAAGTGGAAGAAAATTTTCACAGCATTTAGAACTTTATCGGCAACTTCATTAACACATACACTGTCAAATAAACAATCACACAAAGAAAACAATGATAAAATAAATAGATTTATTTTTTTAAAATATAAGAAGAATACAATTGCTTTGTCACAAATATCGTACGTGATAATATACAATGTTTTCCTTAATTACTCAATATCAAACTTTATGCAACAAAGTTGTTACCCCACTTTGGCCTACTAAGATGGATCCCAACCCACAGTTTGACTCCCCCCTTAATGTCAAAATCAGCCATGAGTATTGCACAAGTCCACTGATCTCTAGAAAGTCTAAATGTTGACCTTCTATGAAGACCAAGATCTCATTTAGAAACGGCTCATTAAAAGTGATTATGTCTTTTTAAAGTAAGCAAGCACTAAGGGAATAGTTTATGAGTTAAACAAGTATGGTTGACATGAAATATAACACTAACAAGTGAGTTTAATAGACTAAACAAGTCAACCCACAACATAATATTTATCATTTTGGTTTTTATCAATGGTACTCATCATTTTGCATATGATTTTTAGCATTCATCAATATATCTACCCAAAAATGGTATTCAACATTTTGCCCATGACATTTGGTACATTCAACAACTTGTTATTTGACATTGGCGTGCCTCGTTTTGTTCATTAAATTTCGTATTAGAGAATTAAGTATTCAACATTTGTATTCACCATTTCCCCGATAATATTTGGTATCCTGCAATTTGCATATTTGACATTGAAACTCACCATTCACCTATGACATTTTAGTATTTGGCTCTTCTCCCATAGCTTTTTAGCTCAATATTCACTATTCACCCTATTGCATTCTATATTCAACAATGCTTTTCTCTTATTTGTCAGGTGTATTTGCAACTCGACATATATGAATTATACGACAAGTACTTAATAAGATCAGGAAGTCAACATTTGAGATTGACTTGACACTTATAATACTTAACTTAATAGTTTTTAAAAATAAAAGATAATAAAAGTCATATATATATATATATATATATATATATTTGTGCTTTGCACACACAACACAAACTTTTTCAAGCTAGGGGTAAATTGTGAACATATATTGTTTTAACTAGCCTCATTAAGGCCAATTGCTGAGTTATGTTGACAACATAGACTCAAATTCATCCCACGTAAACGAACAAAGTATATTTCTTGCTACTATGTAAGCAATGAATTAATTATTTTAAATATTATATTTTTGTCATTGTAGGCGCTTCAAAAGATACAACTAAGCATACACTATTGAGGGAAACTCGCCCTAAAGGATAAAAAGTATAGAATGAGAGCATAAGTGCAGAGTTTAGATAGACAAGTATCGAGTACTGTCTGCCAAATGATGAATACCAACCGTCAAGAGAAGTATTGAGTCCTGAGTAATGAACATCAAGTATTGATTGTCATCTGACGAGTTCTAAGTATCTACATGGTTTGCTACTTGCCACAGTCTACGTCCAAAATTATATTTAGGCTTCACATCTTCGACTACGTATTTTATTGACGTATTGCTTATTTTTTAGCTTTTAGTGTAACACTAACAACCCTAACTTTTCCTATAAAGAAGGGATCCAATGAAGAGTCCCTTTCAAAGCTTTCGAGATCTCTCTGTGGGAACGATTCCCTTTCCCAGTAAAATCATCCTTCGGGACTTCCCTATTTTTTTAGAAAATAACTTTCTTAAATCTCTCTCTCTCTCTTTTTCTCTCTTGCTTATACTTCTGATAAATAATTTGAATTATGTATCATAATAATTTTTGTAAAGGAAATTTATATACATATCACACAATTCTTATGTATTTACATATATATCTAATGTCCAAAGTTTGATATTTTAGATTTATAATATATTTGTGTCATAAATCTATACATTAAAATGTATATTTCACTCTAAAAAAATAATCCCAAAAATAATAAAGCATTAAAAAGATGGTGATGACAATATTTTTTAAGTGATGGTATGGATTTTAATATTATACATGTAAATATAAATATTTAAATGTTAGTTATATAATACATCAAAATTGTATGATATATATGTAAATAATTTTTAAAAATTTTATTTAATTAATAACTCTTGCTATGAATGACAAATGCACTCATCTCATTTTAATTTATCATTTTTTTAAGCTTATCGAAGGGCTGCCTGGCATTATCCTTCTAAATTTAAAAAACAAAATAATAATAATAATTAAAAAGCAAAAAATAATTAGAACAATTTTGAAAAATAAAAAATAAAAAAATTAATATAATTCCTAAGAAACCAGCCATAAAAGCATCTCAGAGAAGCCATAATACCCCCCAACCTCCTCCTCCTCCTCCTCCTCCTATCTCCTAGCTTCAGACTCCAAACTCCGGCAATGTTGGCCCGGCGGTCCGCCCACAAACTCTCCAACCCGATCTCTGCCGGCCACCGCTCCCCCTTACGGAGTCCGGCGAGCCCACTGGAACGAAATCCTCTCTCCCCTAAAGGATGGAAAAAGAGAGACTCCGACGGCGTCGGGCTTAGTATAGTACCAAAGCTCGAAACTTTCGCCGGAGAGCGGCGGCGGATGCTCTTTGTCGGCTCGGAGGTGGACTGCCACGGAAAACGGTCGGTGGCTGCCGGCGGAGAATTTCCGGCGGCTGATTTCCTTAGTTGCTGCTATCTGTGCAGGAAAAAATTGCAGGGGAAAGATATCTATATGTACAGGTAATTGCTCACTTTCGTTTTTGGCTGCAACTTTGATTCATGTTGAATGAAATTTATCAAATCTGATACATATGAATTTACCAAATTATTCAAAATTTGATTTTTGGATTTAGGTTAAATTCATGAGTAAATCCAATTAATAGGGTGCAAGTTCGGATTGTTCATCACTAGTTTATCGTGTATTTCAATAAATTCTTTGATCTGCTAAAATGAAATTAGAATTTTAAAGTTTATAAAAAAATAAAAATCTGAAAACCATGTCTCTACAGTATAAACTAGAATCTTATAAGCCTGAACTTTTGCATGCAGAGGGGAGAAGGCATTTTGCAGCATGGAGTGCAGATACGAACAGATTGTAACGGATGAGTTTCTAAATAAAAAGGGGATTTTGAAGTTTTGAGAAGGGCTGATTTCTCCGGCACTTTCTTCTCCGGCAACAGCGGCGGCGGCCGGCCTAGTTCGCCTGAGTTACGGCGGCGTAGTTATGAGGATGAGACAAAAGTGATATGAGGCAGCTATGAAAAGCAGGAATATTACCAAGCTATTTTAGGGAAATTTTTGGCCTTTTGGGTACTGTAATTAAAAATTCTTCTTTTGAAGCTTGATTAGTAGTCTGTAATGGGAATTGGACACTTCAACTACCAAGAACTCGCGTGATATATATATATTTTTTAACAAACAAATTTATTGTTTTTTTCTGATTTATATTAATGCAATTCATATATTTTTATATTAAAATATTAAAAACTAAATTTGTAAATAGTAAAAAGTCATCGGCTGCAAAACTCTTTCATGTTGATTAACCACAACAAATCAAGATTGCTTGGTTTTAACAATAAATTACTGTTTTGACTACCAATTATCAAAGCTCTTTCATATCACTGTTTTGACTTAAAAAAAGAAAAATGAAACGCATATATCTTTCATGAATAGGTAATTGAGATGATAAATATGTATGTAAAAATTAAATTTTTAAGTGTTAGAAATGTCAATATGTAAGAATTAAATGAAATTATGTAAATCTATTTTACAAATTTATTTTTAGAAATTAGTTTGATTAAGTTTTCTTGGGTAATTGATTAGTTACTTGTAAGCATGAAGATATATTTGATAGTTTCAAGAATAGCATATAGTTATCAGAGAGCATATATTTCCAGGTGAAAAGATGCATGAGTCCACTTTTAATTCAATTAAAATGTTTAATGAGGGGGTAAGAAATTAGGCTTGAAAATTTTTAGGGAATTTACACAGTTATTATTAAATTTTTATGTATTTAATTATTTAAAATTTTAAAAGGATTACTAATATTAATTTATCTTAAATAAAATACGTTTTTTCACACATATGCTTTGATGCAATTTTAGATATTAATATGGTACAATAATAACAACAAGTCTTTATTCCACTCAACATGTATCCTTTTTTTTTTTTTCATTGTGTTCTATCGAGTGTCATATTTTCATTAAACTCTAATAAATTAAGATATTTTCTTTTATAAAATAAGTCCAAGTCTTTTTAGGTCTATTTCTGTCTTTCTTAGCATAAGTTGAATCTAAAACATCTACTCTCCAAATCGGATCATCAAATGGTCGAAGTTTAATGTGACTGAATCATGCAAGACGACTCTCTCTAATATTGTCCGCCACTGGAGATGCATCAACCCAATCATAGATATATTCATTTCGTAATTTGTCTCTAAGTGTCAAGCCACTCACTCACCTAAGCATTCTCATCTCAACAACACTAAGCTTTATTTTATGCTTTATTTTTAAAGACCAACACTCTATGCCATAAAGCATTGCATGTCTGACCACCATCTTATAAAATTTTCCTTTCAATCTAAGCGGTGCTTTTCTATCACACAATAAGCCTGATCCATTCTTGTATTTCAACCAACTAACGTGAATTCTACTAGTAACATTCTCATCTATATCACCGTCACTTTGAACAATAGACCCAAGATATCTAAAACATTCATACATTTTAATGATTTGATCACCCGTAGTTACAACTCTGCCACTAGAGCTACTACTACTACTAAAATTAAATTTCATGTATTCAGTTTTACTCAAATGAAGGCCTTTCAAATCCAATGTAGACTCCATAATTTAGGTTTTTTTTCTTGAACCCTTTCTCTAGTCTTATCCACAAAAGGATATCATCAGTGAAAAGCATACACCAAGGCCCATCCTCTTGTAAATGTCCAGTAAGAGCATCGATAACTAAGGTAAGAAGATACGGGCTTAAAGTCGGTCCCTATGTAATCTTACTAAATTAGGAAAAAAACTTGGTCAATCCTCCTTTTGTTCTAACACAAGTAACAACCCTAATATACATATCTTTAACGACTTGAATCTAAGTCATATCAACTCCTTTCTTCTCTAGAACTTCCCAAAGGATTTCTCTTGGAAACTTATTGTAAGATTTTTCTAAATCAAGAAAAATTATATGTAGATCCTCTTATTATTCTCTTTGTACTTCTCCATCAAACTTCTCAATAAATGTATAGCTTCTATAATAAACCTACCAAGCATAAATCCAAACTCAGTATGAGAAATCTTGTAGCACATCTTAACCTATGTTCAATTACCCTCTCCTATAATTTTAAAGCATGACACATCAACTTAATTCCTCTATAATTTGCAAACTCTTGTGCATCCTTTTTATTCTTAAAGTGAGGACCAATATACTCTTCCTCCACTCTTCTGACATTTTCTTAATTTTTAAAATAATATTAAAGAATTTAGTAAGCCAAGAAACTCACAAAACTCCTAAAATTTTCACACTTCAATTGGGATATCATCAAGTCCTACTAATTTTCCACTCTTGATTTTCTTTAAAGTCACCTCAAGTTTTTTTTTTACTAATGTGACATAAAAATAAAATATGTTATTATTATTAATGATATTAAAGTTACTAACTTCGATCGTATTCTCGGAAACTTTAGTGAAAATCTTGGCAAAAACGCTCACCTACTTATGTTGAATATCTTTCATTAAGAGAATCAGTTTTTGAATTTCATTTTTAATACACTTTACTTGAGTTAAATCTTTATTTTTATTTTTTCTTTGTTTGGCTAGTTTATATATATATATATATATATATATATATATATATATATATATATATATATATATATATATATATATTACTCTCTTTTAGTACCTTGTCAATTATAAAGATCATTAAAAACATAATTTTTAGCGTAATAAACTATTCTTTTAGATTCCCTGCGGTCCACCTTATATTTTTACTAGTTTTCTAAGCTTTTATATTTAAACCAATTTTTATAACACGACTTCTTATATTTTATCTTTTCGCACATTATTATTTCCACTACCAATTGAAATTTTTTCTTTTGATTCTCCAACATCTTAATAAGGCGTCGTATCACAAAACTCTATAAATTGAAAGATTTATTATATGTAGTAGAACTGTTTAGTCAGAATAAGTTAAAATATTTTTATTTAAATTAAAAAATAATTTATGCGTATTAATTTTCTTAGGCTATGTGATGTATAATTAACAAATCAAAATTTGTATTTTTTTTTATTTTAAAATATGTTTGATGACAACAAAATATATGATTAAATTAATACTATAATATTTTAACAAATTATTTCTTATAAATGCGGTGAACATAATTTTAATGAAAATATTTTAAATATTTTCCAAATATTAAGGAGGTGTTCATATCATCTATTTTACGTAGAGCAATATAGAGCTCATTATGTAATGCATTAATTTTTCAAAAGGTATCCATATTTCAAAAAGGAAGGAGTTTGAAAATGCATTATATACTTCTCTTATCACAAACAATATTGATGAGTCATCAACAAATTTTTATCATGTTGCATGAATGTCGAGGCTTTTTTCGAGCAATGAACGATCCAAATTCGAATGCAAGTTCAACCGGCACCATGATTTTAGCAAGCTTTTAGTCATACCGATCGTTTTGACAAGAAGAATCCAATGAAGCCAAAATTGGTTTAATCTGAGTTCAATAAAGCCCGGATCAAACCATTCAAGCATTTTTTGAGGCTTTGGATCTTCAATTGGATATTCAAATGAACTCCAAAGTTGACATGCCTATATTCAAATAGAGCGTCTCAACGATAGGAATTCAACAAATTCAAGATAACTCAAATCCAAGGTTATTGAGGCACACAAATCAAAAAAAAATTCTCTGTGATTATGGGGTCATTGTGAGTCGTGTCATCAAGTGATTATGGGAGTTATTTTCCAAAGGACAAACATGCCCCTCCTTAGAGGCTATAAATAGACCTTCCTCTCTACATGAGAGGGAAGGAGAATGAGTTGAATTCCATTACTTTTTTGAACTAAAAACCCTTTCGATAACTTCCTACCTCTGTAGTCCCCAACCTCCGTCAACTAAGGTCGTTGATCGTCCCTGTTCGTCGCAATCAATGAACTCTACGATGCAATGATGCATTTCAATGTACAATGCATCCCAAATACAGTGTAATGACATATATCGAATATGTTGTATTAAAGATTCAACGATGACAGCTTATTGACCATCAAATGCAAAATACAATGACTTTCTTGCGCTCCTGAAGTTTTCTCCTTACATCGTATATCATTAAGTGATGTCTCTGGTGTAAAATAGTAAACCCTAGAAAAAGGTTGTAGCCACCAACTACGACAACTTCCCACTAAGTTTATATGACTAAATATGACCTATATGGCTAATTGCTATTGCAATTCTCAATTACAGCTTTTGTGGCCAACAAACGCTTTTGCATCTACCAGCTGCGGCTTATGTAGCTGGTTGCTACTGCAATAACCAACTACGTCTTATATGGTTAACTGCTATTGTAGCCATTGACTACAATCTTTATGGCAAATTAACTTCTGTTGTAGCTATCAATTATGGCACATGTGGCCCACTGACGCTCTTGTGTTTATCAACTAAAGCCTAAGTAGTCAGTTGCTACTG
>NEWO01000004.1:2356548-2372683 GCA_003013225.1 Phalaenopsis aphrodite
AGTGCAACAATTCACTACAAACTATGTGACCAACTACCACTTATATGATTAATTATTAGTCACTGACTAACGCTTTGATATCAACTATGGCTTTAAGTGGTCAATAACTATTGCAGCTACCCTGTACGACCTATGTGGCCAACTATAACATATATGGTTAACTACTACTATAGCCACAAACTACAAAATTGATGGAAAACTTCTGATGCAGCTACGAACTACGACATATGCAGCCAATTTGCGCTCTTGCACCTATCAACGATGCACTAAGTGGTCAGTTACTACTTCAACTAACTGCTACAATCTATGTGGCTAACTACTACTACTGTTTCTAAATACAACCTCTGTGCCAAAGCAACACTACTACAACTAGTAACTATGACCTATGTGACTAAATGTAACATATGCGGTTAACTACTACAATAGCTTCCAACTATGATCTATGTAGGCAACTAGCATTATTACCACTACCAACTACGGTCAATGTGGCTAATGGCTATTACAGATTCTAATTATGGACTCTGTGGCTAACTGGCGCTATTGCAGCCGCCAACTACATCATTTATGGTAAACTACTGTCTTCTGTAGTGATTATTTATGGCCTTTGCACCCCACCATTGTTATTATCGCCGAGAATTATATTTGTTGTAGCCCAATTACACATAGTATTGTTGAACTACTATTGTACATCCATAATTATCAACATTGTAATTCCATCTTCTTTAATTCAAGAGAAGAGTGGATGTATATACTTACAATCATATAGTGGATTATTTCAATTGGGCTAAGCCACATGGATTCTTCCCTTTTGAAGGTTTTTCTATATAAAAAAAACGAGTGTCTCTTCCTACTACTTTTCTATTATCTATGTGTGTATTGGATCTACGTGCAACGCTAAGATATTAAATTATCACTTTATCGATGTGAACTTTTTAGCACACAACATTCAGAAATTCATAATATCATATCATAAATATGATATGACAATATTTATAGTGTATTTTAATGTCAAAAATTATTTTGAACCTTTCTAAACATAAAAAATATTTATATTTTAAGATTTTCTTTGAACTTTCAAACCAGCTGAAAAATTAAGTTTAAAAATGAGTAATATCACTTTTTATCAAAATATGAAATCTAATGCCCTAAAAACTTATGACTATCCGTCAATTTTATAATTTGAAGAATGCAAAAACTATATCAAAAGGTCCACAAATACATAAAAAATTATAATCATAAAAAATCATATAATTATATGAAATGAAATCTCTAGTCTTTTTAATTTTTTATCTTCTTACAATAAAAGTCCATTTATATAAGCTATTTTTTGTCACTTCAAAATTTTAATGAGTAAAAACATTAAGAATACTCTAAATCTTCAAGAAAAATTACTAACCTTGAGTTAACTCCACATCAACATTCTCTCATATATATGGCTCAAACATGCAAAAAATGCATGTCAAGTATTAATTGTTTCCTGAGATATCATAAAACATGCATACAATTACACATGCATCATTTATACAATTACATAAAATGATAAAGAAATAATTTGCATGAATATATAAAAGTATTATAGTCATGCAATATATATATATACATATACACGTACATACATTCACCCATTTCTTATATATGTTTTTACATATCTAACATCAAGACTTTTATTTTTTTATATTTTTACCATCCAAATTTTTTTTATCACATAAAAAATATCAATATTTTAACTTCTACGAAGTGAAATACATCTTTTCTTACATAGGAAAGATGATATATGTGTAAAAATTGAAATTTATATATTAAATATGTAAATACATAGAATTGGGTCTTATATATGTAAATCTTCCTATAGATATAAAATTGTTGTTTAGATTCTTCCTTATCGATAAAGTAAAGAATAAGGACACTATTTCAAGGAATAGGTGCTTGCCATGGTGGGCTTATGAAAACCTATAATATCATTCATAGCTATAAGTTATAATTATGAACACCTATTAGACAAGGATGTCATGCCTTCAACCATCAATTACGATATTATCTTATTGCTTGATTTTTATATGAGTGCCCACTTGTATTTAATTTAAACTCTTAGTATGACTAATAAGACCTAGCTGGCTTTGATTATTTATATGTTTAAGGGGTCATAAAATCATTAATATAATGCTAATATGGCATCCAAGCCTAGGTAGATGATAGGGACCCTTCTCATAATAATATTTTCTTTAGGTTGCTTGTGAATATGTATGTTGTATCATGTTTATTTGGATATAATGAATCCAAGCTAATGATGGAACCTTGATAGGCTGCCTAATCATATCCAAGTCAGCAAATATTAATTTATGTGACCTGCGAAGACAGGTACAGTTTAGATCTTTAAGAGCTAAGCAGTGATTAATCTATTTTTAATTGGTTAATGTTAGTGGAAGAAAAAACAAATATTTTATTTATTTTCTTGAAAAGCTACTCGTGCATTATTGGTGTTATAATGTTGGCAATTAAGCACGAATATTGATGTATTTTTCATCCAAGCTCTGATTTCATAAAATTTATAAGCGAACTAAGAGTCTCGACAAGACAATCCCAGCGACTCTATAATTGGTTCAATGCGGGTGCAATCAAGCCTAGACGTTAGAACAATTTGAAGCTTTAGATCACCAATTAAATAGCCGAATAAAAGATCTCGACGAGAGGAATCCAACAAGTTAAGATCGCCCAATTCTGAGGTTATTAAGGTACCCGAATTCTTAAAAACAAACATATTATCAAGGAGGATCAACATGAACCGTTTGACTAGGCGATATGGGAGATATGCACCAAAAGAACAAAATACCACTCCCCAAAAAGCTATAAATAGACCATTTTCTCTTTACTTGTCATGAGAAGAGATGAAAGAGAAATGAAATTTCAAAGTCTATTCTAGAGAGATAACCCGATGAGTAACCATTAGCCTCCTTAGCAGCCAACCACTGTCGAACGCTAGCATCTGTAGCCATCAACCACCGTTGATGACTGTCTGCCATCACCACCAACCACCGCCGACCATCAGCCATTGACAACCAACAGCTGCAATTGAAAAAACACAAAAGAACTTATTTTATAACAACTGAACTCTTACAAAACAAACAAATTTTATTTTCAACCCATCCAAATATGATTCACTCTCAAAATCTGAAATTCAACAATTAACAAACAATCACTGTGAAATAAAATGGCATAGTTGAATGATCTGAGTAGAGACATAACAATCTGAAACAAACTGTTACAATAGCAGGCAGACAATTCAGTCTCCATAAAGCATAAAGAGAAAGATTAACCAAAAAAAATAAAAACTGAAAATTTACATACATACCACTCATTTCCTATGCATTTACATATCTAACACCTATAACTTCAATTTTTACATATATGTCTCTTTATCTATACATGAAAATGGTTTTACTATTTAAAAGTTAGAAAGGTGGTAATTTAGATGTGATGAGAAAATTTTTAGTCTATATATAAAGAATAGAGTTTCGGTGTTAGATATGTAAATACAAAAGAATATGGTGGTATGTAGGTAAATGACCCAAAAATAAAATATCTGTGCACTAAAAGCATGGCCTCCACAAATGTTTCAACGACTCAAATGCCCCCTTTCTCTCTCAACTCTATCAAACTCTTCTATTCCTGAAAGAGAATTCCTCATCTCCTGCAAAGAAATTTAAGAACAGTTTCTCTTAATGCAAGCAGATATAGAAAAGGAAGATTTGCAAACATACCGCCCAATTCCTATGTATTTACATATCTACCACAAACTTCAATTTTTCACTGTATGCCAAATTACAGAAGGTAAGTGTTAGATAGATAAATAGATAAGAAAGTGGGGGATATATATGCAAATGTCACTATATAAAAAGCCTGAATAAGTTGGAAGTATTTACTCTTACGTTCCTGGAGCTCCAACGTGAAGCATGCCATGCAGGATCAAGAGTTCCCTCCGCAAAAGCACGCAACTCATTCAGTTGTGGAAGCACGACCGTAGCTAGATCAGGGCGATCCTTCCGGCGAAGCTCGGTGCAGCGGAGGGCTATTCCTGCAAGCTTCATAGCATGTTCCTTCGGCCAATTCGGCACCTTGGGATCCAACATCTGCTCAAACCTTCCCATCTCCATGGCATTTTCAACAGAATGAGTGAGCCCCATGGGCAGCCTCGCGGTGACGAGCTGAAGAAGGATGACACCCAGAGCATAAATGTCGGACTTGGTGCTCACCAGGCCGGTTTTTTGGTACTCCGGATCAATGTAACAGAATGTTCCGGCGGCAGCGGTCATATGGTACTGGGTGGCGCCTGCCATCGAGGGAGGGATGAGGCGAGCCAAGCCAACATCGGCGATTTTGCTGACGAAATTGTTGTCGAGAAGAATGTTTCCGGGCTTTAGATCTCGGTGGACTAGGGGTTCGGGCTTGGTCTGGTGGAGGAAGAGGAGGCAGGTGGCTATCTCGGCTGCAATTTTGAAGCGGAGTTGCCATGATAATGGAGGGGTGCCGGAATTGCATAAAAGTCGGTCCTCGAGGCTGCCGTTTGACATAAATTCGTATACCAGGCAGCCATATTCGGGGCAGGCGCCGAGGAGGAGGACCATATTTGGATGTCTGATGCAGCTTAATACCTCCACCTTAAGAATTTTGTCGGAAAAATTAGCAGGAAAATGGCAGTAAATTTGTGTTGTTTGCAATCAACCTTTTTTATCATTCGATTAAAATTTTTAGAAATAAGAAGAGCTGGGATCTTTCTTATTGGAGCTCAAATATGAGTATTGCTATAAACTAATCAAGTAAATGAGAAGAGAAGATCATATGCTTAAGATATCAAATTACTATCTAAATTAAATAATTGCAAAAACAAACCTTGATCAATGTGAAGAAGAAGATTTTGGTGTTAATCTTCTAATTGCTATATAAGAGAATTTGTTGAAAGAAATGAAGTAGAGCTGAAGTACGAGATGTCTCAAGATCAAGCGGCAAACATATTTACTAAGGCACCGAAGCAAGAAACATTTGTTAAGTTCCCAATATTCTTGGAGTTACAAATCAAGTTTAAGGGAGGATGAAACTTGTTTTATTTTAGATTTTTTTTTTTTTTGAATAATTAAACTTGTTGAAAAGTTGATAAGGTGAAAAGTCAATCTTAGGGGAGACATGTGATGCATGCGTGTGTGGTAGGTGTGGTGGGTGAAGAATGAAAGATCAAGATTAGTTTGATTGCTGAATAATATGTGGTATTGATTACTCTAAACTTGTATAAATACTAAATAGTTTTATGGGTTATGAATCAAGTCTCAAGAAAAAGTTTTATGAGCTTCCAAATTGAGTTTGTGTGAATTTAAGAAATATGCTTTGTGATTTTGAGTTTATAAAAATTTTAGTTTTTCCCCAACAGGCATCTTATTAGAAAAGATATATTTTACCAAAAATAGCCTTTATCAAAATTTTATTTTAGCTCACCATATAAATATAACTATAAAATTAATTTTCTACAAATAATTATTTCATATTTTGTTTTATACTTGAAATCATGCTTATTTAGATCACTATAAAAATGTTAAATTTTAAAAGAACATGTAACAAACATTTAATTATATATATAGCCCACATATTTAATTATATTTTTTACATTAAGATTCAACATACCTCCTTTTGGAATTGCTTAATTCCTTGAGCTACATCAGATCTCAGAATCTTAATTGCAACTAGTGTATGATCAAGGGTGGATTTAAAGACGGGTCCATAGCCTCCTTCACCTATCTTTAGCGAGTCTGAGAAGTTATCCGTTGCTTTCAGAATCTCTTCAGGGCTGTACCTCCTGTAACGAATATCTGAAGGAATTGTCTCCAGCTCTTTCCTCTTCTCTGCAATCTCTTGAAGCCACGTGTGATTCCCGTTCTTAGAATTATTTCCTTCATTGTCTAGTTTAGAAGCGTTTGGTGATTCAGGCAAGGGAAGTATAGATCTCTGCTTAGTAAGGGTAGCCTTTGGAGCAACTGCCACCTCTTCATCCATGGATACCTTGGATTTCGTAGTCCCAAAAGAAGTATTCCAAGGGCATGCCTGCAAAAATAGTTTGTTTTTAAGTTGGTCAAAGAAAACTGCAGAAGGTTTGCTGCAGAATATTTTGAAGTATTGACTATATAAATGAATGAATATATATAAATCATGCATTTGTTATATAAGTCACGTAATCATGCCAATGATGGTTCTCATAAATCCACAAATTGTTCTCAGAGAAAGTAAAGCTTAAATTATGTAAGTAAAAACAAAGAAATGATGTAATTTGCCGAAAGATGTAGATTTTGATGAAATTAAAGCTATTATTGAGTATTCACTTATGCATCTTTATATTTGTTTCTGAAAAAGTTTATTTTGGTGCAGTACCTCTGGAATAGAATCATCATACGAAATTGCCATGTCCTTTAACTCTAGCTTCAGTCTACTCATCTTAGATTCCAAATCATCCTGCAAATAATATTAACTAATAGTCAACTTTTTTTCCTATTAAAATGAATTTTCTCTATTTCCTTCCAATTTTACTTCATTTTCTCAGCATCAAATTGAAATTAGAGTGCATTTGAATTTGTTGTTTTGTAATAATGAAGAAAAATATGCTATTTGTCCTAATTTGCGGTGGAAATTCATCTGGGTTCGTACCAGATTTAACTTCATTCTCATAAACTAAATTGACATTAAAAACAATATTTCATTAATTGATTCTTGTAAAGTACAGCACAAATTTTCAATGATAAAAGTAAATAAATACTGTTTAGAAAGAAAAGTTAACATCAAGCTTACTGTCGAATGGTGTGACCAAGATCCAACTTCCCTCTTTGGTATCGGATTCATGTGACCGAGCCCATTTGATCCACCACTACTTTGCCAATTACCTCCACTCAATCCGTTTGAAAACTGATTGCCACCGCCATAACCAATGTTATTAGAGAAGGTTCCATGATCATGAGAATTCAGTACAAAACCTTTTTCTTGTTCTCCACCACTGTATTCAAGGAGAAATGGAGATGGTTGCAATTGTCGTCCACCGGAATCAAGAATCTCTCGCGAAAATAAATATTCAGTTTGGTCAAAACTCGCCCTGCTCGGACTCGGACATGAGGTTGTGCTATAACCAGGTATATCAAACTGAGCTCCAAGCTGGCTTCCCATGGCCTTCATTTCGCCAGTTCTGTTATCAAAAACCCTCTCGTATATCGCATTTCTTGTGCCATGGGTAGCTCTACCTCTGGTTAACAAGGTGGAACTGTTAGGGGAAATATCAACGTTAGAAAGCTAAGAATTTTTTTGGAAGATTTACATCCATATCACTGAATTCCTATGTATTTACATAACGATTTGAGTGGTGTAAATGTAAAACAAAAAAAAAATAGGTGTTAGATATGTAAGTATAGAGGAATTGATGGTATGTGTATAAATGCCCCTAAAAATTGTATATCAAAACCCCAATGTCAAAACGATCATGGAATCTAATGGGTCTGATACTTTTCTATCATGTTCGACCAAATTTTATATGGAGTGGAGAAGTGGCAAAAGGTAAATGAAGCGCCCTCTCCTTCTCACCCCATTCTCCATCCCACAAATATTGCAGGAACTTATTAGTTCTCTCTGATCAGGGCCAGGAATTGCTAGCTTTGCTTTCTTTGCTTTCATGATAAAATTCTTTTTTTTTTCCATTTTTTTTTATGGAGGAGGGAAGAAAGTCTTTTGATGTCCATCATAGTAGATTTATTTCTATAAAAGTCTTACCTTTCAGAAGGCCCGTAGTACTGTCCCACTTCAGGTGTACCTGTTCATTTCAGCGAAATTAGAAAACCAAGACAAAATGAAACTATAAGAATAAGAAACATGTAAAGCTCACTAAAAATCTGATCGATGATTAAGTTAACTAACTTTTAACAGATTGAAAGGGATTTCCAGAAGCATCCAACTCTTGAAGCTTGTTAACAAACTGTTTTTTTGGACGAGTAGCAGGACGAACCGATGATATCTTCCCTTTTGATATAATATAAACAGAACAAAATTCTGGAGCAGCCTTTGAAACAGCTGTTGGGACATCCAGATTCTTAAAAGTCCTGATAGATTGATGAGGAGAAGGAAAAGCAGCACTCAATTTAATATATTAACTTTGAATGAAAAAATGAGAAAAAAGTGTAAAAAATTGTCACCTGACTCTTACCAGAGGGCCATTTAAGTCCCAGAGTCTATTAACGTGCCAATTTTATCCACAAACTCTTTTTATATGGATTGGAATAGTCCACAGACTCCTTCTAGTGGGTCATTTTAGTCCCATAATATAAAATGTCAATTTAGTCCACATACACTTTTAAGTTTAATATTAGTTGAAATAATCTACACAAAGGACAATTGCAGCCCCAATTTAAAGAGCCTAAGGACAAGTTTGGCACTTGTATAGACTCCTGGACTAACATGACCCCATGTAAACAACCAAAGCACTATTTTGACACTTCTGAAAAAATATTCAACAAAGCTCGTAATAGAGCAATAAATAAAAAAGTGATTTAGAAAATAAGATTTAAGCTTGATAAATTCATTACCTCGTAAATGCATTTCTATTTGATGAGCCCACAACTAGCTTATCAACAGCATGGTATGTGACAAAATCGACAATTGCCTTTGCAACAACAGATTCATTCAATATCACTTCCTTGCACTGCAACTGTATTTTTGACAAACAAGTAAGAATTTTCATTATGGCACATAAAAATGAGACAATTGACCATTCACTTATCATAAGGGGTTTTCATTAAAATCCAAAAAAGTATAACAGGCATGAGGTGTTTGCCATCCACTACAAGCTTAAAATTAAGAAGGGGCGATTACATGAAAAGGCACCCAAAACATTGCTATTTACAAATCAAGCACCCACTTTCATCCATTCTTCAAATTCTCACTCAAATATCAAAGGTCATGATAAAACTCCAACCTATGTTTTACATTTTTATCAAATTCACACTGGTTGATCGCAGCACGCGTAAATACATCTGTTTCATAGTTCAAAAAATTACCTGGTTGTTTAACTTATAAATAGCAATGCTTCTTGTGCTATGTATGTTATTATCCCGTAATAAGAAATTGAAAGCAATTGCTTCATAAAATAAATAAAAAAAGGTGCATTTACATTACCACCTAATTCCAATGAATTTACATTTCTAACACTTCAATTTTACATTTTACATTTATACCAGCCAAATCCTTCATTTCTCTTTAAAAAAAAATACCACCATTTTAACTTTTAAAGGATGACATACACCTATCATGAAGTTAAGGTGTATGTATGTAAAAATTGAAGTTTAGGTGTTAGATGTGTAAATACATAACAGTTGAGCGGTATGCATGTAAATCTTCCTAAAAATAACTAATAGAATTAATTTCACTGGACAATGTATAGCATGCCTATGACCCAAATAAATTTGGCTAACATGTAAAAATAGAAGGATTAATGGGTCTAAACTTAGAATCACATAGCTGAAAGAAATGTTGTTGTATAAATGCTTAGTATGGACCCTTACCCATAGGCTAAAGTTTTTTGGCTTGAAAAAGATTTAATCATTTAGTAAATGCATTCATTCTATTTTTGTCCCCCTTTAATTCACACTTTCTAACAAGTGATATAAAATAAAACACAAGATTTAGTGAATATGAAGTACTTAATGAGGTTTATAGCTCCCATAAGCATTGATAAGTTCTTTTTAAGCAAGATACTTAATGATGTAAGAAAAAATTTATGTTTCAGAAGCAATGATTAATATGAAGAGCTATTACATAAGCGTGAGATTGTTAGATTTTATGAGAATATTGAACTTAATCTCATATAAGATAGTCAATGACAATGTCATTTTAGAAATATCAAGTCTCTGCCCTCATCCATAACTTTAAGCTTTTGAAAAATTTACCCCTCTTCTGCTGCAGAAGCATTGAAAAGGAAGAAGTAGTTCTTTAGTCTGAAGGTCAATTTGCTCAATATAAGCAGAGGAAACATCATCCTCCACATCAGTAATTGGAATCTGGAGTCCAGCTGCAAAATCAAAAGGGAAAGGCTATGCATCAGAAGCAGAAATGGTGATCTCTAATATAGATTTTATCCAGTTCCTTTTTTCTTTTTTAAATTCTAGCAATGTTATAAGATTTTATTAAAGAATGGATCTTGTTTTCAAAGAGAAACCTTAACATTAAACAACTAGTATATTGAATGACTAAAACAAATATAAAATGATAAAATCTAGATTAGAATATCAAGACCCAATTTTTTTTCCTCCCGGAAATCAATCAAGATTGAGGGTTTTGGTTGATAAGATTACAAATTCTCGGTGAGTTCGGATAAAAAATGGTTCATTTTATTCCATGAATAAAGCATTAGGCCAAATAATCAATTTAAAATGTTTTTTTTTTAATGAGAATAATTAAACACTAGAGTACCAAAAAAAATAGAAAAAAATAAGAAAAAATAAGATTAGTTGTACAATGCTTAGGCAACTAAGCCTCCATCCCCAAGTCACCAAATGCTTAGGTGACTCTTGGTTAGGTAGGCTAATCACCCACTTACACTTTTTTATATTTTTATTTTTTTATTTCAATTTTAATCCCCCAATTAAAATTTATTTTTTATTTATTTTAATTTATTTTAATTTATTTTAATTTATTTTAATTTATTTTAATTTATTTTAATTTATTTTAAATTATTTATTTATTTATTCATCTTTTATTTAAATATTCACTGTATTTTAATTTTCATATCAATTTAGACAATAACAATTGAAACTTTTTTAGTTATTTATGCAAGGGCTAGCTTAAATATTTTTTTTACCTTCATTTTAGTTAGATTTTAAATTGAAAAACTTTATTTTTTTATGTGGTATATATATATTTGAAATGTTAATATTCATTTATCATTATAAATTTTAAATTTTTTATTTGCCTGATTTTGATGTAGTCAACTTTTTCAATTACCATGATAATCATATAACAAATCAACACAATCATTGTTTGTAAGGATTAAGATAATTGATAAATGATTATAGAAGATTTAAAATATAATTTGGACTAGGACTTATTCGCAAAAAGCCGTGTTCGGCTCTTTAAAAAGTTCGTGCTCGGCTCGTTTTGACTTGAAATACTACTCATCAATTATATATATATATATACTGATGAGTAATATATTTTTAAAAGTTAATTGGCTAGAAGGCTACAAAGATTTATAATCAATTAAAAGTATTAAATAAGAAAATAGAATAAAAATTATTAAATTACATTCAAATGATATTTTAATATAAACAATAATTTTAAATCTTGCCCCAACCCTTAACATCTTATTGCAACGCGATCAAGGTTGTCAAAACGCTCTTTGTTCGTGAACAACTCGTGTTCGGCTCGTTAAGCAGATGAGTCGAACACGAACACACTTTTTGAGCTCGAAATATAAAAGAGTCGAACACGAGCTGAGTTTGGGCTCCATCGTACCTACTTTGGACAATATTCATTCAAAAAAATACATATTAATCAAAAGCTCATGGACAGCCCAATAAACTTTTTTGTTTATTCAATTTATAAGAACAGAGTTGTTTATAAAATATTTTAATATTTCTTATAAAAAAAGTGTTACTGGAGTGCATGCCCCCACCAGAGTTCTAGATAACGGTGGAGTTCAGATATTATTAAATTTAAACAATAACAATGTTAGTTTACAAATCATATATGGAAATTGGAGATGTAAGGCAGAAACACAAGTAATATATGGATATATGAACGCAACGTACATGGAGTGGGAATAGTAGTGATCTTTCGTCGAACATGTAGAAGGATGAATATCTCGTTCTTAGATAAGATATGATCGGCCGCCCATTTAAGAGCGTGCTGGCTGTTCTTATCGCCGTCGATCGCCACCACCACCAGCTGAGGTGCTGCGCCGGCTTCATCCTGACCACCGGCTTGACGGAGCTGCGACATTTTCCTCTGCATAATAGGGGAGATTGCAGACTCAGAAACCTAAATCTTTTGTGTGGGGCGCAGATCCACCTCCTTTTCATTCTCAACGTCGGCCGTTGAGAGAGTTTGGACCATAATCCAGTCTTCATTCCCCGAAATTAGGGTTTTGTTTGTTTTTTCAGCTTATCAGCTCTGCTCATCCCGTTCTATATCCCCTCAGATACAGATATAGACTGGTTTTGTTCTATTTCAAACCTAAAATAGTGATAAATATTTGGATTTTTTTTTTGGGTCAAATTAAGATAATTTATTTATTAATAAGTAAAAACTAATTTTAGCATTTTTTTAATTAAATTTTATTATGAAAAAATGGGCATTTATATACATGCCACACAATTTTTTTCTATTTTTATATATAATACCTAAAAATTCATATTTTGGATCCTTATCATCTCATTAAAAATAGGTAATACGTTTATATGTGTCATGATCAAATCATTAAGAATTTTAAAAAATGAAAAATATAATGAGTCTTTTATCATTTATTTTAATATTTGGGTGAGAACTAGAAAAGTGAAAGAAAAAGAGTGCCTATATGTAAATAGCATATTTTTTTGAGAGCTCTTTGTATAATTACCCCTTAAGAACTGTCTCTTTGAAAATAAAAAATATATATTTATTCTGTATAGGTTTATGAAACCAATATATTTTAAACTTTTGAGTATTAGATATGTAAATAAATACAAATTGTGTGGTATTTGCGTGAATTTCCTTTAAATAATGAGTGTGTCATGTTGGTTGGAATTCATTGTATACTGAAGATTAACATCTAATACTAGATAATTAGGTGTTTGTTAGGTATGACTCATATACCAGATAAGTGACAATGTTGGAGCGGAGTGGAGCTCACGAGCGGAAGCATATGTCCAATCGGGGGAGTCTTCGTTAAGTGGGTTGGGGTGCGGAGGCAATGCCCCCGAGGTACAGTACAAGAGTAATTTTGTAATTACATATTGTACGTCAGTGTTTTATAGATATATATATATATATATATATATATATATATATATATATATATATATATATATATATATATATATATATATATATATANTATATATATATATATATATATATATAATGTATTGTATATAATGTATTGTAACCCTAAGGGGATCATGTATTTTTTCTTCTTGATTTGCATCGATTCTTGCATTTGCTTTACCCTAATTCTTCAACAAATAGGAATTAGAAGTCCATGCATCCCCTCTTTTATTTTTATATCTATAGATCATGGAGTGTATACATTTACATATAGCTAAAATATTTGGAGGGACAGCCCGATCACTCGTTCATTTGATGATTTGCTCTCCATAGTAAGAACCGATCAATTAGGTTCACTTGTTACGTTGTGGTCGAATTGAGCTGGCATGTCGAATTGACAAGACGATTCGATCGACCTATTCAAGGCATGTAGAATTAGACGATGCAGATGATAGAACTCGGTTCACCGCTTAACTCGGGCTCGGACCAAGAAAATCTCTCTACACAAAGAAACAACAATAATTCCAACCAAATTAACAAATTATTTTAATAACCGAAATATTGAAAGCATTGGACCAGCCCCATCACCTTAGAGTTTAATAATCGGTTAGGCTGATGGAGCCATTCAATTAATATGGGCTGTTGAGAATGTTAATGGAGAGAAGTCGGCAGACCAGAACTGCTTTAAATCCGGCTTGTATTGAATAGGACCGGAACCAGATAAGGGTTCATTGTTCGTCTGAATTTCTATATAGTTTTTGAGAAAATATTATGTTCAGTTGTGCCTTTGATGGCGTTGATCATATCATGTCCCCAAATATATAATATAGTGTGATTTGTATCTATGGACGGAGAAATTATTGCATACGGGTGTTCGATTCTGACCGTAAATCACAGGATTATTTCAGTTTTTTTTTAAACAAAAAATTTTGGTGGGACGCACCGAAATACATCTTGACCGTAAATCACCTGATTTACTGTCAGGATCGGACACCGCGCGCAAGATGCGTGCGGTGTTCGATCCGTATGGAATAATTTTTTCGTATGGACGACGAGCAAAATATTTTCCAAGCCTATAATTCTGAGTTAGGCTAGAGCAACGAAGGATAAAATAATAATTCTAGATTGATAAAGCTAATATTTCAAGTGGGAGAAAAGAAGAAATTGCTCTCTCATATATAAGTAAAATTCTAAATTTCAGGTAGGGCAACCCTTCCTAAGTAGGGTTTTAAACAAGCCGAACACGAGCAAGCTTATGCACGGCTCATGTTCTCTTGTTAAAAAATATCACTATTTGTGTTTAACTCGTTTATATTTTGAACAAAAAAAATATGTTCGTGTTCGGCTAGCAAACGAGCCGAACACGAGCTCTTCGTGATCAAAGAGTTATTTTGACAATCCTAGTCAAGCAATCGTAGGTTGTTAATGGCTTAGGCGAAATTTAAATGTTATTATTTATATTAAAACAACATTTTAAATATAATTTAATATAATTTATTATATTTTTAATTGATTGTAAATTTTTGAAGCCTCGTAGTTAAATATTTTTTTAAATACTACTTTTTTATATATATATATATATTAATTTATTTTTTTTAGCTAAAATCAGAAGAACATGAACGAATAAATTATTGTTCCTTTTTGGATTGTTTATATATCAAGGTTAAAAAAAAAATGTTTGTGTTTGACTCATTAACGAAATGAATAAATAAAACACAAGTCTCCTATGGAGCCAAACACAAATTATTACCAGAAAATAAAAATAAAAATAAATAAATAAATAAATAAACAGTTTCAACAGTCTTATTCCTAGGCCCACCACTCATGTCAAGTAGACAGTAATAGACAATGGCATTGTGTTTTTTGAAATGTTTTCGACGTGATTTCTTAAAAGGAAAAATTTACATCTGTACCACTAATTTGCTATATATTTATATCTAACACAAATTTGAATTTTTACGTGTATATGTTATTTTATGTATGCATGACCATAAAAAATAAAATTTAGATCCCATTGATGTGATATAAGAGATTTGGGCGGAAAGTATGGAAGAAAGTAAATGTTTGCTAGATGTGAAAATACACAGGAATGGTGGCATGTATGTAAATGCCCAAAAAAACAAGAGATAGTACTTCGAAATATGTGGCGGGATGACTAGCTCATCAAAATTAATTAAATAAGGTTTTAAAGTTTTTTGTTTGATCATCGTCATTGAATCACCACTACTTGATCGTAGCTATCAAATTGCCACCACACCATCATTACTACTGAATCGTGTTGGCCTCCCATTATTGTCAAATATTTACAGCCTAATTATTATTGTATGGTTATGAATTCTAGACTATTTTTACCCAATCATAATCGCTTGCTTATGATTGCACAATTATAAGTGCCAGATCGCCAGCCCTAACTTTAGTTACATTAATATGATCGCCTTATTATGATTTTTTAACCCATGTTACCAATTAATGGCCTTTCAAACACAATCACTAGACAACGATTGTTAAATCACAGTCACCCTAGTATGATAACTTAAACACCATCACTTATTTATGATATCTCGATCATTATTGTTCATCATCATCACTCGATTATAATCACCGAAAAACATCGTATGGCTAAGGTTCGTCAACTCGCCATCTATTGACTGCAATCTATTGAACAACATTACTTAACTATAATGTCATGACTACGATCGTCTAATTATGATCATCCAAAAATTGATATTAATAGGGCATTAATCCCCACACTGGTAAAAAATTAATATTAATTTTACGTGTGGCAAGCAGGAAGGTGCAGACTGTTATATTGGGGTGATATTACATCTTAATACTACATCAATACTACTGATAAGTATCTAATATGCACGTTGCTTGTCCGCATGTCATATTCAGAACCCTGGGACGGAAATCAAATCTGCAGAACCAAACCTCTTCATTGTTCGCTCAACCAACCTTATCAGCAAACTCCTGGCCAAGCCACGCAACCAATTGATACTCCTGCTGCTTCTTCGCTGTCAAAGAACAGAAATGACGGTTGGCAGCGTCCGAAGAGGTCTAAGCTCTCAAGGAACTTGAATTCTAGTTCCACTTCTCTGAACCA
>NEWO01000004.1:2373871-2384645 GCA_003013225.1 Phalaenopsis aphrodite
CTAGCAGCGACGAATGGTGGTTTTCAAGCGACAACAACAGGTAGCCCACCTTTGCTAGCTACCAGCTACCATCATGGTTAACGAGCGGCTTTCATTGTCGTCTCTCTTTGTTTTACATTGATTTCACTTTTATTCAAATTAAGTAAAAAAAAAGTGCATTTTCAGTTGTACTAAATTTCTTTTATATTATATTTTTTAAAATTAAAAAAACCCTAAGTATTATTTTATAGGAAGAATTAAATGCATAACACTCATTTCTTATGTATTTACATGTCAAATACCTAAACTTCAAATTTGACAAACGTCACCTCAAAATGTGTATTTTTTTAAAGTAAAAAATAATGATATTTTTTAATGATGCGTTGGAAAAATAAACAGAAATATTCAAAAAGCATATACATAAAAATAATAAAAATAATAATGAAAAATTTTAGTTAATTAAAATAATTTGAATAATTATTAAATTTGAGTAACATAATCAATAAAATTGAATTTTAGTAAAATGAATATCATGTTTATTTTATGTCTTCAATTTTAGAAGAGTGGACAACAAGACAAATCAAATAGTAAATTAATTGTCAATCATTGATATGAGTACTCTTACCTTTAATTTATAATAATAATTTGTTTCTTCTCAGCTATTTTGCAGTTAATTAACTTTCCGATGTTTCATTTTGAATGAGATATTCTTTAATCATATTGTTAAGATATATTGTAGAAACTTATTATCATGCACTGGTGTATGTTTTATATAGTATGCTAAATTGAATGAGATGAGTAAGAGAATTATAGGTTTATGTTGATTATTTGTATGTGCATGACTAATTATGTTGGAGCTACTCCTTGATAGTACTGATGGAGGACACCAAGATACCCGTGCACGTACATGGAAAATGATGTTAATATTGATGTGTCTTAATTGACATAATTTTTAGATTGTGCTACTATGACGGTTGTACAAATACATATGATATTTATTCGTTACTGATATTGTAATGTTCTTTGAATACTATTCAATATTTTTATTGATTTATTAAAACCTTGGCTGTCATACATATTTTTTTCTTTTTTTTCTTGTATTACTTTAGTTTTTAAGTAATATTCACTGACATTGTTTAGTTTATTGTTGTCTTAAATTAATATTTCAGATTTAATTAGGTGATTTTAAAATAAGGGCTATAAAAGTGGAAATCCTTATAGAAGATGCAGACCAGTAACGAGTTAAGCATATATATATATATATATATATATATATATATATATATATATATATATATATATATATATATATATATATATATATATATATATTTACACACATAGCACTTTACCTATGAATGAAAAGACAAATTTGACTATTAAAATTTGATAATGAGTGTTATTTTTCATATGATGTTTGTAATTATAAAAATTTAGATTTGACAGACCCAAAAATGAAAGTCTTGTATGCTATGCATGTAAATAGCCCCCGAGATTTATTTACTACATTGTGATTATAGGGAATTTAAATGAATCAAAAAAATTAAAATTTTTTTAATGTAATTCATGGTTTTAGAAGAAAAATTCAATGATCCATGTCTCTCCATACTTCTTAAAATATTTAACTTTGATCTGGCGTAGCTATAAGTATATATCTTAGATCTTATCAAAAATGAAGTTTCATGTTCGAGTGGATAGGGAAGATTTTGATGGTTCAGTAAATGATGTGTCTGAATGAGTTGATGATTGTACCAATCATCTCTAACATCAAAAGGCTAACCTAATCCAAATAGAAATTAAAGTCAGAGCCTTAGTTACATTTTTGAAGATCACAGAAGTCCATAAGAAGAAGAGATTGGTTGGATGTGATTGCTACAAAAGTTTTTGAAAACTTTAGAAAGACTCGAACATGTATATGATATGTTATTACTGAATCAAAGTGGAGAATTTAAAGCATCAATGACAGAGATTAGAGGCAATGTTGATGCAGTATTTTCCCAACCAAGCTTCTCAACACACTTTCTGAAATGTTAATGGCGATACAGAGAGAAAGTTATTCAAGATGAATCCAAATTGGTTGTGATAGCAAATACAATGACATCACATTGATATAACAAATCTACAATGTATTTTTCTTATGTAAATAAATAAAAATAATAATGTTATTTTATTTAGTTTATAGATTTTTTTTTTCTTTACATCTATATTAAAATAAGTGCTTGTTTTATCAAGCTAATAACATTAATCAAACTTCTTATTGATCTTAAAAAGGATGATGAATAATTATTTTTAAAAAAATTGTCTTCTTTAGTTTCAAACATCTAATCTATAGCAAAACTATCATTTTATATGCATTATTGATTGACAAGTAAACTCGATAAAAAATGGCATTGTAATATTTTGCCATCACAATATGCGTGTGTGTATGTGTTTGTGACTTACGAATATATCAATTCCAACTCGTGAAAAAAATGCTATAAATTTGTATAAAAAATTTATAGAACAATTCACTATTCCTTATATTTTGACACTTGCAAGTGTCCAAAATAATATCATTTGACTATTACATAATATTCCAGAGTCAAATGTAATAGATTGTAGAGATCTCATGGACAATAAAAAATAATTTCATTGTAGTTCAACTAACTCATAAGTAGATACAACAATATCATTTTAAAGTATCATTAAAGTCAACAAATTTTCTCATGCAGTCTCTTCTTCTTCTTCGTCGTTGTCGTCGTCGTCCTCCTCCTCCTCCTCCTCCTCAAATATCTAAGTGGTAATCTGAGCTCTTACAGAACACTTACCTACTAGCCGTTGAAAAAAAGAATGCAAGGCATAATACATATGCCTCACCCAATGCACTTAAATTCATCTCATATACTGTTGATCAGTGGAACCAAATACTTAATCATTCTCGATTCCCAACTAAAGGAGAACAGAATTAATGCAGCCTCCAACTTCAGTACTGCCATATACCGTTCATATTTTCATTCCATATATGTTAATAATAGTATTTAATTTAGTATTCATTATTAATTAATGGTGTTATAAATATTACTATATTTTTTTTTTTGAGTTCATGTGAGTTTAACATGTGTATATGAAAGGAGATATCATCTTTTTTTTTATAATTAGTATTTAATTAGTATTTACACCGATTGATCGCTTTTGTAATGGTGATTGTAAAGCTGGCGTGGGAAAATCAAATTTTTTTTGATAAATTTTTTGTGGTTATTATAAATATTTATTTATTTTTATAAAAAAAAATCAGATAATAGTTTCTTATAGGTAAATTTGATTGTAAGAAGATAGCTTCTCACTACTACACTTCTAAGAAATAGCAATAAATTAATAGCTAAATAGAATTGCCATCATGCTTCAAAAGTAAACAATTAAAGTTCCCCAAATAGGTCATAAATCTTTTACAAATATCACAAACCCAATTTTAAAAATCTAGAAATAATAAAAAAAAAAACTTCCCTCATAAAAATTTAATAATCACAAACCCTATTAAAGTACCCACCATTTATTATTTTTTTATTACATGTAACAATTTCTCCACTCAAAAACACTAAAAACCACATAAAAAAATCACCTTTCCAATCATAAACTATCCTACAACAAATCAATCAATTAAATTTAAAACCAAAAATATATATTTTTTTTCTTTTAAAAAGAAAAACCCATTTCCCATCATAAACAATAAATATTAATTTAACTCCCTACCCTCACCTCCCCATCCCCCTCTCATTCATAACACCACCACAAGCATTCATGGCAGTTCCAACTACAACCTTCCAAGTTTGTTGCACGCATTAACTATCTTCTTCTCCCCACCCACCTTCTCTCCTTCTCTATAAACCCTCCTCCCTCCACCCCCTCTCATTCATAACACCGCTACCGCATTCATGGCCGCCGCCGGAGAGCACACTTTCCTCTCCGCCGAAATCGTCAACCGCGGCGTCGAGTCCTCCGGTCCCGACGCCGGCTCCCCCACCTTCGTGGTCAGAGTTCGCCGCCGGCTGCCGGACTTCCTGCAGTCTGTGAACCTCAAGTACGTGAAGCTCGGGTATCATTATCTGATAAGCCATGGGATATATCTGGCCACCATACCGGTGTTGGTGGTGGTGTTCAGCGCGGAAGTGGGGAGTTTGAGTCGGGAGGAGCTGTGGAGGAAGGTGTGGGAAGAAGCTAGTTATGATTTGGCCACGGTGCTCGCTTTCTTCGCCGTTCTCGTTTTTACTATTTCCGTCTACTTCATGTCCCGGCCCAGGCCCATTTATCTCGTCGATTTCGCTTGTTATCGACCGTCCGATGAGCTCAAGGTTCGTTTTATTTATTTATTTATTTATAATTATGGAAATTTACATACTTAGCACCTAATTTTTATGCATTTATTTATCTCGGACCCTAAACTTTAATTTTTACAAATTAAACATCTTTCTTCTTTGAAGAGGTGGATTACACGGATTGCAAAGATGGGTGCTTTGGATGTAAAAATTGAAGTTTGAGTATGAGATAAGTAAATGCATAGGAATTGGGTGCTATGTATGTAAATTCTCTTTATTATTATTATTATTATTATTATTGTTATTATGTTGGCTTTAGTTTAATTTGGGCGGGAATGTTTGGTAGCATCTTAGTACTTGGATTTAGCTATTGATTTAACATGAATCCAATCAAATATTAAAAGCAATGAAAATTAAATCTAAGGCTCTATCAAATAGAATTTTCTCAGGTTTCGGTCTTTTTCTTCACATGTTCCGTCAATTAAGCGGCTTTGATTTGGATTTAATGAATTGGATCGCGAGGCCTATTTATTTTGACTTTGTACGCAAGCAAAGTCGCAAGGTCGTTGCAATATGGATTTGATAAATCATATTTAACTTAAAAATCTAAGTTGCAAGCCAAAAATGTCATGATGAATATTTTTTAGACTGAAAAACTGTTTTTTTCTTTTAATAATATTTTATTTTTATCAAATTCTCAATAATTTAATCATGATAGTCTTAAATACTTCAAGTTATAAATATTATTGTTTCGGATGATTTATATGTAATTATTTGTAAGATATGGTTTTGGTGGTATCAAAATATAGATGGTGGGATGTTGAACAACTTTATAATATTCTGTTGAAAAAAGTTAGAAGATAGTATCAAATCAAGGGCATGATATCATATGCATCGCACTTGAAATTTTATTGTATACAAAACTTGCTCACATGTCATAAATAGCAAAGTTTGGAGCGTTATTTATATAATTGTCCTTTTTTTGGTGACGTTTTATAAATTATATTGTTGTGTATGTGTAATTTTTATGATGATTGTTGTCATAGACTAAGACTCTGATCAATTAATTCAATAATTTATAAATTCATCATAATCGAAAGATTTTCTAATTTAATCAATCATAGATCAGGCACGAGCTAAAGAAACTTAGAGACTGTATCATAGTTTTGTCTGTTTGAATAAACTGTATTGTGGCAGTCTTTTCAAAAAACTCTCTGAAATCAATGTTTTTTTGCCTGTCTTGGCTAGGTGTAGTCGCAGATTTCTAGCTGTGATCTGTCTTTAAAAAATATATATATAAATGTCTTCTTAATAAGTTGCAGCTGCTCCAAACAAAAATAAAATAATATTGTAATTAATTCTGAAAAAAATAATTTTGAAATTTAATATTTTTTAAGTGGATAGATTAGGATAGTGCCTCAATAATATTAAAAATTAAAAAAAATGAATTTCTAAATTTACAATTTTTGTGTGATACTCAAACCTCTGATTAAAATTTTATAACAACACAAAATTACATAATCGCTCTTGACACACAATATAATAAATTAGAAATTTTTCATGATAAATCAAGAGAAATTTAATAGATAGCGCTTTTGGCTTTTATTTTTCTTTTAAAAGAAAATTAATTGACATAAAAATGTTAATTATATGTTAAAATGCATATTATGCAGCAAGATTATAGTTGATTACAGACGTAATTAGCTTAATCTCATGCTTAAAAAAAAAACAAAAATAGGATTGGTAATGTACAGAAAGAGTTGGTAGGTTAGTTGAACTCACAAGAATGGCGTGTGGGAATGTGGTCTGGACTACGTACATAAGTAGAACTGAAGGAGAAGCAAGTACGAACATATAAATAGATAAGGGACATTTGCATATCTACCACGCAATTCTTATATATTTATATTTTTAACATCTAAGCATTCATATTTATTTGTATATTTACATATATCTTAAGGGGTGAAGATAAGGAAGATTTTCTCGGAGTGGAGGAACCAGATTACAATTTCTCTAGAAAAATATTAAAATTTAATATTTTTTTCTTATATAATTTACTTAATTTAGTAATTTATTTTTGCCCAAAACTTGCAAAAAAAATAATAAAATAAAATAAACGTTTGATGATTTTAGGCTATAAAAAAAATGTTGGTTCTCATCATCTTTTAATTGATATGAAAATTAGAAATTTGGTTTGAGTTTTGCTAAAATTCAACTCAAATTTAAATTAATTTAAATGTCTTAGAAAAAATTCATTAAGTCAAATTGAGTCAACGCAAAAGATTAAGGGCCCGTTTGGGGGAGCTTATTTGGTGCGGTGGCGTTTTGAAAATACACCTGATCTGTTTGGGTAAACTGCGTTTTGGCAGCTTATGCGTTTTCAAGACGCAGAAAACAGTGTTAGTGTGCTGGCAGCTTATTGGCAACGGTCTGACTTTTCCAAAAAAAAATAAAAATTTGTAATAGCTGCCGCATATAGTTTATCAGCAGATTATTCAATAAGCTACAGCTGCCTCAAAGAGACTCTAACACATTAAATCAATTAAGTCAAGCTTGAGCCTTTTTTGGCTTGAGCATGGCTTGATTAATTAATTGAGTTCTAGCCTGAGCTCCAACTTAACTCTACGAGTTCGAGCCAGCTCACTAGCCGGCTTATTTTGCATGAAATAGAGAAAAAAAATATTAATTTAAATTTGTATTGTAATGAAACGGCAAATAAAATGAACATTTAAAAGATAATTAATGACAAATAACTCATTATAAAATATAAAATATTAATTTTTGAATATTTTTAATAATTTAAACAAAAGTTCTTGAATTTTTAATATTCTTAATTATATTTTTTAGCATGTTGAGCTCAATTCCTAGCCGGCTCATGAACCGGCTTGACTCACTTTCACCCATCGTTGCTATTAAATGGCTACTTATGTATAGAATTTTTAGATATATTTGTTCACTTAATTATTTGAAATAGAGATCGGTTCATGAGCAATGGCTACAACAAAATCATAATTTGGAGCTCTTTTTAGGTTTTCCATTGAGCCAGTTGACAAATTCAACCAAACGCATCATCAAATTTGCATAATTATTTTTTTCTTGTAGATTATTTAACATTAATTAACCGTGGCTTCTTTATATCATATTTAAAATGTTAATTGATTCGAACAAAATAATTTTTTGTTTATTTTTTATAACATTAAGGGTTTCTTTGGGGCAACTTATAAGTGCGGAGGTGTTTTTGAAAACACCAAAGTATTGTTTGGATCGGGTGTTTTGTCTGGTTATCTGAAAATAAGGTTTCATTTTTATACTAAACGCAAACCGCAAGTCAAACCCCACGGTCGACCCGCGGGTCACATTTCATGATAAGCTGCTTATCCTAAAACACACAAGCTGCACCAAACACGAGGGATTATTGCGTACGGACATCGCATGCATCTCTACATGCGGTGTTCGATCTTGGCCGTAGATCACGGTGATCTACTGTCAGAATTATTTCCGTTTTTAAAAAAAAATAATAATAAATTTTAGGTGTGACCCACCGAAATACATCAGGACAGTAAATCAGGTGATTTATGGTCCGGATCGGACACCGCAGCAAAGCTGCGTGCGGTGTCCGATCCGTATAGAATAAGTTTTCCCCAAACACACCCTAAGTAAATTGCAAGAGTATTGCAAGAGTGTGCTAATTTAGTAAATAATTTTTAGGCAGTGCTATATACACAAAGAGTAGAAATGCAAATCAACCCATTGCACTAATCCCCATTCATAGCTACCGTTAATGAAGCTAACGCATGTAGCAAACGACGAAAAAATCACTCAACATTTTTTTTGTGTTTACATATGCAAAGGCTTTTCATTTTTTTTTTAAAACTAAATAGTGATAATTTTTATATGATGTCAGAATTTGGGTGGTATAATTGTTAAAAAAACAAAAATTTGCTGTTGCATTTGTAAATGTACTTTCTAAGTGTGCTAATCTTGTAAATAATTTTTCTCAATAGATATACAAATCAAACCGATCGAACTGAGGGGCGTAAACAAGTTGAGCTTGAGCGACCTCTGGCTCATTTTGTGTTTGACTCAATAAAAAATACCACATTCGACTCAAAAAACTCATTTTTTGTTTGGCTACTTTGCTTGGCGAGCAAAACAAGAGTTGTTTTCGAACGAGTCATTTTGACAGTCCTAATCACAGAGTAGCATGTTAATAATAAAGGCAAGATTTAAATCTTCTTATTTATATTAAATATTCATTCAAAATATGATTTAATGTATTTGTAGCCAATTTTTTTAATTAATAATTTTAAGTGATTATAAATCTTTATAGTGTTAAAGCCAATTAAATTATTTAAAAATAATACTCATTTTATGTACATGCATATATAATATTTCGAGCTAAAAATAAAAACTTTTATATGTGTTAAACACATTTATAAATCAAGCATAAAAATAATTATTTATGATTGACACATTAACTTAACAAATCAATTCTATAACATGAACTACACAGGTATCGAAGGAGGAGCTAATCGAACTGGCCCGCTCCTCCGGCAAATTCGAAGAAGACTCCCTCTCGTTCCAACGGCGAATCCTGAAATCCTCCGGCATCGGCGACGAAAGCTACCTCCCCCGCTCCCTCTTCTCTTCCGCCAACTGCGCCACCATGAAAGAAGGTCGCTCCGAAACCTCCACAGTCATGTTCGGCGCTCTCGACGAACTCTTCCTCAAATCCCGCGTTCGTCCCAAAGACGTCGGCGTTCTCGTCGTCAACTGCAGCCTCTTCAATCCCACCCCTTCCCTCTCCGCCATGATCGTCAATCACTACAAGATGCGCGGCAATATACTCAGCTACAATCTCGGCGGCATGGGTTGCAGCGCCGGGATCATCGCCCTTGATTTGGCCCGAGATATGTTGCAGGCCAACGGCAATAATTATGCGGTTGTCGTCAGCACGGAGGCGGTGAGCTTCACCTGGTATGCGGGCAAGAATCGGAGCATGTTGATTCCCAATTGCTTCTTTCGGACGGGGTGTTCCGCCGTTCTGCTTTCCAATAGGAGGAGGGATTACAGACGGGCCAAGTACAGTCTCGAGCATATTGTGCGCACCCATAAGGGGAGCGATGATCGGAGTTTCAGGTATGAAAAACCCCTGTTTTACACCTCTCGTTGAACAGAAAAAGCTGCAATTTTTCTGATCAGTAACCCCAATGCATCACAGGTGCGTGTACCAAGAAGAAGACGACCAGCGCATCAAAGGCCTCTCCATCAGCCGCGATTTAATGGAGGTCGGCGGCCACGCTCTCAAAACCAACATCACAACCCTCGGCCCTCTCGTCCTCCCCTTCTCCGAACAACTCATCTTCTTCGCCACACTCCTCTACCGCCAACTCTTCCGCAACTCCTCCTCCAGCACCACCAACACCTCCTCCTCCTCCTCCCCCGCCGCCAGCGACCACTCCGACCAAAACTCCGGCATCACCAAACCCTACATTCCGAACTACCGCCTCGCATTCGAACACCTTTGCGTCCACGCGGCAAGCAAATCAGTGCTGGACGAGCTCGAGAAGAACCTGGGGCTGAAGGAGACGGACATGGAAGCTTCTAGAAGCACGCTTCATCGCTTCGGCAACACATCCAGCAGCAGCATTTGGTACGAGCTGGCTTACCTGGAGGCGAAGGGGAGGGTGAAGCGAGGCGATAGGGTTTGGCAGCTGGCTTTCGGGTCTGGATTTAAGTGCAACAGTGCGGTGTGGCGGGCTGTGCGGCGGGTCAAGAAACCGGCGACGAGTCCCTGGAATGATTGCGTTGACCGGTATCCGGCGGCGGCGGTGGGGCAGCGCAACTGAAAGGTGTCGGTGGTGAAGATTTGTGTTGCCGCTAATGGTTTAATTAGTATGATGATGTAATGTTTTTATGGTTTGTAGCAAACGGTTGAGGAGAATTATGTCTTGATTATGTGAACCTTTTTAGTATTATTTCAGTGTTTTGATATATTAATCAATCGTAAATTGGCCTTAAACTCGCACATCTAGATAAAGTGGAGGTGTAAATGAGTTGAGTTGATTGAGCTCGAGCTTAACTCGAGCAGTTGAGCTCGAGCTACTCTCGTCACCCACATTGATTTGATTAATTGGTTGAGTTTGAAAATGAATTTTTGTCTATGAATTCGAGCCAATTTATTTGTTATAAAAGAGAGAAAACAATTCTTAAATTAAGCTAATTTTATTCTAAAATAACAAATAAACTAACAATTATGAGATAAAAAATAATAAATTTATATGATATAAATATTAAATATACCTTTTTTTTGAACTTTTTTGAAAATTTAAAGCTAAAGTTTTGAAATTTTAAAATATTTTCAACATATTTTATATTAATGTTTTTTAGATGAGTAGGCTCACAAGCAAATGAGTAGAGTAGGGGTTAGTTTGAAGTTGACTTACTAATTTATTGAGCCCAGCTCACGCGCCATCGGGCCAAGTTTAAACTGGCTCAGTTGT
>NEWO01000004.1:2398990-2432503 GCA_003013225.1 Phalaenopsis aphrodite
TACTATAAATCAATTAATATATTATTTATAATTCATTAAATTAGTATTTATAAATATTTATACGTTTATATGAATCTTTAATAGCTATCTAATTTTTTTTTGCTTCATTATTCATGAAAAGATTTAAACAATGTTTATAATAAATAAAATATTTAATGATTTTAAAATATATTTTAATTTATTATCAAAATCAATAATATATACCATCTTTAATAAATTTCAATTTTTTTTCAAAAATAAATAAACAATTGAAAAAAGAAATCTAACTCATATTTTCAATCATTTTTATAAATTATGCAAATTTTGATTGTGTTTAATGGAAAATGCAAATAAATTTTGTATTCAAGAAAAATCATTGAGAACATAATTTTAATTCATATATTCATTTTTATATATCAAATATATAACACTGTGTTTGCTTAATTATTTTACTTGGGTGATCCTTTTTAAAATTATATCTATTGGGACTATAGACTAGCTTTTGAAATCATTGAGTGTGATTGATGATGAGGATGATGTCACAACTTCTCAATCAAATTCAAACTATTTGGAAGATCTCATTTGTCATTAGGAAGCCCTTATGGCTATTCAAATTGAAATTCACGGTTGACTTAGGGTTGATAGAATTAAAATGTTGGCATATTCTATCACTATGACATAACTATCAACGAGTTTAAATAACTTAGCTAAAGCCCTAAGTAGTGCAAACCAATAGCATTTCTAAGAAGTCCATCATGCAAATCTTGAGTGAGAGCCTCTCTTGCCATACCTATCTCCATATCCTTGATATTCAACTCCTCTTAAGGTAACTAATATGCTTAATCAATCCTGGAAGATCTTTAAGGGCTTATAAGATATGACAAATTGAGCGATAGATTATCATTTGAATTCAACTAATGAGATGATGCTCCTAAGTGAAATTTGAAAGAATCAACTAAGTGGTGACTTTTTTAAATTTATTAAAAAAAGATACACCTTATAACACTGTAGAAACTCACTAGATAAGTCATCAATTCAAAGCACATGGATTTGCCTTCCTCTTATATGAATCTGTGTCTAGTATTTCAAAGTGAGATGAGCAACCCACCTTAATCCCGCGAGAAAATGCATTCATTATTATGATATTTTTTTCTCATCTCTTTTCGTTGAAGTCATCTTTGCAAAATTTTTAGGGAGATAAGCCTGATCAATTATTAGGCTTGAAGTTAGTTCCCTCAAAACACTTGGTGGTTCTTAACCAACAATATAATTTAAATATCCATCCTCAACAACTTCTACTCCTATAAGGATGCACCATGAAAAAAAAAGTTATATTTTGGCACGTTTGGGATAGCTTATTTGGTGCGGTGCATAAATGTGTTTTAATAAGTTTTTAAAAAAACTGTGTTTTCAAACTGCTGAAATCAACATATTCACATCGTTTCTAACTAGATGTGATGACAATTTTCTAGCTGTCATCTGATTTAAAAAATAATAATAATAACTACAAATTTTTAATAAATAAATTATTTGTCAATAATTTATCAACAAATTATTAATAAACTATAAGAAACATAATTTTAAAAAATACAATTAAAATTACATGACAAGAATTCATAAAATGTTTGCTATAAAATGAACTTAATTTATAAACCAACGTCTCCCTGTCCGCAAAATAGTTCGCGAGTAGCTCGCGGAAAAGGCTTAAAAAAAAAAAAAAAAAATTAAACCCACCGTGGTTGATGTCTTTCCGGTCTTCTTTTCTCCAGTCAGAAGTCGCTCCTTGCAATCTACTCTTCTATTATAGAGAGAGGGGAGGGAGGGAGCCGAGCTTCTACTCAGCTGAGGACCCTTAGCCTTGAAGAATTGAGGGAGGAGGGAGGAGGGAGGAGTGAGGCGGGGGGAGCAATGCCGCTGTGAGCGGATATGATTTAGATGTTGGATGTCGATGGAAGGTCATACGAAGGCGCCGGAGTTCAGCAGGTAGGTATCGATGCGATCGGAGTCGGATCATCTCCTCCTCCATCATTTAGGGTTGCCGTGGGAAGATCCGGCGTGTAAAGCCGGGAAATCGGGTACCGTGTCATGGTTCGAGGGAGATGGGATGTTAGGGGAGCTACGACGGCGTTCCTTCCTTCTGCATTGCATGGGTTTCTGGTAATCGTTGGCTTTCGAGCGATTTGGTGCGGCCTCTCAATCGGTTGCTAGGTAATCGACTTCTTGTTTGTGGGTTTGGTTTCTGCATTAAAATTTGAAATGGAAGTTAGATCTTGGAGTCTTTTTGTAGATCTAGAATGATATACGGTACATGTGGTGGGATTCTGCTTATGGATAGTTATGCTAGTTTCTTTCTTTGTCGGGATTTGTATTGATATCGAAGGGAACCTGTGTTTGTATCTTTCAGGGTTTGAAGGGTTCTGGGTTTTGGAAAATTGAAGGAGGATTCATGCCTTCGTCGACTGATAGCCTTGGAGAGAGACATTTACGGTAGCGGCTAGAGAAGATGAACTCCAGTGTTCCTCTCGATTGTGCTTTTTTTGAACTCTCCCCAAGACGGACAAGGTGTTTTGGCGATTGAAAGTGAAATTTGGGCTCCAATATATCTCTTTAGTCGTTGCCATTTAGTGAGAATTTTGTTTTTTTTTTTACTTCCTTTTGTTAGCTGTTCTTTTCAGGTGTGAGTTGTTCGTTTCAGAAGACGGCAAGACTGAGAAACTTGCATCCGGTTTCTTGAAACCATTTTTGACCCATCTGAAGGTCGCTGAAGAACAGGCTTCTCGTGACGTTCCCTTCATCAATCTAGAAGTTGGAAGAAGGAAAAATGCTGCCACTTGGTTCAATAAAGGAACCGTTGAGAGGTGTAATGATAAATTCAACATGTACCTCGTGTATTTGAAACAACTAAATTGGTTACTTTTAAAGTACGTTTTATATTAGTTTAGAAGTGAAGAGTATGAATGATTCAATTTAGTTCATTTATAGGTTTGTTCGGTTTGTTAGTACACCAGAGGTGTTGGAGCTGGTCAATACACTCGATGCAGAAATGTCACAATTAGAGGGAGCTAGGAAGATGTATTCTCAGGTATGAACATATGCTATATTCTTGATTCAACTCTCGGTTAAGATTGATTTATTAAAATTGATTGTTTAAACACTTTCTGAAAGTGCCTTTTCTTTTCAGGGAGCAAGAGACCAGCTCTTCGGTATGTGTGATAAGTTCTAATTTATGTGCCTTGATATTGATACGTTCAGCTGAAAGAATTATACTTTACAAGTTTTTAGCTTGCCATATTGCGTTCTGCCTATTAATTAAATCTTAAAATTCACCTTCCAAATGTTGCTTTGCTATTTATATCTCCATATGTTTAGATTAGTTTTTGCTGTTAGCAAAATCACATAAAATCTACATGAAAATTAAATGATAACCCTTTGATTGCATCTTTGAATGATGGCATTTTGTTAAATCGCAAGAAGACTGATACTGTTTTAATTAGTACATGCCAGAGCTACCTAAACATTCTTTTGATTTGAACTGTTACTTCGTGGGAACAATTTGACTTAACAAAGCCTTAAATTTATTCATAAATACATTCAATATTCATACCACTTGGATAACTTTTGTTTGAAGAAGTTTTCTATGCCTCAAACATGGAACTTTTACTTGAATCAGCCATGTATGTGTGGTTGATTGGTTATAAGAAAAAAATCATGTACTATCTTATAAATATATAGTTGAACTCTTTTTAACTCTTTTCCCCCTCTTGAAAATATATTAGAATTTTGTCATCCTACATTTGCCATATCCTGCCACTTTACCTATTATTTATATGAATGATTTGCAAAAATAATTTGTGGAAGTTTTCTAGTAATTATAGCAATTACCAGCATACACTTAATGTTTATAAAAGTTGTATGAATTTTAAAAGATGTAATAAGGTCATGGTTGGTTTAATCGAGAAAGATGTTTCAGTAAACCGTAAAAAATTCATAACAAGAAAATAGTTTCATATAAAATTATTCATTGGATCATGACAAATGCAGATGAATTAAAATTTTTTAAAAGTTCATGCATTATTTCAAATTTCAATGAATACAATCTGCTTCATTCCCTGATTCATTAACTAGTATTGTGAATTCTTATATATATCTTTTTGACTTCACCCTCAAGTTTGGCGCTAATATATCATCAACATATATCTCTAGAACCGCACCAATCTAATTCTTAAAACTATTATTTCTGATAAAATTGTGCCCATTATTTCTAGTGGATGCTATAGGTTGTGAATGACAAATATATTTCAAAGATTCATGGTTTTTATCAGAATATGTTCAATAACAACGCTTAGATTTGTCAGGAAAATTATCAATTAAACAAGTCATTAGAATTTTTTTTTTCAAGCGCGAAAGAACTGACACAGTGCTCCCTAATCCCCGTTTATACACCTAGCTTTTATTCTATTGCTTCTCATTTCTTTGGCTTCTATTGCATGCAATTCCTTGCAGCTTGTTAAATCTCCGACTTGTAATTCTTGTGATTCTTTTACTTATGCTCTCTATTCCTTGCAATTTTTGCGGCTTTTCTGCTTGGGCTTTTTGTTGGCTTGTATTCAGCTTCTTTTATTATTATATTCTATAAATCCTAACCCATATTATTTTTTGCTACATTAGGAGTTTAAATAGAAGTTTCAAGGCAGGCATAAAAATAATTCTATTGCATAAATGAAGTCTTTTTTTGGTGTGAAAACATTCTCTGTATTCAAATATTTTAATCATTGATTATGAAATTCAAGTATTACTGAGGAGGTGTTTTTTTTATTCAAGCAAGAGACTTCCCTACCCGTTTGTTCTTTCATGTTCTCATTTCTCTCTCCCTCTCTTTCTCCACATTTCCTTCTTTTGTTAGTGGATTGTGTAGTTTTTTTTTTTTTTTTCCAATACATTACATTCTGATTTCTTTTTTACACGGTTTCAATCATTGGTGTGATGCTTGTGATTTTTTAAATTTTGTTGTTGTTATTGTTATTTATATTAGAAAGCCAAGGTCACTTATTTGAATCAGATTTTTAATTTTTTTCTGTCAAAATTAGTGAATTGTTTTTTGAGATTAAAAGTTTGCTTTCTGCCAAAATTCATATGTTTTTTGTATAAATTTATTATTTTTAATTTCGCAACTTATGTTAGATTTGTGTTAGAAACCCCTTAAAATCCAAAACTTGAGAGAATATCTCACATAGTTTCTTAAATACTTAAACTGATAATGAATAAATGTCTAATAATTTTGTTACTAGTGATGCATGTAAACCTTGAAGCATTATGATTGATCACTATCAAGTTTAGAAAGAAAGACAAATGGCTCTAAAATAACCCAATACACTTTAACATCGGACAATTCAAATCTCCTTCCACTTTCGCCAAAGCATCTTGATTATCACCTCAGCTCAGGTTCATAAAGCATCTTGATGGATCACCTTAGCCCCCCACCCCTCCATTTTTTATTCATTTCTATATGCCATGGATGACCTAAATTCTGTGAAGTACTTGACTGATTTGTTGCAAGAACCGTTACCTGTTTTTACCTCCAAGCTAATTTGTTTTGGTAACAGAGAACTACCACGCATTACTTGCTGCAGATTCACCATTCAACTCACTCTTTTAATTACACGTTGTCCAGGTGAAAGTGAAACAAAATCTGCTGCAGCTGTAGATGCGACTAAGTAAGTTTCTGGTCTCTCTTAGCTCATTAAATTAGTAACAGGGCTTATGCCTAGTTATAAATCTTTGTTTGGTTTATCTGGTTGATACACCTCAGGTGAACTTGTACCATCTGGAATGCTCGTGTAGCCTGATATTAATGCTTAAAATGAATTTCACGATGCGTTGCATTATTACCTAATTTAGTTAGTTGGGATGCAATGCATCTGGCTGGTGTTGATAAATAGAGATGTAAAAATTTAAATCTAACAGCTTTTTCCAAACTAAAGGCCTGTACTGATATAATTCAAATTATTTTATATAATACCAGAGTGAATCTATCATTTTTACCTTATTCCACTAATTTGGCATTGGCTTTTCGCATGGATTAATCAATTCTATAAGCTGACCCTTCATTAACATGCTATTTAAAGGTCAAACGGTAACATGTGACTTATTGATTCTCATTGATCAAAGGTTATTAACAATAACACAGTAACGGCAGTGACTTTCTTAGATTTGTTCTTAAAATGATAATAAAATTTCTTGTAAAAAATATTTGAATATAATAGAATAAACACATGATACATGTTTACATGATTTGGTAGAATGCACTTATGCTTCCACAAAATGATCAAATCTTCCACTAAGCTTCAAGAGAGAGGTATTAGGTATTTTCAAGGATTTCCCTTGACATAAAGTTAGAGAGAAGGATAGGATATCACTTTATTTATGTTAATGATTGAGAAGGATGGCAACTGTTTAGTACAAAAATGAAGGCTAGATGTGGAGAAAAGATGTTGAGATACTTGGAGTTTAACATCAAATGTTGAGACACTTAATGTCTGCCATCAAGTGTTTCTTAGGGTGCGTTTGGAGCTGCTTTTTCGCCTGAGTTTGAAACTGAACCGTGCTTTTTACTGTTTTAATAGTATGTTTGGGCTACTGGTATTCCAAATTGCAGTGGTTTTTTATTAAAAATGTAAACGTTTCGCTGAGCCCGCGTTGCTCGTTCAAAATTTTAATTGCCACATTTACCCAGGCGAATTGTATTAGTAGGTTTGTTGTCAAGAAAACCACTGTAGCTTCTGTGTGTGTCAGAAACTTGATCCACCGACAGTGTGTCACAATTGTATTAGTCCTGATAATAGCACCATAACTCTTGATTTGCTCACTAACAAATTAATTAAATTCTTGAAATATTTTTATACACTGTGGTTTCTCACGCAAGTATACTTATTGTTTCAGTAATATATGACTATAAAAGAGTCCAAGATGTTGAACCCACATGGATTAAATGAAATCGAAAATAGGACAATGTTCTTGTCTACGAAATTCGTTCTTAGTTTGGAATTTTGAATTACTTAAGTTATGCTATCAATCCCGCCGTAATAATCTAAAATTACTTCTATAAAATATCTAAGTATGCAATAAAAATTTGTTTTTACCAAGTGCTAAGAGTGCTATTCCTTGTGGTGATTATAATATAATGTAGATGTGGAAGAAATGCGAAATAAAGTAAAGCATGTGACAAATAGGAGCATAAATCTTGTTTACCCTCTTACGAGCATGTAAATAAGTTAGGATTAACTTAGTAATTGGTCTAAACTGTTACCCTAGAAATGTCCAAGTTATCCATTAACTCATCTCCCTAACCTTTGCATATCCCTATAAGGTTATTCATACATTATAATTCATTGTGATTTCCTTAGTTGTTTATGTCATAACTCTTCCGAGTTTCTTATGGTTGAACAACATATTTTAACAAATCAATTTGACCATATTGATAAGTAAATTAAGTTCAAAAGGAAACCATCACAAATATAGATAAAATACAATTTCACATTCAATCTAACAATCCCACATGTCTACTATAATATCACAAAGAAAACAAGGGATTCTACTCAAAATTCATGGATAAAACATAACATGCATGCCTTGAATTAAAGAGTTTCAACATACAAGTATTACAAACAAATAGCACAAAGAAACTTATCTCTCTACCTCAATCCTCTTGAGAATGCTTTACCCAATTATTTTACTCCTCTCCTGCAACTCTTTACACAATAGTAAATACAAATCACACTACTCACACCCTAAACTTGCATAGAATAAGCTTAAGAACTCTCACATTAATGGAGGAAAATCTCTCTCAATCCTCCCTCTCTAATCCAAGTGTTGCTCCAGAGTTCTTCCTCCTTCTCCTTGGGCGTCTCTCTCTATTTTCTCATGTAATTGCTCTTTAATAACTCCCAAAAACTGCCTTGATTCGCCCAAAAATCGTTTCAAAGTGATGACTGAAAATGCTCAAAACTGTGCAGAAATCGGTACTGGCGCCCAGGTGTCGCGATATCTGGGGCGTAGGCGCCGTTGTGATCTAGCTCCATAGCTTTGCCTTCAATGGATTGGCGTTCTAGGCGTTCTGCTTCTGGCGCCATGACCTTGGCTTTGGTGGACTAGACGCCATGGTTCTGGCGCCATGACCTTGTCTTAACAAAATCTGTTTTTTCTCTGAATCTTTTCCTTTTCGCTCCATTTTCCTTTCACTTCGTTTCAGAACTAATACCTGTTAAATCTGCAAGAAAAAAATAAAAAAATATCTTTCTTTAAAGTGCAATTTAATTCAAAAAGATGTGCAAAACATAAAGAATTTAATGCAATCTTTTCACATATCAAACCACCCCCAACATCTACAAACACCACCACCATCACACCATAACCTCCACTAAAACCCATTAATCACAACAAAATGAGAAAGTGAGCAACATCACCACACCATTTCTACCACACCACAACCGTCACATAAACACCACTACAACCCATAAATGACCACATAATGTGAAAGGGAGCACCACCACCATCACAACACCACCACCGCCACTACCATCACACCATCATTGCCACACCATAACCACCACAACAACTCTTAAACCACAACATATGAGAGAGCAACACTACCACACAATTTCCACCACACCACTACTATGCATACAAAAAAAAAAACACGCGATCAGTTACCAGACACCCCATTGGTTTTGAAAAGGTGATCATCTTCCTCCATCAGACCACGAATCACATTAGACAAGATAACCTCAAACTCAAGTAACATTCACTAACTGAATTGAGCAAAGACACCCATAACCCGAAATTGCCGTGGGAAAAGAGAACCCAAAAATCCATTCTTGCAGACAAAGATCAAAAAGTGCTAAGAGACCAGAAGTCATAAAAGAATAAGGATATTCCAAATCCTTCTCTATAACCGCAAACCCCATACACCAAGGAGAGCACATACCGACTTCTCCAAAATTCACAAAAAAAAAATGACTTCCACAAATTCACAAGAAAAACGAGCCCCGTTCTTCCAACCACAATTCACAAATAGTAAAGAGACAAAAAAACAAAGTTCCCTACAGACACACGGAAAAAACGAAACAGGGAACTTCCGAATCTATCTATTCCAACAACGAACTGCAGGGAGCAAAGAAACCACAAACCAGAGAAGAACAATAAATCACAAATCGAGAAGAGCAAAAGGGCTGCATATCGGGAGCTACGGCAACAAAACGATCGCATACCACATACCACAAACCGCAAACCGCGACAAAAAATCAAAAATAAACATTAATGAAAGTTGGCAGGGAGGAACCAGAGATAGTAGGAGAGTGGAGGAGAAGTGAACATCGACAATCCCTCACCGGAGAATGAAGAAAGGAAAGGGAAGAAAATAAACTCCAGACAACTTCATCACTCAAAGGAATAGGCAGAGAGGGGCAGTCGGGTAATCGCGAACCAAGTGAAACGGCGAATGCTGGGGCCTCGTAGGTTATGGAGTTTACGCCACATTTTTAATTAAACAGATGTGTCGTTCTTTCCAAATGCTAGAATCAACATTTTAAAAACACGCCGCAACGAATGAGTTGCGCCAAACAAAGTCTTAGCATCTAATTTACCCCAGATGGTCTTCTAGAGGTGGCTCATAAATTCGACATCCCGTTTAGAAGAGATGGTCCTAGGAATGCCGTGAAGTCTTCATTATCTCTCGGAAGTACAAGTCGGCAATGTCAGATGCGTCTGGTGTCCTGTGGTAGGTCACGAAATGCGCCATCTTTGAAAAATGGTCTACTGCCACCATTACTAAATCCTTGTTCTGTTGTGTGCGGGGAAGTCCTACCACAAAGTCCATGCTAACGTCGCGCCTCAGTTACTGATAAAGGAGTGTACAATCTCGTATGTTGCCTGCAGGTTTTGGCGATATTGCAATTCCTACACTGTCGGATGTGTCGCTCTAAATCTCTCGCTAATCGGGAAGTGCTCTCTCATGAGTATGAGAGTCTTATCCCTGCCGAAATGGCCAGCCAATCTTCCATCGTGGTTCTCCTGAATGATGACCACTCTCATCTAGCATTAGGGAATGCATAAATTATTTTGTTAGAATAAGTAGCCATTTGTTCGGTAGTAGTGCCCGATAGGCTTCTCCCGACATTTCTCCCAAATTTCTTAGAAGTCCTTTGTCTCGTATAAATATTTAATAATCTCAAAACCCACAACGCGAGTCGTCAATAGACGTGATTAGCTGGTGAAGACGGCTTGTGCGCCCGCGATGCAGTTCTGGCTTCCAGCGTTGTGCTTGAGCACAAATTGGAATGAAGCTAAGAATTCCATCCATGCGACGTGTCGCCCTTTTAGTTTTCTCTGATTGCTTAAAAATTTTAAAGCTTTGTGCTCCGTGAATAAGGTGAACTCATTCGTCAGTAATAATGACTCCAATGCTCCAGAGCTCTGACAATGACATAAAACCTCTTGGCGTAGGTTGAATATTTTCGCCGTGCATCATTCAGTTTTTTGCTAGAAAAAAAACGATGGGGTGACATCCTTCATTGAGTACAACCCCAATCACCCTCGATTTCGAACCATTGGTTGAAATCTAGTTAGGCTAGAATTTGTGCTTGAGTCACCGTCTACTTTAGCATGTTGAAGCTGGTCTGAGTTGTGGCTGTCCAAATGAATTCTTTTCTTTTCAATAGTTCTGTGAGGGGGGTGGTGATAGTGTTGAAGTTTCTAATGAATCTTCTGTAGAAGGAGACTGACCCTAGAAATTGTCTTAGCACGATGAATGATTGAGGCGCAATCTAGCTCACAATTGTCTCGATTTTTGTTGGGTCCATCTGGATGTCTGTGCTAAATATGATGAAGAGACATTTCTTCGGGAGGACAGTTTTTCGGCTTCTAAAACCCCTAAAACTGCCAGAAGGTTTTGCAAGCATTCTCGTTGGATTTACCATATAATAAAATATTGTTGAAGTAGATCATCATGAATTTCTCAATGTGGCTCAGGAGCACTTGATTTATCAATTGCATGAAAGTGTTGGGTGTGTTGGACAAGTCGAGAGGTATAAGTGTCTATGTGTAGAGATCATCTCATGTCTTAAAGGTTGTTTTTTCACTTGTCTTCTCCAATGATATCCACTGCGCAAGTCGATCTTAAAGAAGACAGTGACTCCGTGTAACTGATCTCAGAGATCATCTGAGTATGTTATGAGAAATCAATATTTGATGGTAATTTTATTAATAGCCCGACTGTCAATGCACACCCGCCATGAACCGTCCTTCTTGAACACAGACTAGGGCTCTCTCATACTAATCATCTCGTAACGAGATCCCACACCTGATGCTGCAGCTCCTCGTACTCCACAGGTCGCAGAATGTAAACGGGTTGATTTGGTAACACCAATCCTGCTATGAGGTCTATGGCGTGTTGGATGTCATTTAGTCGTGGTAATCCGTCTGGAAGGCTATAAGTCATTATGTCCCGAAAGTCGTGTAGTAACAGCGGTAGACGTGCGGGTATCTCACTCTCCTCGTCGGTATCTTCTAGGAGGACTAAGCAAGTGCCATCGACACATCTCAAGCTAATTACAGGAAGGCGGCCCGTGAGACTAGTGCATCCTCTGTGTCGATCATGCTTCTCGCATCCTTGACAGGTAACAACATAATGCACTCCTCTTTCTTCTTAAACGTGTAGGTGTTCTTTAAGCCGTTGTGTTGAGTTTTACAGTCGAACTGCCGCAACCTCCCCTGTAGAATGTGACGTGCGTCCATCAAAACCACATCACACCAAAGTTGCTCCTGTAGTTGATCGTCGATTAAGAATTTGACTAAGCACTGCTGTTCTACGCGTATCTCATTCTCCTTTTTCAGTCGGGTGAGAGAATAGATGTTTTTGTGGCTAATCTCAACTTCACCGTTAGCGTGGACATGACGTTTTCAAAACTTCTACTGTCGATGATCGAGCTGTAGACTTTGCCTTTTACAGTACACGTGGTGCAGAGATGCTGTGCCTCATCCATGCTGGGTCTCTTTCTTATTCTGACTACAAGACCCTCCGTATAATCAACATTTTGTTTTCTTCTTTAGGATGTTGAAGTGCTTCTTCTAAACTATCCTCTTTCTTGGCTTCCCCAACTTCCTAGACGACGCCATCTTCAGTGAATGAGACATCCTGGCTTGTGGAACAATTGGCAACGATGTGGCTATAACAAACACTTCCGGGCAAGAACTGTCTCGGATGATCTATCCTTTTCTTGTTTTGTCCGCTCAGGGTGATCTTATTGCTTCATGGTATTTTTTTCTCAACACCGAATGGGATCTTATCGACAGGCTTGTTATAGGTGATGGCTTGAATGTTGACTACTATCAAAAAGAGGATTGTGACTGGCCTACTTCTGCTGGCTTTCTACCTTTAATGCCAGGGTCTGGACATCGCCTAAAGTTCAATAGGGTTGTAATTGAACAACTTTGCTAATGACGAGTTTTAAGCCCCCAAGATAACTGGGGATTGTGTGGTCTTTTTGCTCTACTAACTCACACTTCATCTGTAATTAATCAAACTTTGTCGTGAACTCCTCGACTGAAAGGTCTCGTGACTCTAGGTTGTGGATCGTGAGGAACATATCACGATGATAATGGGGTGGCAGGCATTTGCATAGCTTTCTTCATTTTTGCACACTGGGTGATCTTGTTGCTTCTGTCTCTTTTGCACTATCGCTGCAGATTTTTCTACAGTACTTTTCTTCAATTTGATAGCGAATAGTATAACTTATTTATCCCAGGGTACCTCTTTATATTTAATGATGCATTCTACACTTTGCAACCACAGACTGGCGCCTATGCGCCATAACTAACATGGGCGGTTTCTGCAACAGTTATGCACTAATTGGGGGTTATGAACAGGGAGAAACAGTTCGATCATCGAAAAGGATCATTTGTGAAGTCAATGAAAGAGTCCAAGTGTGCAGGAAAGTAGAATTTAAAATTAGATTTTGTATTTTTCTGCATTTTCTTGGAGAGAATTGAGAGGAAATTGTAAAGGATTGTTGTGAGCAGTGTAGGAAACACTTGGAGATCATTTAGGGAGGAGTTTTCACTTCTTTTCTATGGGAAAAATGTAAGTGTTTTATTCTATATGGTCTTATATTAATTGTGAATTTGTTGTGTGTGAATTTTCTTTATTATAAGATAATGAATTGTGTTTTTTTTCATGCATTGTGAGTAGATCATTTTTACCTTATGTGATGAGGTAGTAGTATGTGTTGGATAGGTGGATACATTTAGAATAAGTTTTTATTCATTATTGTGATGGTTTTTACTTCATGCTTAATTTACTTATTAATTTGGCCAATTGATATGTTAAAACATGTTGTGAATCCATAATGATTCAAGAGGGCTATGACTTTAACTAGTAGAAACCACATTGCACTATTGGGTGAAGGAAAAATAGTTCATAAGACAGTGCAAATAGATAGGGAGATAGGTTTTGATAGGGGTAACTTGGAGGCTTCTATGGTGACAGACAAATACTTACCTGGTTAAGCCAAACTTCTTTATACACTCAAAACAGGGTAAAAAAGAAGAATGCTTCTATTTGTCACTAATTACAATCTATATACTAAGTGTTCCATTCCTATGCAAATTACATACTTCATTGCAAGGGGTGATTATTTTTCATAACTTGACCTTTCTCAACTTATTTAAGTTTAGTAAAATTAACTTTAGAGTAAATCTATAGGTTTAGCGACAATTTGGAAGAATTTACAAGCATAATTTAAATCGACTTTACTTCCATGCTAAGACTCGTTATAGTAGGCTAGACATTTTTCTTAAGTTTTTAAGATAACAACATTCCCTGTGGGATTGATACTCCAGACTTAAAATCTGATACTATTTGAACTATATATATGCTTGCGTAAATATCTAGTGTGTAGTGCTAAATTATGGAAAAAACTTAAGTTATAAAATTTATAATACATTTTTGATTTACAATATTTCATCCAAAAACACTAGGTATCCGGTACGATCGGTCACTAGACAAGATAAGTAAGAAAATAGGCAAGGATTATAGGAGAGTGGAAAGGCAAAGAAAAGAATGTGAAATGCAGCCCAAGTAAGAAGGTAAGGATTTGAAATGGGAGAAATTAGAACAAGAGATGACAAGAGGTAGAAACTAACACTTCTACTGGTTCTCGTCGGTCCGGTCCAGCAGGACGACTGATTGGTCATTTGCTCGTGCCGGCCCGAACCTCAGATTCCTGTGGCACAATTACGCATTTTCTTCTTTTCCTTGCTAACAATAACGACTGCCCCCAACTAATCCCTCCTTTTAGGGTAAACCTTGGTGCGATAGAGGCAGAATACTCAAACAAACTAAATTCTCACCAACACTTATCATGACTTGTAAAATCAGGATCCAGTGGGCGATGAGCTAGTTTAAATAAATCGTCTCAATATTCGTAATGCATTTCATTTCATAATTCATTCACTTTCATATACTTGGAAGCGTCGAAATTCATATCACCAATATATATATATATATATATATATATATATATATATATACCTGCTAAATCTAATATAATAGTATGCACTCAAAAGTCTATACAAATGCCTAAAATTGTATAATGCAAAAGTTTTACATTTTATATCTGGCTACTTGCCCTGATATTTTTTATCCCTTCCGAAAAGTCAACAACATAGAATGGGTTACAACAAGCTTAGCGAAATAATCAAAACTAAATAAAATAATTTATAGATGAAAAAAAAGAAAGTATGATTATATGTAGCTCATGTACTTGTGTTCAACATGTCACAATATATTATATAATCGTATAAAACATGTAAAAGAAAAGACATATAATATAGAAAATAATGACAACTATATAAAACATGTGTAATCATAGCCATATTTATAAGTCATCAATCTAATCATAAGAATAACATTTATAATTTATAAGCCCCAATTATTCTGATACCATGTCATTTAGTCGTCACCTAGTCTGAAGATTTTCATAATTCTTGATAAAGGTTGGACCCCTCTCAACATAATAGTTATCAATAACACCCTGATACTAACAATTCCCAATTTTTTTTTTCCCGTCTAATATCAACGATTCTCAGTATTTCATCTCCGTTTGATACCAACGGTTCCCGACATTTCAACCTCATTTGAATACCAGGAGTTGAGAATCCCATGTTTCTTATCATACGTACTTGCGAGCGAGATGATCTGTTTGAGTGAAAGAGATGAGAGAGGGCTCCATTTGAATGTAAGTAACGGGCTATGGCCTCTACCGGAGGAAGGGATGCAGCTAGGGACTGACAATTTGAACAAAAGAGTCCAGAGATCACTCAGTTTTGGTTGCTTTCGTATTACCCTTCTCTTGAGTACAAGAGAGGCCATCGAGATTCACAGAAGCAATGTGAAGAGGGAGTGTGTGATCACAAACTAAATGTTGAAACGACAACACGCGTAGGAGGGCTTGTGGGCCGTTTGAAGGGATTCCGATGACTGCAGGGAGGATTCCATCTGCTGGACGACTGTTGCAGGGGCTCCAACGGCTGATGGAGAGCTATGATTTATTTTTTCGCTTGATACGATGAAAAAATTATATTATTTTCTTTATTAAGCGTTAAATTACAACCTTTCTCCTTATATAATTAGTAAAGGCTAGTGCAAACCTAATTCCCACCATTGCAACTTACCAAAGATGCAACAACTAATAAAAGGAAAGAAATACAACATAAGAAGAAAGAAATTAACGAGAATAAATCTAAATAATAAACTCAGAATTCCATAGTTTGTAGATTTAAATCTTAACATAAATCATGTCATGGATGGAATAGTTGCTTTTGTGCCCGGTTCGAAGAGTATATTCTGCTTTAGCCTTTAATGTCATACAAACATTTTGAAGACAAAACTAGTAGTCCTCTCGCTGCATTGTGTTGAAGATTTGGTCAGCTGTTCAAGGGTTCAATGCTTGTTGTTTCTTTTGAGCGTTTGTAGTAAAGGTGGTTGGCAAAGGAAACCAGTTTTGGGAAGGCATGAGAAAGTTATTTTGGTGACATTGTCGTTTACAATTTTAGATTGGAATAATTATTTATATTTTGGAAGAATTAAGTTGAAAGAAAATTTCTAAGATACTTAGACTGGCATTTGTATGTAAAGATTCCGCAAACTATTTTTGTAAAAGCAAACTTTTGAAATGAATTAGTAGAGATGTGACAGTGATGATTGAAGTTAAGTTGGAAAATTCAATTGTACACAAGAGCATGTTCTGTACAGAGCTTACATTTTCTTCAGAAAATTTTGAATTCATATTTATTCCATCCATTCAATATTTTTTTATTTTCCCTCATTGTCTTACGATTGGACTGTTAGTTGCGGTTATCATCTTAATTATTATTGCATCATGATGTAAGCTTTAAAGATTCAACTTTCAAATCTAACATCAATATGTGGGAAATCTTATCAACTACTAATACTTTAAGGTTAAGCAATTACTAGGCTTTTTCTCTTGTTCTAGTATTTTTATTTTAAGCCGTGATAAAGGCAATTGAACTGCATCATCTAGCGCTATTATTGTTGAGCTAAAATTTGCTGTTTATTCTGTGCAGGAAAGAGCTTCTGAGAGCAATTGATGGACGGCTTCTTACTGTAAAGCAGGACTTGGCTACTGCTTGTGCTAGGGCATCAGCTGCTGGTTTCAATTTAGAATCTGTATCTGAGCTTCTCCTTTTTGCGGATCAGTTTGGTGCAATTCGCTTGAGGTTCGCGCTAACTCAATGTTTTTATTACCATTTAGAATTTGACACTATGAGTATCAAATGGACAGTCTAAACTATCGATTGTCTTAATATCATAAAACTAATTATATATTCAATTTCATAAGATTTAAAAATTACTTGATCTTCAATTGAATGCAATAAAATTTTCCAATGGGATGGCTCAAGCTGCACACTAATTTTTATTTGAATGTGTAGAAACTTTCAAATGGCTTGAAATTAAATTATGGGTTTACAGGATTTAGAGATATTCAGTGGATTTAATTGCATTGGAGATCATAGGCATAATTATGGTTTCTCATGTGGGCTCTTATTTGTCTTTTTATCATTCTTGTATTTTTTGCCTTGGATAATGAGTGGCTGACCGATTATAAGAATTGATGAAACTCTATCATTAAGTTATTTTGATGTCATAGATCACACAATCATTTGGTCATTTCTTCCTAAGAGGTGAAAAGCCCTCTTATATGTTGATAGATTGATAGGGAGGGAGGGAGAGTGTCTGATTATCTTGTGAGTTTTGCTACCTATGAGGGGACGAAATACAAAAATTTGACTAATAGTTGTTAATTAGATTTTTCATGTACCAATTACATCCTTACTCTTTCTGGGTGTTGTGAAACATACGAAATTTAAACCGATCAACAACGAAGCGAAAAAAAGTAGAATGAGAAAATTCAGACCAGAAAAACAGTAACACAGCGGAACACAGAAATTTACGTGGTTCGGCAAATTGCCCATGTCCACGGAGTTGCAGAAGATATTGCTACTTAGGAATTTACACCACTTGATCACCTCGACTTACAAGAAGGATCTCTCACTCTCACTTCGTTTCTCTCTTTTCTTCTGTCTCTACACTTAGATACACCGAAGAAGACAAACTTACAAGAGAAATAAACAAACCACCAAGAAGAAGCCAAGGGAGAACAATATTCTTCTTCTTCTTTATTCTTCTTCTTCCTCTACCGCAAAGAACTACTCCTCCTTGCACTTCTCTTCCACTGTCTCGTGGAAGCCCGAAGAACTCTTCCTCTATCCCGAGAAAGCCCGAAGAATAACTCAAAACGTGACTTAGAAACTAAAGGAACTGTCCGAAGTTTTTTATCACAAACAAGAGGAAGTGGAGAGATGCTTCACTTCATAAAAGAGGAAGGCGTGAGTGGTTATTTGTGAAGAGGTGTGACTCTCCAAAGTAAAGTAACCGCCTAAGCATAGTGGACCGGGCTCCACAGTTTCTAGCAATTCTCTTACTTGGAGATCGGCACAAAGGTTGCAACATTTCCTCTCTCAAACTGATATCCTCCACTGGCAGTGTCGCCTTTTCTTTCAACATGTATCCTCCACCTTGAATCCTCCAACTTGAATTCTCCACCTCTGCAACTCAAAACTCTGTCTTCACTCCAGAAGACCAATAGAAGCTGTGCACAACTTCAGTTTATCAAGAGTAACACACTTAGTTAACATATCAACATGCTCCACCTAGCTTTGCACCTCCAAGCTATTTCCTGGGTCACTCTTGTCTCTTCTTACAACTCCTACTGCATGGGGAACATCCTGCCTCTGCTGAAAGTCGTTTTCAACAAGTTTAGCCTTATAACTCTTACTGACATCACGCTCAGTCTTCACCCGATATACACACTTGTTGTGCAATGTCTTCTTCCCTGGTGGAAGTTCTGTCAGCTCTCACTTGAAATTTCATCTTGTAAGATTTCTTCATACCTCTGTGGTTCTTCAACATCTGTGGAACAGCATAAATGGGTGCCCCAGACCCACTTTCCTCTTCACTTCCATCACTGCCATGCATTGTGGCCTCTGGTAGATTTCCTACCACATTTAAAGCCCCTGAATCTAATATCAAGTCTTCAACAGAACTATGAACTGTCAATAATAATGTATCCTGTGATTCTTCAGATATCACATTTGCGCTATCATTCTCCATCTTCTTAGGATTCATGCAGTTCTTCTTTATAAGACCAGTGTTGCCACAATTCCAACAGGTTGTCTGCTTACTAAACTTCTGTTTTGATCTCCCTATACTCGAGTTCCTGTTATGTCATCTCCCTCATTTGCGCTATCATTCTCCATCTTCTTAGGATTCATGCAGTTCTTCTTTATAAGACCAGTCTTGCCACAATTTCAGCAGGTTGTCTGCTTACTAAATTTTAGTTTTAATCTCCTTATACTCGAGTTCCTGTCATGTCATCTCCCTCTGAAATCAACATTCAGTGCTGAACTCGAACCTGAGATCTCGTCAGAATTTTTCCTGCGAACTTCCTCAGTTAAAATCAAAACACGAATATCATCATATTTCAGCTTGGATTTACTTGTAGAACTGCTAACTGCTATTCTCATAGCTTCTCAACTATCTGACAATGAAGCCAACAAGATCAGTGCACATATCTCATCATCAAAATCAATTTCCATAAACGACAATTGATTTGTGATAGTATTGAAAATATTCAGGTGTTGAGCAACAAAAACACCTCATCTTTAAATTGAATAACTTCTTCATCAAATGCACATTGTTATTCGCCGATGGTTTTTTCATACATACCTGATAAGGCTGCTATGAGATCTACAATTGTCTTTTCCTTGACGACAATGTGTGCAACGGATCTTGATAGGGTCAATCGAATAACCTCCAGAACTTGGATCCAACAAATTCCATTCAGCTTCATCCATCCTTTCAAGTATTTTCCCTAATTACGGAAGATGAAGTTTCTTCCCATAAAGATGACCCTCTATCTGTATTTTCTAATAACCAAAAATCTGTGTGATCAAACTTCTCGATCCCTGAAAACTTCACTTCATCTGCAACCATCATTCTTCCTCAGATCCGAAATCACGCTCATACCAGTTGTTGTGAAATATACGAAATTTAAACCGATCAACGATGAAGCGAAAAAAAAATAGAACGAGAAAATTCACACCAGAAAACAGTAACACAGCGAAACACAGATTTATGTGGTTCAGCAAATTGCCTATGTCTACAGTTGCAGAGGATATTACTACTTGAGGAATTTATACCAATCGATCACCTTGACTTACAAGTGGAATCCCTCACTCTCACTTCGTTGCTCTCTTTTCTTCTCTCGCTTTTCTTCTCTCTCTACACGTAGATATACCAAAGAAAACTTTACACAGAGATACACCGAAGAAGACAATCTTACAAGAGAAATAAACTCAATTTTTATTTTGCCACAAACCACCAAGAATAAGCCAAGAGAGAACAATCTTCTTCTTTTTTCTTCTTTCTTCTTTCTTCTTCTTCCTCTACTGCAAGGAATTACTCCTTGCATTTCTCTTCCACTGTCCTGTGGAAGCCCGAAGAATTTCCTCTATCCCGAAAAAACCCGAAGAACTCAAAACATGACTTAGAAACTAAAGAAGCCATCCAAAGTCTTTTATCATGAACAGGATGGGAGAGAAGAGATGCTTCAATTCACAAAAGAGGAAGACGAGAGTTGTTATTTGTGAAGAGGTGTGACTCTCCAAAGCAAAATAACCGCCCTAGCATAGTGAACCGGGCTCCACCGTTTCTAATATTGCTGTCTATCTTTTCCTGTGAGTATATATCAGGCTGTGTGCTTCTGCTATTCCACGTTGTACTTGTGGCCTCTTCTTGATATGTTCACCAGGAAGATGGCTTTATAACCATATTGTTGCCTTTTTCCCCCACCATCACCACTTTGACCATTTAACAAGTAGAGATTTTAATGACATCCACAAGTTACAAAAGCAGATTTGAACCATCTCCAAGGTCCATTTTCATAATACGGTAAATTAAAAAGCTATTCAGAATCTGAATGGATTTCCAATTTAGCTTCTTTCAAATGGTTGAACATTTAAGTTGATATCCTTGGCTGGGAAAAATATTACATCAGTACTACACACGTAGAAATACCGTGCGTAGCCAATAAAATCACGCCACACGCGACAGGAAGAAAGAAATGACACAATAACACGGGGAATATTCTCTTCGTGTTATTCATGTGTTATTGCATATTATTCATGTGTTATTGCGTGTTATTCATGTGTTATTGATGTGTTATTGTGTTATTATAACACAAAGAATATTCTCAGGATACAATAACAAATGAATAACACACAATAACACTTGAATAACACGGGGAATATTCCCGACAGAAAAAACAGCGCAATAACACGGGGAATATTCTTCCTCGTGTTATTCATGTGTTATTGTGTGTTATTCATATGTTATTGATGTGTTATTGTGTTATTATAACACCAGAAATATTCCTAGGACACAATAACACATGAATAACATGGGAGGGAATATTCCCCGTATTACTGCGCCGTTTTTTTTTCTCTGTCGCGCAGGGTGTGGTGGCGTTATTTCATTCGCTACGCATGTTACTCTACATGCGTAGTACTGATGTAATATTTTTTCCCTTGGCTGACAGCTTGACCTATAAGCATGCACGACATAAAATCACCTGTGGCAAATGTTGTCATTTTGTTATTTTCCCATATATCTTCTGAATTAAATGTTAGCATATGGTAGGATCTGCTAGCTTTCTGCTTGGTTGAATGTTATTATTTAAGTGAAGAAAATAACACCGCAATTTCTTTTTTATTGGTTTTGGATGCAGTGAAGCATGTAAAAGCTTTCTCTCCCTGCCTCAGCGTCGGCCCGAGTTGATTAGCCATCAGCAGTCTATGACACCACAAGCAACCCATCCACAGTGGAAGAGCTTCAATGATGCCAATGTTCGTTCCTCTTCTAGCTCTGACATGTCAATAGATGAACCAGAAGTTGAGCAGACAGACCCTGCCAAATCAGCAACTTTTCATAGTGATGCACAACTGCATAGCCTCAGCTCATATAAACAACAAAAGCAAGCTGTAGATGGAACAAATACTGCCACTACTGTGAAGCTGAAACCAAATTCACAGCATTTGGTAGATAAGGGGCTGGAAAAGGTGGATGATCGAGCTTCTGGTGTTGTATCTTCAGCTAAGTCTATGCAGCAGGCTGGAGGATCAAAAAGATTAACTGTACAGGATCGGATAAATCTTTTTGAGAGCAAGCAGAAAGAACAATCAGCTAATCCTAATATTGGAGGTGGCAGTTTTGGTGGTCCCACTGTTGGTAGATTGTCTGGAACTAGAGGGGAGCACCGTAGAAACCAGTCTGATGTTTCTGTGGAGAAATTAGTTTTGAGGAGATGGAGTGGTGCTAGTGACATGAGTATTGATCTCAACAGTAACAGCACCACCAGCACTGACCGCAAAGAGAGTGGTAGCACTGCAGGCACTCCAACTTCTGCCAACTTGCAGCATCAAATTACTAGCAGAAGTTCTGAGAATGATGATCGTGGTTTAACTGAGGCATCAAAATCTTGCGCTAGGTTGGGTTCTAAAAACAGCTTGTTGGCAACTTCTTCAACTTTCTCTACATCTCAGTGTCCTGATGGAACATTCCCAAACAGTCGTGAATCTCAGAGCAGGGATGCAGTTCATAAGCAAGTCATTGCTTCAGCCACCATGGAGCCACCTGGATTTACCAAGGAGGAACAACCAAATGCTTGGAACCATATGAACTGTTCTCTGGAGGCTTTAGAGCATGGTGAAATGTGTGTGGAAATTGTTTCTCAAAGCAGAACAAAAGGCTTTTCCAACTCTAGAGAGGTTGTCATAACAAGGGAACCAGCAGCGTCTCAAACTAATTCCAGGTCTACTCCGGCGGAGCTTGTTTATGATCAAATGGTGTCTCAGATTCCTTGTATAGCACCTCCAGCTTTAGCAGTGCCATCTGAGCTAAAAAATCAAGCTAATCTCTTAGCCCAACAAAGAGATCAGAGTGAAGTAGACGGCATTGCTGTGAAAACTCAACGGACATCTGGGAACAAATTTAGGTCTTTTGCTGGCAAAATGGAAGATACTGGACTAAAATCTATGGGTGACTCAGATTCCCAAATCCAATTTAAACCTTCCATGGGAAAGACAGAAGACATCTCTGCAAAGGATGACTCTGGGCATCCTAAAACCCAAGGTAGTGGTTTTAATGAAGTTCTGATGGCAACACATACAACTATTACAGCTCCTCAGGTACCATCACAAGTTTTTTCTGCTAAAGCACGACAGGGTTCTGCTTCTGCGGGATCGAGAGTTTCTGGGAAACCATCTGGAACTGACAAGAAGTTTCAAGAAAGAGGGGTTGAATTAGTTCATGCCGAAGACAGCAGTGTCCAACCATTTCAGGGCAGGAAAATTAATGAGGGCATGGAAGCTCCTTTTTCACATGAGGATTCTCAAGCTGCAAGACTAAACAGGGATAATCACGAGCTTAATGACGCCCTTCACCTGAAGGCTGAGGAGTTAGAAAAGCTTTTCGCTGAGCACAAGCTCAAGAATCATGGTGATCAGATATCTTCTGCACGAAGAAGAAAAACTTTGCTTGATCATTCAGCCAGGTCTCTGGAGAAAAAATCTGCACTATCTCCTACTAAGCAAAAGCCTGAAAAGAGCTTACTGAGGCCGGATTCAAGCAATGTTGCTGAATTTGATTCTGACTTGTTGCCAGGAATGATTGAAAATTTTGATTTGTGTGATGCCAATATGCAAAAGATAGGAAATCACCTTCCAACAGATGTTCCAAGAGGAAAACTCTATGGAAAATATATGCAGAGAAGGGATGCTAAACTAAGTCAGGAATGTGGGTCCAAGAAGGCTCAGAAGGAAGCCAAGATGAAGGCAATGCATGACAGCCTGGAGCTTAGCCATGCGGAGATGAAGGCCAAGTTTGCAAGTTTTTCTGATAGACAAAATTTGACATCTTCTCGTCATCGGCAAGAGAAGATGCGGTCTTTCAATGCTCGTTCAGCTCTTCAAGTTAAGGACCAGGTACTAAGCTGACATCCTGAGAGCTTATGTTCTTAGTGCTTTTATGCTAAGTTTTTCACATATGTTAGTTTTATATGCCATTGGATCAGTTGCATTAGGCGTTTTGACATTTAAGCATTTGTGATGTATAATGATTTTGATCGAGTAGTGCTTATCATGAAACATAACCTATGTGGTCTATAATAGGCACATATTCAAGATAAATGAGGTTGTTCTTCCTTCTCCCACTCCTGAGATCTAATCTTGCATGGGCATGGGTTCCACCTAATTGCTATTGCAACTATACCAAATAATTCTGAAGTATAGCTATGTTTCCTGCATTGCTACACTCACATCTACACATGCATCCTTGCATGCCAATAATTAGTCCTAACGAGATTTTTTTCTCCCCATACGGCCTGATGAACTAGCCTTGCTTCCGCTGCATCGGTAATCGTTCTATTGCATATTTAATTTTTCCAACATAATTTGAGTATCTCTTAGATTCTTTAAACTCTCTTCTAGATGTTAGACTCCGTCGATTTTTTAAGACAAAATCTTCCGCCAAACTGAACATCACTACCATAAATAACTCTACAGATTGCCCACATCCAGTTCATGTTTTGCTATTTTCCCTCGAGATAATTATGATCAAATTCTTTAATAGGTGAAAACCAGTATATCAGTGTCATAGGCTTTGTCCAATATTTTTTTTCCATCGGTGAAGTATGATAATTCAACATACTAAACATCATTACCATAAATAGCATTACTTCTTTAGGTTCTATTATTGCTGCCTTCACTGATATGACTTTGGTTTAGATTTAATGGCATCCTGCCTCATGACAAGTAATCAACGCTTATATTTCTTCATTGCACATGTTTCATTTGCTACGTATTGTTGTTACTGATGATTCCCCATCCTTAATTTCTGGAAAAGTTATTGTTCAGTCTTCTCAGATTCTTGCACTCTTAGATGTATTATATCTTCCTCAAATTTCAATAAATTTTCTATCTATAGATTGTCTTATTACAACTCATAATTGTTTTTTTTTACCTTTCATCCTACTCATTACCTTTAAGGATCCTAGCTTGAAGAAGACTATTGTTAGGGTTATTGAATTTGGAGTCATCTGCTTCGTAACACTTGCTCTTCTTTTGTCCTTATCTCCACTACAACTATTTATCAATGCCACCTTCGCTTTGAACAACTCATTTTTCTTCAACCCGAGGAATTTGTTTCCTCTCTTCCAAATTATAATGCCTTGCTTGCAAATTGGGTAAAAAAATAATGTGCTTCCGTTGTATACTGCTAGTCGTCTTCTTTCTTTTGAATTTTTCACTTCGATATTCGGGGTTGAAGGCTTATGCTCACTCCTTCAAGATTCCACTATTTGTTTCATTAATTGATGATCATTTTCGAGTGATTGATTATGCTTATTAAAATGTTGGTTAAAAGTCCTTGATATTTTTGGCAAGTTTAATCATGATGAAGCAAAAGTTTAGTTTTATTTCTTTACACTTGTTCTTCTTTTGTCGTCTCCACTACAATTCAAGGTATTGAATTTGGAGGCATCTACTTCTTAACAATTGCTTTTCTTTTGTCCTTACATCCACTACAACTATTTATCAATGTCACAAGCGCTTTGAACAACTCATTTTTCTTCAACTCAAGGAATCTGTCACCTCTCTTCCAAATTATAACGCCTTGCTTGCGAATGGGGTAAAAAAATCATGTACTTCAGCTTTACACTACTAGTCATCTTCTTTCTTTTTAGTTCTTTGCTTTGATATTTGGGGATTGAGGCATATTCTAACTCAAGTTTAAAAAACTATGTAAAACCTTAGTAGTTACCTTACTAAACGGAAAGAAAGGCTTGGCATAGTTCAATAGGAACATACATCAAAACAGTAAATAAAATAAAAATTGAGCCATACATGAGCTCAACAAACTATATGGATTGAATTTAGGCCCAACTCATTGACTCTAAGGGCTAGGTTTTTAGCTGTTGGTTACCGATTTTGATCCTCTTAGATCATGCTAGGGCATCAATGTTTTCATTTTCTACAACCAAATCAAGGTTTGCTTGTAATATCTTGTTGTCGAGTTTATGATGTTAAAATTGGCAAACGGGAATAAACTGTTAGACGGTAAAATGACATTTTCTTTATAACTAACAATTTATAATCCAAATGAATCGAAAGAGCTATTAATGAAAGTAAATTAAAGTAATATAATTAAATTTATCTTATTTCTAGTTGTTTGTGTCTTCGATAAATATTTTATCTTTTAATCATTTTTTAATCAAATGATTAAGTCTAAAATATTAATTTAAAAGACTAAAGCAGTGAGTATGTTTACTTCTAAACTACAATAACGTAATGAAAAGTAAATAATATGTATGTTAATCAGAAATACTATAAATCAATATAATAATATTGTTTATTTTACCTTTTCAAATATATTTGTTCACGATAGTTCATAACATTCAATGCATTTTACTATATTAATAGCATGTCTATTTTATTTTATATTTGACCAACCGTCATGGGGCATCTTCTAAAATTGTACTAATGAAGGTACATCAATATTATCTTTTTCGAAATACGTGCACATGTACCTTAGTGTTTCATCGCTAGTACTATAATTAGGTGAATTCTATCATAATCAAATATGCATATACAATCACTTAATGTGGTTCTTATTATTCATATATTCTTTTCATTCAATTTTACCTTTAAATAATGCATACTATTAGTATTTTTAAAATAAATATTCATCACAATGATATGACCAACATCTAGAAGAGCATATAAATCACAATAAAATAGTGCAATCAGATTTACGCTGCAATCAATGAACTCAATTTAGAAGAAGCAAAAACTACTATAACTTATAAAGGCACTCACCTTGTTACAAAAAGTGTAAATAGTAATCCTTATTTTTTATGTTGTAATTGATTCTTCAAAATGTGAATTCATATATATGAACACAAATCAAAATATAAGATGCATTTAGCTGTCTAACTTATGCCTTGTCCCTAAAATTCTTATTTGCATTTAATTATCTAATTCTAATATACTTTTTTTATATTTGCTAATTTATAATTATCTTATTTATAATTAATATTTCAATTAATAAATTAAAATCTTTTATTCAAAACATAATCTCCAATCTTACCTCCACATTTGCTATTGTCAATTCCTTCGCATTCCAATCCAAAAATTCTTTCGTTTATTCTTCCTGCCAAGATTTAGTTTAATCTCACATTATACTTAAATACAACATCATTTTAATCTAACAAAAATCTAAATTAAAACCCGAACCTTATTTAAAGCTTTACTGGGGTTGTTGCCTCCTACGGAAAGCCCTTTTTTTCCTCACGAAATCTCTCTGTTCTTATTTTAGCATAGAATTGACAATAACCAGTTTGACTATCTGCAACCCTGGAATCAACAATCTTTTTCTAATCGTACACCTCACTCATTCGATACGAGTGTAAGTCCCGTCAAGCCCTCCGCCATCATGTTTGCTCGATTCCACACACCAAGAGTTGCCAGCTCTCTTTCTGCTTGGTTTGATCATATTTTCTCTCATTTTGAAACTGCCGAATTTGCTTCGTCGCCTTCGCCATCTCAACGGCTTCACCTCCTTTGGCTTTGATCGCTTGAGTTGTCACTCTCAACACTACTATCTACTCTTCCTAACAAAGGATTGCATACGACGGTCGATTACTTGCGTGTCTTCTTCGATCTAGCACACGATCCCATGGGCTTCCTCCTCCTCCGATCCTGTCGCTTCTTCATTCTCTTCCAGCCCAGTCTTCCTCGACACTCAAATCCATGCTCGAGTGCTCACACTTCCGTCGCTGCCTTTATATGTGTCGATTGGCCCCACACGTATGCTCGCATTCACCATCAGAGTCGTCACCCTCGTCTCTCTCTCTCTCTCTCTTTCTCCTGATGTCTCTACTAGCTTCTCAAGATTTTAAAATTGTTCCGGTTCAAAATGGAGGTTGTTTATTCTTTTAAAGATGGATGTTCGCGCCTCTCACTCGATATACTCCTCTGCTCTAATGGTGTGCTGACAGGAAAAAATATGGGGCAATACAAGTTTGTTGTTACAAACCCAGCCAGGCCTAGGCCTCAAATATGGATCGGTAAGATTGAGTTCCTGACTATTCAGCCTGGAGCCAAGGTTCATACTATATAAATTCCTAAGCTAGCCAAGGCTCCACGGTATCAAAATTCTTGAGCTTGGCCGTGCCTTGCTCTTCAAATATGATAAAGCATTTCCTTTTAATCTTTATACTTTGTGAAGCTTTTTAATTGTGGTAAGCCATAGATGGTAATATGAATGCCCTGACGTCACAATTAAAGTTTCCTGACTTAGAAGCCCCATGCCACTGCTTGTTTAATGGCTTCATGCTAATGGTCACAACTAACTAACATGGGAACTTGTATTTTTAAATGTCGTCATTCTTAAGTTCAGAGCAATGGTGGTGGGGATTTCCTACTAATTATGAGCACATCTAGATTATTCTTTTATATTTATAAAATTAGTTTAGAAAACTATTTGGAACGGTACGAATACTGGCTTTTAAGTGCAAGCACGCACTAAGCTGTTATATTAGTGTTTGGTTTGTGTTCCCCTAGAATTATTATCTCAATTGATAATTTGAGCTAGTCTTTTGTTGAAGTAATTGCCTTTCCCGAGTTTGAACATATGGATGATACTGTTGGCTGTTCCTGTTGGCTTAATAATGGCATAGAACCTGGTATTTCGGTTGCAAACCTTCACTAGCACTATTTTCTTCATTCAAAAGTAATTTCTTGCTAATGAAATGATTATCTTTTAGTTCTGTAGCCAGACATCAGGGTCCTTGACTGGAGATGGGGATGCTGATGATCGAGAACTGTCTGAATCTTCTATTGGCAATCAATCCAACAAGCTTTTATCCTCCACTTCTTTTACATCGGTAAGCCATACTTCAAAGCATTTGGTAAAGTCTACTAATTCCAACTCCTCAAGACATAGAGGACAGTCAGAAAATCTTGTTGCTCAATCAGTTCTGACATTCTCGGACTTGAAAAATGAAAACGTAAAGCCATTGGCTGTGGTTACTAAGGCTATGGCTCACGAGCATCCAAGAAGCTTATCTCTAAACAAGAGCTCCATTAAGGATGCAGAGATTTCGAAGGAAGATCTTCGTTGGTCTAACCATATGAGGAAAAACTCAGTTACTCCCTCTGAGCCGAAGGATTTGTCATCTCCCAATTCTGACAACACTCTTCATAACATCCAAATGAGCTATGAGTCTAAACGGTATCTCAAAAAGGGAAATGGTGTAAACCATGGTTCGGGAGCTGTTATGGGAAAATCAAGAAGCTCCATAGCTGCTGAGGAGCTTAGAAGCAAAGAAAGGTCTGAAGAAATTGTCAGTCCTAAGGAAGATTCACTAGATATGGCCATTGATGATGAAGAATTTCAAAGTGCTTATGCTGAAAGAAGTAATCTGATTATGGATCTTCCTATTGACTCTAATGGTGAAAAACCACGGCACAGCCAATTATCTGGTGAACCTGAATCAGAAAATGGTGACCTTATAAGGCCTCAATCTCATCTAGATGATTCTTCTATCATTTATTCTAAATTCAGCTCTTCTAGAAATGCTGAGGACTCCGCGGAAGAAAGTTCGAGATCGTTGAATTCACATATTTATCATTCACATGCTTATACACGTGAAGCATCAGATATTTATGCAACTTCTGATTTTAATACTGATTGTACGTCGTGGAATTCTCATTCGCTAAACCATATAGCGGATTCTGAGGCAGCTCGTATGAGGAAGAAATGGGGAAGTGCTCAGATTCCTGTCATTTCTGCCAGCGCCTCCCAACAATCTCGCAGAGAAGTAACCAAAGGCTTCAAGCGATTATTAAATTTTGGAAGAAAAAATAGGGGTGCAGACTATTTAGTAAATGATTGGTTCTCTGCTTCAACCGCCTCTGAGGGTGATGATGACACAGAAGATGGACGGGATCTAGTACACAGGCCCTCAGAAGACCTTCGAAAGTCTAGAATGGGTTACAGTACAACATATGATGGATACAACGATGGATACAATGATGGTGACATCTTTCCAGAACAAGGTAAATGTGCCAATTTCTTATAAGCTTTAATTTAATGAACTTCTTGTTTGATTCGAACATATGATTGAGAAGAACTATTTTTTGCGATCTATCCCAATTTTATCAGTATTTTTATGGTATTATTGTCAAGAATTAATAATCTTTATGCTGCTTACCACTGGTTCTTATCAACATTATTTAACTGACGAGATTTTGATGATAGTCTGGCTAGCATGTCGGAGAAAGATATATATTTTTTCCAATTTCTTTTGGCAATATGAATTGCTGTATATGCATTTTTAATGACTTTGCGACCATTGCTTTTAACCGTCTGAAAGCCTTGAAATTGCTAAAAACTTCAACAAAAGCTCTTATAGCTTGTTTAATGATTGTAGTTAATGAGCTGCATTTGGGTTAACAATGTCAACTCATTTGTTGCTTTAAATTGTTTCAAGTTTAAATGCATTTTTGTGCCTTTTATGTGCATTTTCATTTTGTGCTCTATTGACCAGCAAACTTATGATCAAGTTGCTTTCATTCACTGCATCTCGTTTTCATATGCCCGTAGTTTTTCTTTTCTTCTGAAATTATTTATTTCTTTTATCAAATTCTGCTAAACAGATCCTTAATTTTTCTTTTCTCTATTACTTGGCAAATTCTGCTAAACAAACTGCTCCTTGCAAATTTCTTTCTTGGACGCTCATTACTTACTGTAAATCATTATTAATACAGCACAATCCCTCCGCAACTCAAACCAAAACCCTCCTACAAACTTCAGGTTGAGGGATGATCATCTATCAGGGAACTCTCTAAAAGGTGCTTTGTTCTCCCTTTATTTTAAATATTACCATTGCTCAATTTTGTAAATCTTATGGAGAGAATAATCATTGTTATACTCAATTCTGCTAATAATGACAAATGGTTGAAAGATTTTATAAATAAGTTCATTCAAAACGGTTTTGAATTTAAACTTGAAATTTTGCAGCGCCTCGCTCGTTCTTCTCCCTCTCATCATTTCGGAGCAAGGCAGGTGATTCCAAGCCCAGATGACTCGTGCCAGTAGATTGAAGATGATATATATACACTATGGGTAGATTATGAAGCATTTTAATAATCCGTTTCCTGGATCTCTCTCCCCCAGCTTCAATTTTCAGTTTACATAACTCCATGGTTGGTTGGTTGGTTATTCAGGCGATTTGTTTTTGATTTGTGTGTTTGCAGCAGTTTTGTGAAAGCCATGCTGTAGAAATTCATCAGGTTAATTATCCTGTTTGTATGAAATATTGTTCGTGATTTGGTGGTTCGCTCATGGCGTTTTCCCTGCTCTCATAAATGTACTGCAATATATTTATGTTTCAGCAGTCTATTTGATTTTGTACAAATCAAGATGAGAAGCTCGGCCGCCTCTTAATTGCAAATTTGTGCTATATTTTAAACCCTTAGCCCCATCATAGTCGGGATAGCATTTCAAACCCTTAGCCCCATCACCACTAAAAGCAACCTGAGCTATATCAAATTATATTCATTTTCTTGAAAAAAAATAAATCATAATAGAACAATTTGAACAATTTTATATCACGATTAAATGTTATTCTTTAAATTGTTAAAAATGAAACCAAAGGTTTTTAACATAATGTATATTTTGTGAATCTAAAATAATTTGTGGTAATTAGGTTTTTATACGTCGGATATAACAATTGAGATTTCGACCATCATGGATTGATTACTAATTATGTTATTATTTATTTATAAGAAGCATGAATAAAAAAAATTTCTTTATTTTCAAATAAGCCTGTTTTTAAATAAATTCAAGAAAATATTGATCAAATGTTATTTTTAAAATGAAATGTTTTTCGCATTGAAGATTTTAAGTTTTTAACAAAACTAACTTCTAATGGGGAGATGGAGGGGAGGATGTTGTTCGTCCTTTGGCCTTCACCTATTATTTTGTGGGGTGGTTGTTGTATTCCTCTGATGCGATATGATTTTGGCCATTTCCAATCGTTCAACCAAAGTTTTTAACTGTTTCATGCATGGGGCGTATCAAAATCATTCTCCTCTCAGCCTTTGGGACAAGACAACATGTGCTTTTGTGAGTTTCAGATCTCATACTTCCAATATCTCCTTATGGTATTAAGTTATATAAGTGTGAAGGCTCTCTTGTTGCCTTTACCTGACCTGACACATGGCTTGTGAATTCTTCTGTGGCTTCTTTGTGCTGCAAACCATGTCATGAACTTCCTCTTGAACTCAACAAAAGATGTGATTACCTGGACGTGTAATCCGTTAAATCACCTTAACACTGGCTCCCTCTGTGTGGTGAAGAAGAGACGACACTTCAGAGCATCAATGATCCTCAACAGGCAGACGGTCAACACAAAGGAGGCAATTTAGTTGGTCTGATCAGTTTGACCTTTGTAAGAGTTGAGTGATAGTACTTTAATCTTCCATGGGATTCAACGATTGAAATTTGCCGAGAGAATGCATTCTCCAGCTAGTGAGGGGCCTTACTGCTCTTGAATCACCGTCTATCCATCTACGTGGATTTAGCATTATCCTGGTATGAGGGATCCTCTACTCTATCTTGGGGCAATAACTTTATCTATTTGTAGGGCTCCAATTCCTTCTAGGGGTTGTCCCTTCTCTTTGTCATTGCTTCTCTGATGATCTCTAATAGTTGGCTCAACAACTGTTCTCTTAGCTCATGGATCTGTTGCCATACAAATTCCCTAGTGCACTCCTTGTTCATTGCATCTCCTTAGCGGGTTTCTTCTCTTTGTTGTGCTCATCTTCTTGTTGGTGGCATGATCCATGCTCACTGCATCTTTCAGGATGTTGAAACCGAATTTACCTTGTTAATCACACCCAAGGAATAGAGTGTAGAAAAGTTAAGAAGTGGAGAGAGAAATAGGAAGGGCACAACAATGAACAATATAGTGAAAGAGTTGTGTAAACTTTTATTCAAGAAATTATCACTATTTATAAACAAAGGGGAAATAACATATGATTTATATTTACATAACATTTAAATTGGGATGGTACATGTTATTCTAGTTATTTTACCCTTATGGGTCTAGGACCTTGTTATTCTCTGGTTCGATCGACTGGACTGAATACAAAATCGCCAATCATGCCTATCGTTTGTACTTGTTTGTGTTGCATGGTGTAACGTTGCTGGTTAGCTTGTTGATTGCGGGTTGGTAGGACTGATATGATCATCTGAGTTTTGCCGATCGATGAGAATAGTCCAGTCGACCCTCGATCTTCAGCGAGTGGTTTCTATTGACAAGGTAAAAATAGGCCATCAAAAATAGGGTAAATTACTGTAATCTGACATGTAGCCTTCCCTTAAACTAGAGAATCCTTGTGGGATAGCTGAGACTTGTACTCTTTTGGTGGCATTTGGGGGAGACAAATGAGTGATCCCAATATAGCAGCCATGGGGGCTAGCCTCTCCTTTGGCCAAATTTCATTGCAGTGGCATGCCTGCACGATTCTTTTTTTATCGTCTGATGAGCTGCTTGGGCTGATAGCACCTCGACAACCCTGGTGACTTAGGAAGTCTCATTTTTGTTATATCTAATTGGATATTTGGTTCGTAAATCCGCATTTCGGTGGAGTTACTTGATATTAGGGCATTTCTACTTAGTTTGTTAGATCTCCTTAAGATTTGTGCCTTCTTAATTTCTTTGTACATCTATATTTTTAATATTTTTATCCCCATCAAGGTAGTTCTCATGCAACATATCT
>NEWO01000004.1:2444030-2461599 GCA_003013225.1 Phalaenopsis aphrodite
TGAGAATTGTCTAAGAAAACTAGTAGGTGAGAGAACAAAAAGAAAAAAACTAGCAAAAGTAATTAGCTCAAAATGTAAAACCAATAAGAAACTCAATAATCACGAGAAAAAAGAGAAGCAAAATTTTGTTCCAAGTTATTGTGGAAAATGCTAAACAAAATCATAAAATTTGAACCAATATTTTATTTTGAACCAGAGTCAAGTAATTGGGACTGCAATATAATGTGGTAAAGCGGCATGCAATGCACACTTTGTTGTCAGCACAGGTCCAACGCACAGCTTCACATTGCTTCTAAAGCGTACTTTTAACAGTATATATATGCATATAGATATAGTACGCCTGCATATAGAGATTACAAGCTTATTCATTTTCTATTTTAATCCTTTTTGTCTTTTTATGTTAATTCAGAAAGGAAAACTTCAATCTTGAGTTATTTTAATTATTTTTTGGTTTTTCCACCACTTTCATTAAATCATGGTTCCATCACTAGCACAACTGCATCTAAGTTTAGCCCTTATTTATGTAATTTATATATGATTTAAGGTGGATTGTAAATCTAAATCCGATTTAAATTTTAATTTACAACCAATCCAAAATAACAAAAAATTTTAGCTTTTTCTTGGCAAAAAATAAAAGGATAAGTTGAATTTAACCTCAAAACTATTTATTCTGATATTTATATTTATTTTTACTTTTTTAGGTAATATAGTAGTATGGTACTTGTGACGCCCGTGAAACTAAAAGCCCCAAATGTTCCATCTTCATGAGTTATAACATGAGCCCTTAGTGTTCCCCTGGAATAAATTATTAACCATATGCACTAAGAATGCATCCTTCTTAATAAAAATAATACTTTGATAAAGTCAATTCTTCTAATTGGGACAAGGGTTTCTAGTATTATATTTTGACTAAATATAATTAAATAAGCATAATTAATATACTCAAAATATTCCTATGGAGATTGGATGGTCATGAAAAAAAATTGCCTTGATCCATAAGAATTTTTCTTTAATCTCACATATGTAAAAATGCACTATAAGAAAGCATGGCAACACAAACTACAAAAATCTCTCATTATGAAAAACATAAGAGGCATGCAAGTATTAGCCTACGGCTGTGTGCAACTATAAAAGTTGGATCTCTCATTTATTGGTACAAGTTAATCATAGAGGCTTTGATATCATATCCTCTCAACTAAATTTCCTTAAGTACATGAAGAAGATGATATCCATTTGGATTCTCTATGAAAAATAATGGCTATCAGATTTCAGCATAATGAGTGGTATCAGTTATATTTATAATTGGTTTAACCTTAGTAGTTGGTATTTTGGTAAATAGTAATCATCTTATATCTCATAGTTTTCTTTATTTATTTTATTTTACTTTTTATTTTTTTATTCTTTTTGAACATAGGTTAGCTTGAGATTTAAAAAAGGGCGTGTATTCCTTCTTTATGTAGACATCTGTTGCTTATGTTTTTCAATTGATTGTATCATCTTTTCTTCTATGGATAACCTTCGTTGAAGCAAAACCATGTAAATTTCAATGTTTCTATCTAATCTATTGTTTGTTTTTTTTTTTTTTAAGTTTTACTTTATGGTTGCATAATACTTAGCTCATGGTGTTGCTCTACAATTGATTTTTTATTTTCGTTACAACAAAGCAGTATCAAAGCAAGGTTGCAACGCACAATGGCCATGAAGTTTACACGAAAAATCTCCTAAATCTAGGACAACATTTTTTCTGTCGATCCAATAACATATGGCAAAAGTCATTAAGGAAACAAGCAAAGAGTAATTGTTGTTCATGTTGGAGTATCACACCTTATGGAAGCAAAAAAAGGTTGGCTTTTGGCTAGAAGCATAATTCTGAAACAAAGTGTACATTAGATGATCAAATGGATCAATTTTACATTGCATGATCAATCCAAATGCCAAATTGTACCATTTCGACATTCAAGGAGAAAAGGCAAAAATATTCAAGGAACAATAAATTTGTAGCAAGTGAACTTTTAATATTAATTTATTTGTCTCTAAGAACAGCAATTGCAGTAAAGAGGCAAAAGCACACTTTAAGGGTAGCAATGAGCTGGCATTATGCAACAATTGCTTGTGAAATGCAACTCATGGCAAAGCGTGCATATCAAATTGCTCTATCATGTTACGTCGTACCATTGCATGCTTGGCTCAAACTCAGAACAAAATCGTAGTTCAAATTTTGTGGTTTGATTCATCATCTGTATCAATAACCAAAACAAGAAAGCTTACTTCTCATAGGTTCTCACAATCACAAATCACTGCTTGTTGGCTCTCTGTACTCTCTCACAACAGCTAGTTGCAGAATCCATCCCAGTGCTAGATTGTACCATTTCAGCATTCAAGATGAGGAAAAAAGTACTTTGATGATATTAAAAAATTTGTGCCAAGTACGCTTTTTAATAATATGATTAATCTATTTTATATAAAGCTAATATACTTGGAGGCAGAGAAATTAGAAGAGCAATTGAGGAGCCAAGTGAAGCGATGTCCTTATACCGTGCATCGCTTGCCTTTAAAGTATGAACTCATGGATAAGCATGAAAATCACATATTTCTACCATATTGCTTCATAGCATTGTGTTCTTGGTTCCAACTCAAAATGAAATCCAAGTTCAAATTTTGTGGAACTAGGGTAACAATGCTTGCTTTTCAGTGGTTTTCCTCTACACATGATTTTTCTCATATGCTTCTAAATTGTTCTCGCTATTGGAGCTAATTGTTTTTTTCTTACATACCTCTTCTCAAGAATGCTCCTTGATGCCTCATCTTTACTCTCTCTCACTTCACATTCCCTCCACCTATCGGTCACTTATTACTCTCACAATCTAACGAGTAATCTTGATCTTTATGTATTATTTCTTCACTTCTTTTTTATAACACAGATTGTTCCAAATTGTTGTTATTGAATGCATAATTATATTTATTAAATACTATAACTAAATGTGCTTTAAGTTTGCTTAACTAAGCATATTGTATAAGAAGTACTTTAGCTAAATATACCTCATTTTGTACTTAGTATTTTATATACACTATTTGGTGTCCTTTCATAAGTGTTCAATTCGAGCAGCACCTGTGACAAATGATATTAACAATGCTAAGCGCTTTGAGGCATTAGAACCTTGGAGTGAAATTGAGAAGAATCACAAAGGAGATAATACAAATTTTATCATATTAATGATTCAATGAGAAAAATTGTTATATTTAACTCAATACAATTAAATAAGAAGCATAAATATAACAAAAACAATCTTTCAAGATTGGAAGGCTCTGCTCAACCTCAAGATACACAAAATGGGGATGCCAAACTACCTTTATCCACAAATCATTCATAGGAATCATACAAATACAAATACCTCCTATTGAAGCATGCAGAATAAGAAAATATAACAAGATCCAAAACTTATAGGGCATATGAGTATCGACCCAGGGATATGTACAGCTACAAAAGGTGGATCTCTCATCAAGTGTTTGTAAGCCAATCATAGAGGCTTCCCAGATAGTCTTAGCTAGAGCTTCATGAAGCATAAAGAACCAAAACATACCCTCCTAACTAAGTCCACTTGGAGTGCATGACAAAGAAAAATAATCTCTCTTTAATTCTGTTCTCTTTAAAGACGGGTCTGTAGAATTTCAGCAGTGACAAGCGGCATTATCTAGAGTTCTGGTTGTCTTCCATCTAGATGGCTGATATCTTGGTGAAGAGAAAATCAGCTTGTAATTTTAAATTTATTTGGGGCTTTTCTGTGGATTGTGAGTGCATTCGGGTAGGGTTGGTGAGTGTTCATTGTGTACAACATATTTGTCACTTTCATGTTTCCAGTAGAACATATCATCTCTCCTCTCTCCTAAGTTTAGGAGGTTTGGTTAAAGTCAAATCAAGTAAAATTTGGTGCCACTGTTTTGCATGTTGCTTGATTTGTTTTTAGTTTTAACTTATTATTGTATCATACTTCGCTGCAAGGGACACTTCCATATTTGACTTATGGTGTTCTCATTTCAGCAATCTAATAATGTAAAAGTACTGCTATCCCATCAAAGGTAAGAAAATTTCATACAAAAGCCAAAGATCTAAAAGTCATTAATAATCAAACATATTTACCAACTACATGCAAACAAAATATCAATAATAAGGAACCACATAACGCTAGTGTATACTCTATATTACTAGCAATAATTAAAAATTATTCATGGAAGATTAGCAGATTTCAGAAATCCATCTGAAGCAAAGGAGCTGAAAATTGAAAGAGAACATACCACATTCTTATCTGGATTTTCAAGGTTGATATTTGGATGAACCAATCCTGTACGAATTGCCTGTAAACAATGCAGAAAAAAAGTAAAGAATGAGCACCACCCATGTCTGTCGGAGTGAAATGTGGAACTTGTTATAAGATGTAGAATGGGCTTTATTCGACCTAACAAGATATCCTTCGATAAAGATTGGTGAGATGATACTCGGGATGTGCCCTTAAGGTCCATAAAGCTTCACTACATGCTCAAAAGAGGCCATGCAAATAACCCAAGAAAACAACATAAAATTGCACAAGCATACCTCAATAGCGCTAAAATTAACAAATATACCAACTAAACAAGCATAGTTTGCACTAATGGCCTTACTAACATGCTCGTTATCTGTCCGTATAGCTTAGTGTTGGCATAAGAGAAGATTAGGTTATTACAAAACCCAACATGAACACTTCAGCACTGAGAAGGAAGAGCATATTGCAACAACTTAAGAGATTCAGCACAAATTTAAGATCTATAATTATTTTTCTTTATCACATTGCAACATACTTTTAACGCCGAAGATGGAAAAATTCCTGGCGTACTGTTTTCAATAGGGTTAGAAAACCTTTAACTTTGGTTGAACTCATTGTTCCCCAAGCACTGTTTCCAATAGGATCAATAAACTTCTTAGAAAGATACCACACCATTCTTGCGAATATAGGGTTAACAAACGCTATGTATGTACATATTTAAAACATCATTTCCGATATTTATTCATCTAACACTTACGTTTCAATCATATTAAAAAGTATGAATAAAAATATGTATTTCATTCTAAAAAAATTAATATTAGGGGTGTTTTTTATGTTATTTAAATGTTTGAGTGTTATATAACAAAATATGAAAGTTAAAGTGTTAGATATATAAATACATAAGAATTGTATGGAATTTATGTAAATCCTCTGAAATTTTAACTTAGGATGAAATATATCTGGACAATTATATGATTATTGAATGATTGAAATCTTTGCATTTACTCTAATTGAAAGAATCACATCAAACATTACTCTGTGCATTTTTTATTTTTTTATTAGTTGTTATCTCTTATTTATTTTTTGATTTGAGGATGAGTTAGTGATGTTGACCAAGAACACTAGTACTATATTTCCTAGCTTTTGATTAGTTTATTTGGTTGACATGATTTCAATCATGATATAGTTTAGGCTAACTCCCACAAAATAAAAGACTGAGGATGATATGGTGGATTGAATTATGTCTTTTACAATTAGACCGACAAGACTTGCAGATAGAACACACAGAAATATTGTCGGGAAAGATGTGGATCTCTCTCGGGATATTACTCTTTTCTCTATTTTATATGTTTCACAGTTGGACTGCAATTTGATTTTGATTAGTAAGTATACTCATGATATGAAATGTATAGCTAAATTCTTTGCAAACTCTTATGAATTTCATGTGGAGTCAGGGAAGGTGATTGATAATTCTGAAATGCGTTAAGACAAGTACCTGCTCACGAAAACTATCTCTTTAAATACATAACTTATCCCACATCAAAATTTACCTCAAATTTTTGAGTCGGTTAAGAGTCTGTCTATCAAAAAAATAAATCATATTATGGCATGATCACTAGGTTATCCTAATTTCAATTATGTAACCAAGCTACATCATCAATTGTTCATCAATAAAAAAAATTAGTTTTTATTAATGCGAGCTTTATCAACATGCCAAACACACTAGAAATAGTTATCTCATGACCCAGTACAAACCCTCACACCGATTTTTCATTATCCATAGTGATATTTGAACCTTCAAATGTACAAATCCTAAGTAGGCCTAGATGATTTGTCTCATATATTGCCAATCACACTAGAACTAATTGGGAAAGATGGAGAAATATGAAATAAGTTTAATCTTTCAAACCTTCCATGACATGATTCATACACAGTTCCAATATAAAATTTAGATCTTCAAAATTGATAATGGAAATAAATATTTCAATTCCATCATTAGGTCCTATCTTTCGAATAAATCTAATCATCCATGTGAGTTCAGGTATTAGTACCCACAACAAAATAAGATAGCTGAGAGAGAGAACAAATAACTCTTTGAGGTATCCCGCTTAATTAAGATTTCTCATCAAGCTCTAAAACATTTTAGGGGAAAGAAGTTCTTACTGTAACTTATCAATCGAATATCTACCCGGATACTTAACTTCAAAACACATCTTCATGTTTTGACGATTACCTATCCTCACATTAGAATTTTCTCTTCTACTATACTGCCTTAAATCATTATGTGCATATTCTTTGCTCACATTCATTCTCAAAATCGCACAAAACTTGCTCCTAAATCTATCGATATATTTTTTTTATGCCTCCAATAAGAAGGGGTATGACAATTACTTTACTGTTATGAAAAAATACCACAACTTCATGGATGTTACATTTATTGAAAAATCAATCTTATTTCTCCAAATCTAATGTTCAAGGGAAGAATGCAAATGAAAATCAATTTCGGTATGCACTTGATGACACCTACACGACCTCAAAATCTATTCCACCTAGACCTCCTATCTTGATGGAGGATCTTCAACCAATTCAACTAAACCAACTTGAAGTCCATAACAAAAAACTTATTATGTACACAGAGGAAGAAAAACCATAAGCGGATGGAAAGAATTGCAAGTACAGAACTATTCAAACCAAAACCCAAATCTATATTCACCTGAAATTTTGGGTAAAGAATAGTCTAGTACTCATGAGTTATCCCCTTCGGCTTCTGATGCTAGAGAGAAAAAAAAAATTTGCATTAGATATCCAATTCAGGAGTATGTAGCTTATGAGAAGCTATCCTCATCCTACAAAACTTTTGTTTCTAAGTTTGATACTATGTAAATTCCTAACTCTAGTCATGAAGCACTTGAAAATCCATAGCGGAGGAAAGCGGTTGAAGAGGAGATACAAGCACCGAAGAATAATGACACATGAATTCATTCTAAACTCCTTCCGGATAAAAAAAGCCAATTTGGATGCAAATGAGCATTCAACATCAAATACAAAGTTGATGGGACTATTGAGAGATTCAAAATCAAATTATTTGCAAAAGGCTTTACTAAAGTTTATGGGATTGACTATCAGATGACATTCACATCAATTTCCAAACTGAATACTAACATATTCCTTTTAGTAGTAGTTAATGAGAAATAGGGACTACATCAACTTGACATAAAAAATATCTTTCTAAATAGGGATCTAAAAGAAAAAGTGTACATTGAGTTACAATTAGAACTTGAGAACGAGTTCAACAAACAGCTAGTATGCAAACTTAAGCAGTTTTTCTACGGGCTTAAGCAATCACCAAGAGCATGATTTGAAAGGTTTGCTAAAACTATTAAATGTAATGGATATTCTCAAAACCAGCTCATCAAACTTTGTTCACAAAACACACTTAGAGAGGTAAGATTGTTGCACTTACAGTATGTATGGATGATATGATCTTATTAGTGATGATGAAAGAGAGATACTCAAGATCAAAGAAGTGCTTGCCACTGAGTTTGAAGTTAGGGACTTAAGAAACATGAGATATTTTCTAAATATGAAGGTAGCAAAGTTTAAGAAATACATTGTTACAACACATAAGAAATATATACTAAATCAACTAAATTAGACAAAAATGATGGGATGAAAATATGCTAAAAATATTCCAATGGATCCCAACAATAAATCTAATAAAGAAAAAAAAAACATATATGTGGATAAGGGAAGATATAAAATATTGGTAGGAAACTATTTACCTATCACATACAAGGTAAGATATTACATACTCTGTGAGCATTATGAGCCAACACATGAATAACCCAAATGAAGAGCATTTGTAGATGGTGTACACGATTTTGAAGTTTCTCAAGACTCCTAGTTAAGGATTAATTTTTTAAGAAAAACAGAAATATAGAGGTAGAAGTCTACACTAATATAAGTTGGGTTAGAGAACTCACAGACAGAAGGTCCCCCACAACTCATTGCTCCTATTTATGGAAAAATGCGATTACATGGAAAAGTAAAAAAAGCAAATTGTTGTTTCTAGAAGTAGCCTTGAATTAGAATATAGAGCACTCACCTTGGAAATTTGTGTAGGGATTTGGAGGTGTACATGATTCTAAACTTTCTCAAGAAAACTCCTACTTAAGTATTAAGTTTTTAAGAACAAAAAAAAACATAAAGGTAGAAGTCCACATTGATGCAAATTGGGTTGGGGAACTCACTAATACAATGTCCCCCACAAGTTATTGCTCCTATGTATGGGTAAATCTGATTACATGGAAAAGTAAAAAACAAACTATTGTTTCTATAAGTGGTGTTGAATTATAATATAGAGCACTCACCATGTGAATCTGTAAAAGGATTTGAATTCAGAAATTGTTAAAAGGAATTAGGTGCATCTCCAAAAAGACTATACAAATGTTTTTGTGACGATCAGACAGCTATTAGTATTTCCAAAAATCTTGTACATCATGATAGAACCAAGCAAATTGAAATTGATAGACATTTTATCTCTGAAAAGGTTAAGAGTGGGAATTATACAACTAAGCTACATCCTTATACATGAACAAGTTGTTGATGTCTGCACCAAAGGTCTTCCTTTAAGCACCTTCTCAAAGTTCAATACCAAGTTTGGTTACTACAACATCCACGACCCAGCTTGAGAGAGGTGTAGAAATTTGAGAAGGATTTCGGCTCTTACTAGGGTGGATCAGTTGGTCTCCATAAAGATCATAGGAGATTTGCTTGGTATTCCCTTCCTTTTTTATTTTATTATTTTTATTTCTTTCCTAATTTAGTTCAAATATATTTGATAAGTTTGTATTATGAGGGATTGGTTTCCTTATATATATATTTATCCTACTAATGAATAATAAAATCAAGGGAATTATTCCTCTACAAAACCTGTTTTCAACACATTATTATAAAATAAATACAGTAGAACATGTTAAACAAAAAAATCAGACTGATGAATTACTTAATAATGAATTCACTGAGCAATAGATTTGCATTTATCTAAGAAACAAGTTTGTTAGAGGATGCGTAGATAGCAGAACCATAAAATCACCACTAAATACAGATAAATTATATGAAGGGTTGGTATGTATTTTAGATTAAAAATAAACTTTAGTACTTTCAAGAGAATAATGAAACGTATCTTCCAATCTTTTATTGAAAATTTTATAATTATTTATTTTATTGATATTTAAATATATAATAGGACATTAGATAATCATTTAGTGCATATCAAAAAAAAAAAAAAAAATTACACGCAATAAATTTGCATTTGAATTTGAAGAAATATTATGCCAAACTCCATCTCTAAATTTTAAAGGAGTAACTGTCCAGGAAGGATGAGCTATTGATTTTGATAAAACTAAAGTGATTAATGATAGGACAAACCTACAAATAGACATGATATCCAAAATTTCCACGATTTGACAACATTTTATAGACAATGCGTTAGGCTCCATAACAAATTGTTAGGAAAAAGGTGAATTTAAATAAACTAAATTTGCTGACAATACTTTCTTTAAAATTAAAGAAAAATTTACCAATACACCTGTACCTAAGTTGTTTGATCTTCATAAAATATTTGAGCTTTCTTTTAATACAGCCAAAGCAGGTATTGGATGAGTGTAAACCAAGACTGACATCCTATAACAGTTTTTTCGTGAAAAATTAAATGAGGCTAAATACAAATATTTAAATTATGATAGGAAACCATATGTTTAAGCGCATGATTTTGATATTAGAGACAACATCAAGAACTTACAGATTTTGCACTAACTCAAATCATCAAGTTGAGTTCCCCAAAAAAGTTGAATCACAAACAAGCTAAATGAATTGAATTTCTAAGAAAATATTCCTATGTCCTAAAATATTGTGCTGAGCCTGACAATAAACAAGCTGAAAGATTGAGTAGAGACCTTTTTCATCTATAGATAATGCAAATTTAGATAAATAGTTTCGATCATCCTAAAAAGGAATGAAACTTGAAAGGATATTGGTGAGATTTACTTGTAAAGTTAAAAAATGACATATCTAAACTTAAGAAATACTACATGCATAAAAAGTTTATTTATTTAAGACAGCTTCGTGTTCTTGATTCATCATTGTGCGATTTTCTAATTTAAGAATTACATAATTACGGTGTTGTTGGACCTTTTGGTAGAAATAAAAACCATCAAACTGACTACAGATAGATATTTCTGGCCAAATCTAAAAATAGACGTAACACATAGTATTTCACAGTGGAACTTGTCGCTCTGCTAAAGACTGTTAGCAGAACATGACGTTATATAGCATTATCAAATCCATATAAACCAAAAAAAGACAACAGTATGAATTTTTTATTAGGTCTACCAGGAATACAAAAAATCAATTTTTAAAAATGATAAATTTCCTACCATGTCATAATTTATTGATGAGCCTCACATTGTTAAATATGAGGCTATACACACCCATGATATCCAGTCATTAGATTCCAGTAGAAAGCCATTTGTCTCCAATCTAAATTAAATTGTGTTTTCATTTTTTAATAAAGTTGTCGAACAATTATTGTTTGCATCCCACAAATTTTTGTTGAATGATTTTAAAAATTTCATATTAGACCTTTAAAAGAGACTGTAGACTCTAAGCCTTCCAACACAAAAAGAAAAATAAAACAGGTAATAATCCATAATTAGAGTGAACAAAAATTTGGTAAGTTGCTAATATATTATCCTTACCTGTATTGTCGCAATGGCTTCCACCGCACCTGAAGCGCCAAGAAGATGACCAATCATTGATTTTGTAGAGTTGACTCTTAGCTGTAAGAAAAAACAATAATTACTACACTTGCTACGATACATCAACCTTTTCGAAACTGTGCCCATACCTCAGGATTCTGACCGAAACAACGAATAAGAGCTTGGTACTCTTTCACATCTCCAGAAAGTGTTGAAGTTGCATGAGCATTTACATAGTTTACATCCTCTCTGGCTATCCCATATTCTGATAGTGCCTTCTCAATACACAGAATAATCCCAGCCCCTGATTTCCAAAACACCACATGAAAGCACTGATATACTGTTAGAGGATCAGTGAATATGGTACAATTAAAACGAACCGCAAAAAAATTCACTTTTAACAAGCTAACAGTTATAGGGCTTGTTTGGGATCAAATTTATTTTTTATTTTTAGTTTTGATTTTTCTTTTGTTATAAAAAATCCATTTATTTAGTGTATATTTTTACATGTTCTTTATTTTTTATTTATAAAAACAAATTAATATGTTTTTGAAAACACTCAAAATAACTTTTAGGTCGAGTGTTTTTAAAAACATCTATACTTTAATCAAATAGCTGTATGTGTTTTGTTTCAAATCAGAACATAAACATAATGAAAACAAAAAATAGAAAATCAAAAACAGAAGTGAGTCTAAAGGGCCCCTTGATGTTTTTACCCTCAGGATGCGGTTCAGTCATGTGATATGCATCACAGGTGAAGCTTCCCCCTAAAAACTCAGCATAAATAATAGCACCTCTTTGCTGTGAAAAAAAAAAAAGAAATAATAAAGGCACAAATCTAGCGATTATATACAAGAAAAGGAACATTTATTATCACAATAATTTACAGAATTGGCATTTTTTAGAACCTTGGCATGCTCAAGATCTTCTAAAAGCAGCACACCAGCTCCTTCGCCCATAACAAATCCATCACGGTCCTGAAGCAGACCACAGTCCATGGAACATAAAAGTTAAAAGTCAAATAAATGTTTCTTATGGAAGGTAACTTTCACCAATGTCATATTTAATATGCCAAAAAACTGGAACACTCGTACTTTGTGAGCATCAGCATATGTATGCAGCATAAACATGAGTGTGTGGATGATTCAGGTAATTCAATAAATTTAAAGAAAAAACATTATCCAATAATTAAATTTATCAGATAAATAAAATGGTTTTGATGGATCATTATGCTTCTGTTATCTAGTCTACCAAGAGAAAATTTTATATGCATTTACCACATCCCAAGGGCGTGAAGCTTTTGCTGGATCATTATTCCTCTGTGAAAGTGCTTTACATGCAACAAAACCTCCCAATCCTGAAACATGTAAACCCAGTACCATATTGAACTATAAGGCCATAAAAGTGATTATATTAGAAATAATTACAAGGCAGGCTTCATAATACAAATGCTAAATTATGCTAACAACAAATTTAATAGTAAAAGTGCTAAATAGTTTCCTAACTATTTATGTGGAGTCATTTTATTCTCAGAGCCCATAAAAGTGCCAAATTAGTCCCAAAATTTTTAAATTGAGGCTGAAAGAATGCCTATGGAGGGATATTTTAACTCATATTAAAAGAGTCTGGGAATTAAATAAAAACTTTTATAGACTCTGGGACTAAAACGACCGCTGCAAATGGTCTGGGAACTATTTTGACACTTCTCTTAATTTAAAAGATAGAATGTGCAAAAAATAGATAGATGGTATATTACCAATTGGTATAATTGCTGCGTCTGAACCACCGCAAAGCATCATGTCCTATATAAATGCATGTCCTTAAAAAAAATTGAAGAAGAAGACAGCATAGTGTATTGAAATACTTCTATCATGAGAATAAGAACAATACATGAGCAACTTACAGCTTCCCCTCTTATAATATGATTTGCTGCATTCAGAATACAGAAGTTGCTAGTAGCACAAGCAGTTGAGATTGAGTAATTTGGACCCATCCAACCCTAAATTTCCCAGTATGGAAATGATTTATTAAGATTTATTAGGCAAATATAACAATAAAATGTAACAAAAGAAAATTTTAAATGTTGTTTTCGCGAGCCAACCAGATCCATTGCAAGCATGGCAGAACCCATATTTGTTGTTGCAAATGGTACACAAAATGGGTTCATCTTCTTGTATGAAACCCTCAACGCCTCAATAGCATCATTGAAAACCTGTTTGTTAGCAAAACATTGATCCTTCAAACCCAAAAAGGAAGGTGAAACAGATAATGATTTCAGAATACAAACTATGAATCGTAATTTATTTCACAACACGAATTCTTTCCCTTTGGGTTTTAAAATAAACTGAAAATTCTACCTTCATTCCGCCCATTGCTGAACCTATGAGAACTCCACATCTTGACTTGTCCAACTGGCTCAGCACCTCTTCTGTAACACCACCATTGGCCAGCGCCTTTTTGCCAGCTGTGAGCAAGTAGAGCATGAATTTGTCCATCCGCTTGGATAATTTTGGAGCAACCCATCCATCTGTTGAGAAAGACTTTATTTCTCCAGCAATTCTCTGTAAAAAAAATACAAAAGACTGCTCAGAAGGTTTCTGTTCATTCAATATTCATGGCACATATCCATGGTTTGAGAGAGAGGGAGAGATAGAGAGATTTATGAAGCATTTCTGAGGAAGATGGCATTACCGTTGGATAATTAGCACAGTCAAATGTTTCTATCTCACTTATACCGGAAAACCCCTCAAGGAGATTATTGTAGAACACATCAGCATCATGACCTAATGGAGTTACCACACCCATACCAGTAACAGCAACTCTCCTCTGTTTAGCATTTATTATTTTCTTTTCAACAACAGGCTTTGCAGTTTCAACAGCCACAGCCAACGCTTTTCCTGTAGTCAAATAAAAGCATTTAATTCGAGGCCTCGTGCTATCACCATGAGCAAGCTAGAAAATATGTGCAGTGTTCTTCTAATATTATCTTTCTGTGTTGTAAAAGCTAAGGCTTTCCACATCTTCCAAACTTAAGCGCAGAGAATCAAAACTCAGGTGGCTTGGTAGATACATTTCAGTAGCCATTTCATGATATCAAAGCTATTCCTTTCGATTATTTTTTTAATAACTACTTTAACAGGCCATTTCTAAAACCATACTACAGAATGTAAATCCTTGATCATGCCATTGTCATGACATGAAGAAGTACCAGAAGTTTTTTTTTCTTTTTTTCAGACAACGTGATATAATCACCAGAAAACACATGCCCAAAAAGCCATAGCAACAAAACAAGCACCAAGCCTTTAAAACAAAGGAGAACGTGCATATAAGGCAACAACAAAATCCCCAATTAGGAGAAAACCATTTATTAACCAATTTAAAAAATCCATAAGCTTTGCTCACAGAAAGAAAAGAAAAATAAATCACCTGAGGCAACGGAAGAGCGTGACGACATCTTCTGCCTTCGATTGGCCTCCGTCTTCCAACGCCTACACAGCAAAAACCCATTCCCTCCAAAAAAGGGTGACGCATTTCTCGAACTGTAGAATTCAGAACACGGCTCTAAGGAGCTGATCAACCCCTGAATCCCCGATCCACAAAACGCAGAGATCAAACCCACAGACGAATCTCGTCCTCCCATTCTCATTCCTCCCCTCGCCGCCGCCGCCGTCCTCCTCTTCGCCCTCCTACCAGACGACGACCAATCCTTCTCACACGAAACCGACATGCACGCTGCCACAAGCCACGTGCAGAGAGGAGAAGCCGCCGCCAAGGCCGCCATTGGAGCAAGTAAAACAGAAGCAGAACAAGGATTGATGGATTTCAGCCAAGAGATCCACAGCAACAAGGATTCGTACAATTAGCGATGTAGGGGAGATATATGGATCGGCATGGCGGTTTTTGCGAGGGGAGGTGAAGACTCTAAGAAAGAAATTGAAGGATTCATCGATTTCAGATCGAAATGGCGAGCTCTCATGAATCTGACTGCCCTCCAGCACCAACCATTGCCTCAACAGACAGAGATGGCATAGCCCAATAAAATAAATAAATGGATGGCAGCCAAGAAAAAAAAATCTTGCAGGCAATTTTTAAATTAAAGTTTTTATTATTTTAAATTAAATAGCACACATACATTTACATTCATAGAACACAATTCTTATGTATTTATATATCTAACTTATACATTTTCATATTTACATACCCAACACTGAGTAAGAATCTTTAATGTTACATTAAAAATAGTACTATTATTACTTTTTAAAAGTCAAATACATATTTTCATGCATAACTTTGAAGCATCAAAGTGCTATACGAGTAAATGTGCGGGTTTAATTGTGAAATATGCAAATATATAAAAATTATGAGATTGGTATGTAAATTTCCCAATTTCTCAATTAAATAATATTAGTGCAATAAAAACTTTATTGAAAAAAGAATAAAAATATCATTTGAATTTTTGTTTTCATATGAGCTAAGAACTCCAAATAATTAGCATTTTTTAATGAAAGATGACCAACCCTTCAATACTTTATTATTTCATTTTCTACTACTTAATAATTTCTTTCTCTAAATTTTCATAAATGATAAATAATTTTCACATTTCATTTGATATAAATGTAAATCATAATGATTGACTATTATATAATAATTCAGTTTTCATGATAATAGAGAAGAACAAGAGTTCAATTCAATGTGATCTATTAAGTTTGAACTTTTTTTGTTATTCTAATATTTTAGATTTCATTTGAGAAGACGGCTAAGCTTCGTTCTATTGCAGTGAACATCGACACGTGGAAGAGTTGTTCTTTGGTGAAGCGGTATCTCCCAAATGTCTTGCAAAGTTGTTTTATGAGAACAACAATTTTTTCACCTTTTTAGATCGCAGCTGACCTTCTATGTTCAGCAGACGTGGCGTTTAAAGAAGCTTCGATAAACAGCGAAGCTCCTTCAAACAAAGCCTTAGTATAATTATTACATCTCTTGAACTACAAAAAAGAAACAAAGTTATCATCAATTCCTAAGATAAATTATGAATCTTATAATAGTGGGAAACAAGAAGAAGGAAGAAGCACTCACAAGAAAGCAAGAAAACTAAAAAATGAAAATGGGAAGAAGAAGGGTTCTCTTCTTCTCCTGAGCTCCTTTTTCTCTTGAAAATCTCCTTCTCCTCCCTAGACTTTCTTCCTCTCAGTTTGAAAAAAATAGTGAAATCCTCTCAAAATGAGCCATATCTCTCCTTTTAGTTTGATTTGTCGAGACCCTCAAAATCTCCTCTACATGCACTTGGCTCTGCCAGATTCATCTGTTCGACACAGCCTGCATAAGCATTCCATTGCATAAAAATGACAAGCCCTAAAGGGTTTGGCTCCTTAGCCTCCCTTGTGCATGCAACTTCGCACAAATGGCGTTTTATGGATCATTACACTACCAGAGACTATTTAGGAGTGAAATGGGTTGTCCAACATTGAGGCGGACGCCAAAGGTGCACCTTATCGAATGAAAAACACTGCCCAGGGCCAAGTATGGTCCGAATGGTCCAAAATGCAATTAGTGTTCGGACGTCCGTGGATGGTTTTATTTGATCTCAAAACTACAAAATATCATTTATCCTTAAAATATGAACCAATAACTCAAAAATGAACATTCTAGATATTTCAAATTTGGGATTTTGGTGACAACAGACATCCCAGACCCCCGTACGGGTAAATAGGCCTGAAATCTGACTTTTTCCAAAATGCGCATGGGAGAGTTTGATAACTTCACTTGGTAAGCGAAGGCTCTGAATAGTTTGGTTATGGCCTATAAATACAAAGATAGACATTAAATATGCCCCATGCCGGAATTAATGTCACCCCGTGTTGAATTCTCCTGGGTTGGACTAAATTGAGACCGACTTTAATTTTGTGCTCGAGGCGCGTACCAAATGTTTTGGATAGAAGTCCTAGGCTATGTGAAGCTGTAAACAACCCTGCCACACTCAAGTGGACATCGACTTGTATGACATCCAAAAGTGATGCCAACATTATACATGTTGTATAACATTTTCATTTAATAAAATTATAAGCAAATTTTAAAAGTGCTCGCTTAGATGATAAGCCTGAATAAGTTTTCATGTTAAAAAAAAGTTAATATGTTAGTCAAATGTAACATTTACTATTCTCTTAGGAAGGTTGGAGACCCCCAGATAATAAAAAAATATTATTGGAGTACTCCAGAGCCCTCAAGAAAGTCCCGTAGAAGAGTCAAAATTCTCTTGAGTGGGGGCCAGTTCTGCGACAGCCCAAAGTCTCACTCATCAAGATATTGTTCTCTTTGACAAAATGCTCTCACAGTTTTGTTGCTTTGATGTACCTTTCCAGGAGGTCACCTATCCCAGGAATGTTCCATCACAAGCATGCCTAACTTTGGAATTTCTAATGAAATTCCACCATTACACTTAAAAGCTACCTCGATACTTAGATTTAAGTTTCATTCTACTTAAGCAGGTTTGCAAACTCCCTCATTTAAGTCTTC
>NEWO01000004.1:2472314-2524447 GCA_003013225.1 Phalaenopsis aphrodite
GAACACGAGCTTCTTAACGAGCCGAACATGAGCTGTTCGCGAACAACGAGCCGTTTTGACAGCCCTAATACCCCCATTTTTATTAAATTCAAATCGAGATTTAAGTATTATCTGACGTGTAAAATTTTATTCAAAGTAATTTATTATATTATTTATATTTTGGCACTTAATGCGCGACTTCAATTATGAATTTAGTTTTGGTTGGATGTGTAATATTCTGGTTTGAACAGGACCACGCCAATAAATAATGCGGCCCATTGCACCTTAAAAATATTCATCCGCTTATCAGCCGGCTTTTGAGTGAAGTAGTGCAACCAACAGAATTTAGATTCATTTATTTATATAATTCAATGATTTAAAGATAAAGTTTGGATTTTCATATAAAATTAAAATCATTTGTTTATTTATGTTTTTGAACACTATTTTTTTTTTTAATAAGGAATTTGGTAATAACTCATCCAATAATAACTTAAAATATTGATGCATACTAGAAAATTAGCGGCACTAATGAATTATCGTATTAGCGTTGCAAGAGAATTCATCACACAACCAGGCAAAAGACACCAGAAGTTCTTACGTGGAAAATCAATAAAGGGAAAAAATGTTGGGGTCTGGCCCAGATGTAAGAATCTACTATATGTGGATGATTACAGAGACCCGCTGTTTCACAGAAGAGAAAGCGTTGTTAGGTTTTCCAAGTTACAACGTCGGCTAGCGGCTTCCGGTCGATAGTGGTTAACACTAATTGGTGGTGATAGATGGTATTCAGCATTCGACGATGGTCGGTAGTGGTTGACGGCGATATTACTTGACTACTATCGGTGGCTGTCGACGGCGATCGGTGGTGGTCGATGACAGTCGACGACGATCGACAGTGACAGGGATGGTGTTGGACTTCAACTCGTTTTCAAAGCTTTAAGTTCTCTCTAAGCCTCCAACCCCCTCTCATGAGATGAGTAAGTCTCTATTTATAGTATTCTGAGTGCAACAGATGCAGAAATATGAAGCACTTTGATCGGATGGTCTGGAGGGCTTTCTTCGATCAGACGGAGTTTGATGGACATTTGAGTGTCTGAACGATATCGAAATTGAACAATCTTGGGCTAGTTGGATTTGTCTTATTGAGACGCTCAATTCGATTATAGGCTTGCTAGATTTGTCATTTGTTTAACCTTCTATATATGTTTGTAAAACTTTCAAGAGTGGTTTAATGACTTGATCTGAGCTTGATTTGACTCGAATTTGACTAATATTATAACATTGAGTTCTTCTTATCGAGCCGATTAGTTTGACTATAAGTTTACTGAAATCAGTGTTCTGAATGAGTTTTTATCAAGGTTTGAATAATTCATGCTCAAAAAATTACCTCGAGATCTATGTCATGCCTCGAGATTTATGTCGGATGATGGAGATTTGCTGGAGATTTATCATTTATCAATTTTTTTATATGTTATACACTTTACAATTTATATATATACATGCATGTATGTACATACATACATGTATGTATGTACTGTATGTACATACATACATGATGTATGTACATACATACATACATACATACATACATATATGTATGTATGTATGTATGTATGTATGTATGTATGTACATACATCATGTATGTATGTATTGTATGTATGTACATACATACATGTATGTATGTATGTATGTGTATGTATGTATGTATGTACACATAATTTTTTAAGTATTCAATTCCAAATAAAAGATTATATAGAAATAGCACATAACAAGAGGCATCACAATCTATCAACATCATTCATCAAATTTGATAAATAGTCAATTCTTCATAAAAGATGATGGATCACCATCTTATTCTTAGATTATAAATCAATAAAAATAAATTGGGACTCCCATATAAAGGGTGTATAATCAAATCAGGGGGTCGAGTTTGGGACCAACCAACATTTAACCCAACTCAAATAAGCATAACTCAAGCCCAAATTCCATTCCGCCTACAACACTGACTCAAACCCGAATAGCACGTTTAACATTTTTATAAACAAAAATAAATAAATAATAACATAATCAAGATGCAATAATACATATGAGAAATATCATACCAAATGATAAATCTAAATTAATAGAAATGAATCAGATATAAAAAAATTAAAATCCCTAAGCATGTATGACAAACAATTCTTAGAACACACACATACAGATGTAGGGTCATTTATGTAAGAATCCTTGTTACAGTTTGCTTCTTCATATCATAATCATTTAAGACAAGTAGCAAAGCATCTCTACCTATAACCCACCACTACAACTTCCAAAGTATATATTTTTGCAAGAATCTACTTTTATCAAGGTTGTCATGCAATTTCTAGAACATATGCTCTGCTCATCCTCCTATAACATTCCACCAGTATCTGATTCTGATTAAAAGTTCAATCTTTACATGTACACACGCAAGAACAGAAAACCAACAACAGGCCATGATGCTTCAGATTGCAGCAATGGTGGCCATTACAGTGCTCCTCCTGACCGGTGCGGTGATAGACACGGCAGCAGAAATGCCCGAAGCAAGTTCGTTGTGCGTAAGCAAGTGCGGCACATGCCCAGTGATTTGCTCGCCTCCGCCGTCACCACCGAAAGCATCAAGCGGTGCTATTCTAACCCCGCCGGCGGAGAAGCCGCCTCCGTCACCAACTTCATCGTCTTCTTCTTCACCGGCGAGTGGGGAGGATCAAGGCGGCCTCTCGTACCCCTACTATTATTTCTATACAGCGGATGCGGCCAGGGCTCAGGGCTTGTTTCATGGCATAATGGGGTTGTTTCTTTTGCTAGTGTTGTCATTCTGGATGTTGTAAAGTTTCTTCATTTGAGATTTGTCAGAACGAATGAAGGGTTGTGTTGAGATGTTTTCATGTATACTGATAAGATTTGGTATGGGAATCATAAATATTTTGATACAGATTTCTAAAATATAACCGTTATAGTGCTCACAAAGCATAGTTCATAGGTAAGGCTCCCTTTGGCATATCTTTTTGCTGATTGTTCAAGTAAAAACCAAGCTTTCATATTAGTAGCACAATTGTTTTTTACCAAATAACCAAGCTCTTACAGCACTTTATGCAGTAATTTAATATGATTTTACCAAATATTTAACTTCGTTACTGGACAGTGCGACACAGCAAAAGTGTACAATGTCAAACTGAAACATACTCTCCCTAGCTCATTTAGATGTCAATACTTGAAAGCTAAAACGCATTAATAAAAAAAATGTCATTAGAACAAAGCTGGCCTTGTCAGAGCAGAACACTGAAATAGCTTACAAAATTCATAACTGAAGATTCAATGGAAAGCATTATGTATTTGCAGGGAACTAACATTGTCTGAAAAACCAGAAACAACCTAAGAAAATAAAATTTACAGACGTAGCACACAATTCTTATGTGCTTACATATCTCACACCTAAACTTTCAAATTTACATATAAAGTGTTTTTATTGCTTTAAACCTATGTATGAAAAGGTGTATTACACTTTTAAAAGTTGTAAGTGCTATTTTTGATGTGATATTAAGGATTTCAGGGCTATGTGTGTAAATATGAAAGTATAGGTGTGAGATATGTAAATACATATGAATTTTATGCTATGAATTTAAATGCCCCTAAAATAAAAGTATGGAACCAAAAACACGTTAAGGTTAGGCAAGGGTACATAATTCTAGGCTAGAGAATATAAGCAGCTTTTCTTACCAGGAATATAAAATGTGCTAAAGCACAGATAAGTTTATCTCATCGGATATAGCCTGTCTTTACTTGTCCTTGAAAATTTTGTGTTTATAAGACTGCAAGATAGAAATTCACTGATAGTCAGTCTGATAGAGTTTCAATGGAGGAATGCTAATAAATCCATATTAAGAAAATTAAATGCGCCACAATAACCTGACAGAGAAACAAATAAAACAAAAAATATATATATTTGCATCAGCTTTTATGATCAAAAGACACACGTACCAACATTAACACAAAAAATTATTCAAATATGTAACCTTATATGAAAAAATCCTATCAATTTACATTGAAGAAAGATGTTATCACATAGCTTATGATTTAAAGATTTTACATTATTTGACACAATGCACAGCTTGAATACACCACAATCTTTAATGCTAGTCATAAGTAACCTTTTAAAGGGCTAATAATGGTTTAGCAATGTTGATTAAACCAAAAGCACTTAGCCAAATTTCGGGCTCAAATGTTCGAGCTTCCACCCTTATTTGCACCTTGCAGCTGTTCCATGGGAGAGCTTGTGATGCTACCAATGGACCCATGAGTTTGTGAGCTCAATTGCGGGCTAGCAGGAGGTGCAGCTCCCAAGCTCCCACTATTAATCTGCTGAAGAGCACCGGAGTTGTATTGCTGGGGACTCATTGGAGTCTGCTGACCCATCTGTTGGGAACTTATCTGTTGTTGTTGTTGTTGTTGTTGTTGTTGTTGTTGTTGTTGCATAACCAAAGGAGAAGGAGAACCTGCCACCGATGGGGAAGTAACCTGAACTTGTTGAAGTGGAGAGCTTATCTGTTGCTGCTGTATTTGTGGAGAGTGTTGTTGAATCTGCTGTTGTTGCAGCTGCGGCTGCTGCTGTTGTTGCAATCGATGTTGTTGTAGCTGCTGGTTCAGGTAGAAGTTGGGACCAGAAATCTTGGGGGGTCCCATGGATGCCATGGGGGCGTTGGACTGCAAAGTGTTCATGCTGGTACGGTTCAGTGCATTACTTAGCATGGACAAACTAGCTGATGTGGGAAGCATTTGATTGTTGTTCCCGGTCATGTTAGAAATGCCAGTTTGGGGGCCATACATGCCCCTGTTAGACATTCTGATCGTCATGATGGCTGCCGCTTGTGCGGGAGACAAGGAATTCGGGCGGATGTTGGTGCCAAAATTGGATGATGAAGTTGAAAGCATCTGGTTGGGGTTGACATTACCCAAGCCAGGCAAGGCACCCATTGGAGAGGAAAGACCACGCACAGCCCCCATGCCGATGACATTAGTTAGACCCGAAATTCCAACCATATTATTGCCCATATTCCCCATTCCCATTGCAGCCCCAAGTCCCATCATCATTTTCCTAGGGATTTGAGTTTGTTGTTGTTGTTGTTGTTGCTGCTGTTGTTGTTGAATTTGGAGCTGGATGTGTGCAGGCTTATTGTTCGTGATAGGAGTAGAACCCATTTGAATGTTTGAGTTCTGCCCAATTAAATGGGAGAGAGGATTGTTTGAGAGAACCGAAGAAGATCTCTGGATATGAGGGAGACTAAGCTGCTGCTGCTGTTGCTGCACCTGGGACTGTGGATTTTGCAGCTGCTGAAGCTGCTGCTGTTGTTGTTGCTGAAGTTGCTCAAGCTGTTGGTTTCTGGCAGGGATTCCTGGACCTGACAAATAGCCATTAGAAATGCTTGAGGTTTGGGAGCTACCTCCAGAAATCAGCATTCCAGCATTGCTGGGAATAGTATGTGCGTTAATGGGAGCCATTCCACCATTATTAGGAACTGTGGCGGCAGGCAAAAGAGCAGGAACCAAATCTGCATGTTTTCCCCCAGATAGAGCATTCTCGGTCGACATTCCTGGAGCTATAGATTGACCTCCTGATGCAAAAACCATGCGAACTGGAGGAGTTCGAGCTAGAAATAATTGATCTTCAGTTTTATGATGCCCGTCACGCTCCATCTGCAAGACAAAAAGCCAAATTGAGTATGATACTAAAATTTCAAAAAAAAAAAGAACCTAATAACAGAAGTTTACTGCAGAGGTACTCACAAGTGCAATAAACTGTGTGGCAAGAAGATCGGCGCAGTGCTGGATACATAAACAAAAGCAAGCTTTAGGTCAAACAAATTGGCAAGCAATATATCAGAGATAGGTGATTGACTAAGATGTGGATTCTCACAGTGGTGCGCAATGTCTGCCAGCAATCTACAGAACTAGGAATATCAGAATCATCTGCGTCCCCATATTGCATTGCCACAGTGCCATCAAAGGGTTTTTCACACATTATCAATCGGCTCGCATTCCTTCCAGGAACAGCTTTAAGGAAAAAAAAATATATTATTATTATTGAAGAAAATGGCCTGTAGTTAACTTTAACTAGGAATCATGGTTGCCTCAAGGAAAGAAATACTAACCTTGATAGACACGATCAGAGCGGATGAAAGTTATTAATCTTGTCTTGCAATTATTGATGTTACCACCTCGAATAGATCTTGAAAGAGAATCTGCTGGATCAGTGAAATCCTCAGAGTTCAATGAATTTGATAGAGCGAGTGCTACTTGCTTATCTGAAAATGATCGAGTCTTCCTTGCAGGAAAATTTTCGGCCTTGTTCTTTCTGGCATTTAATATGAACCTGAATATAAGAAATGTCTGGTTAATGGAGATTTGGTTGAAGAGATATTTTCCCGTTAAGTCAAATGACCCTTTATTAATTGGAGCTATTCCATCTGGCATAAAATTCATAAAGTCAAGATGGCAGTAATATTAAAATTGCAGAATTGGTTAGCATATAAAAGGTGATGGATATTCATAAGCAAGCATAAATTATCTTCCAGTGATAGAAACCACATTGGAGACAAGAGGCTCAGAAATTAAATGGATGAATGCAATAACACAAGAAATATTTTCTAATTTGCGTAATATGTTTATATATGCAATGCGGCATGAAATATTAATGTTTTATACATAAATGATACAGCATGTTGGGTCATCGTAATTGGACTCGATCTAATTAACATATGGGCCTCCACCATCATTTGGATCATCCCACACATCTTCATAGCTTTCCTAACTAAAAGGGAACAAAAAGAAGGACAAATTACATAATAACATCAGCTGCATACAGACAGATTTTCTATAGCACTACACACTAAGCCACTAGGTAAGTAGAGGTCAACTAAAACTACAAAAGAAAGGCTATTAATAAATCTAGGCTGAACTGAAACAAATCGAGGCAAACTACTACGCATCAAAGGTCAACTAGGATAGACTAAAGTCAAAAGTACAGAGGTTTCACCAGGCATCTACTGGCTACAGTAAACTAATCATCCCCTAGGCTTAACTAGGTCAAGTATAAATTCAAGATCATACAAAGGATACTTGAAAATAGCTAAAGTGGTAAGGTGAACCTCAGTCAAACCAAGATCCCAATTGAGATAAAACAAAGTAAACTATGGTAAATCACAAAACCACCTAAAATGGTTAGGATTGGTCAAATACTAGGGTCATTATGCCACAGGGATGCCTAGATCCATTTGGTCAAAATAAATTAAAACCTCACGTAGAGTAGGGTTAACTAGACCAAATCGGGTTAAATGCAATAAACATGAAATAATTCTAATTCGCCTAATCTCCCACCTTTCCTCCTCTCAAAAATTCCTCTCTTTAGTTCTCTCACAACTATGAGGAGAAACAAACAAATTTAAAGGGAAAGAAGAACAAGAAGAAAATTTACATCTTATTGAAGAGCCATATATTTATAAAAATTATTATACATGATATTTACGTTGGTAGAAACTACACCATACAATAAAAAAATATTAACCACAAACAACCGGGAAAAACAAATTTTGAATCTCAGTTAAAAAAAAATGTTGCGCAGGCAGATCCCTCTTGGATTATACCTCCCTCTCTCTGAATTTCATACACCATGTTGGTGTTAACAATAATCATAGCATACAAACAAACAACGCTATTTTTAGATGTGTTCCAAAATATAAACAAACATTATATAAAATATAGGGAAATTTACATGCATTCCACACAATCTCTATATTTTACATGTATAACACTATTATGCCATAAACATATGCATAAAAATGTGCATTTCATTTTTAAACACTAGGTAATAGTGGTACTTTTATGAAATATTAAATATTTGAGTGCTATACATGTAAATATGAAAGTTTAGGTATTAGATATATAGATACATAAGAATTGTGTAGTATGTACCTAAAAGCCCCTAAAATATAATGATGTTGGATGTGAGTTCTGAGCCAATTTGGATAATTGTCTACATTTTGCGCCCTTAAATAATCAGATTAAAAGTAAAATGAAATCATACAAATTAAATTGAAAATTTCACAATTACTTCTCTAACTGTAAGGGGAAACAACTTTTTTCTTATTCCTCCATGGAAAACATGTCACTGTACATTCAAAAATGATTTTCCTCTAACAATAGCAAAGCTCAAATTCAAGTGGGTTTTACGGGGCCTAACAGATTGAGCCCACTGACCATGCATTTAAAGGTTTGGTTTTGACCAGACCAACGGTCAGGTTCTAACCAGGCCAACGGTCAGGTTCTAACCAGGCCAATCGTACTCATTAGCCGTACTTTTAAAGGTGACAAACTACAGAATTTTTTGCCGCCCAAAAAAACTAACAAGTACCTCTGAAGCTTGTCAGCAAACATGTGAGTTTCTTCGACCAGGATCAACAACCTTAAAGCCTTCAGGCGAGCTCATAATTTAGGAGTTTTTTACTAATCTTCGCATGTACCAATAGAATCCTCTTATCAAACTCATCAATAGCTACGTTGTTGAATCATTAAGCTCGATAGACAGTAATTTCAGATAGAAGAAAGAGAACTTTGTTCCATTATCATGTATGTATCCATTTATTGGCCTCCAAACATCAATGCCAAGGAACTTATCAACCACGATTATACTTAAGATTCATACAATACATCATATAATGTAGCTTTTTTTTTATTGTTTAGACCTCTGCGCGGGCACATGGGCTCTACAATGTATAAATAGAAGGCAAAGGGCAAGAAACAAGTACTTTTGGACTCTCTCTATCTCTCTCTCTCCCCAATGAAAATCTCTCTCCCTTACCATTTTTTCTTTCTTTTTTACTGACCAAAGTTGAAGGAGAGTGACTCTCTAAAAATTCCTCAGCTCCTTCATGCCTCTTTCACAAGATCTCTCCCTGATCATATAGCTTCACGGATTATACGGGATTATACATCCTAAAGCGATTCAAAATTCTTAAAGAAGCAGTGGAACTCATACCCAAATCCAGCAAGGAGATCTTTCAGCCGAAGGAAAACAAAGAAAAAATATGAATTGCATTAAAGAAATCGTGCCACAGGAAATGAATAAGCTCAGAGAACATATGCATAAAATGATTAAAGGCAGAAAGTGTCAAAAACTCATTCAAGAAGCCATTCCAAAAGGTGTACGGGATCATCAAGATCGTTAGCGCGAAGACGAGGACCACAAAGGCACCAACTACCAAGAGGAGCTACCACGACCAAAGCAAGGAGAGCCCTGGCTCCAACGCTAGAAGAAGAAGATGATGATGTATCGCATATCTCTGGAGAAGAGACTCTAGAAACCTCGAATGATAAGGAGAGGAGAAGAAGGAGAACATTATTAGAGAATGCATTATCCAGATAAATTAATGAAGTGGAACACCTCAGGAAGTTCAAAATGCCTTCCAGGATTCTTACGATGGGGAGAATGATCTTGCTAATCATTTAGTTTATTTTGAATTGGCAGTTTGTATGTTATAAATAAATGAGGCCCTTAAGTGTCATTAATTCTTACAACGCTCAAGGAACCGGCTCTAAGTTGGTTCAACAACTTGTCAATAGGAGTCATCACCCCCTTTAGTATGTTCAAGCGAATGTCGTGGATCAATTCGCCGCCGCTTAGAAGTTACAAAAAAACTATCAAGCTTTACTGAAGATATGACAAGCTCTATCTGAAAGTTTGAGGAGCTTCATCATTAGATTCTAGCGTTAGATGCTTAACATTAGAGCCCTTAGCCTTCCATCACCCAAGAAGCACTTGCTCAGGATCTATGTGAAGGCCCATCTTGATAGACCCTTGGCTCACAAAAGCCAAAAACTTTGGTTGAACTTTTGAAGTTGGCCAACAACCATATTTCAACCGCAGAATATAACTATTTGTCAAATCCCTCTTACACTGGAGAACCAGATGACAGATTCCAAAAAATACACTTTTGTTAATACCGAAGGTCCCGCACCCTCGATAGCAATAGCAACTAGAGCAGCTCAATCAAAGGTTTGCTGCAACGCTAGAAATCACACCATGCAAGTGTTGATGGTTGAGATCATAGAGGTCATCTAAAACAAAGAATTCTTTAAAAGAGCTTTATCGATGAAAATCGAGAGTTTGCAGTGCAATCTCAACAAGTAGTGTGCTTATAATCATAATCACAAGCATAATATTAAGGAATGCCATCATCTTCGAAACTTGATCAAAGAGCTGATATAAGCGGGAAAGTTAAAAAAATTTAGTTTGTCAAAGACCAACACTCAAAGGTAAGGAAAGGTGTGTATCGAGATTGCTTCAAATAGACCAGCCCTTGCCACAACCATGCACATCATCAAAGTCAAACCTGCAATTTTTGTGGGGATGAACCTGAACCCTCGCAACGTTTAATTTTGATGTGATTGAAAGGAAGAGACATCCATTCCACCCACTTGGCTAAAGCCACCACTCCAACTCATCAACCGAACATATTCACGGAAGTTGACTTACACGGCGGCAGATATCCTTTCAACGATGATATTGTGGTAATCGCGGTGATAGGTAATCACCAAATTGGGAGAGAGCATTTTGATTGACACTAAAACTTTCGTCAACATTCTTTTTGAAATTCAATAAGATGAATATGACAAATGCTCAATTAACTCCTACTTCCGGACCTCTGTGCGGATTCTATGACAAGAGGAAAAAAACTTATGGAATCATCTCCCTGCAGGCAACTTGGGGGAAGAAGATAAGCAATATACATCCATGATAGACTTTATAGTAGTGGACGGCCCCCAACTACCTAAAATGACATCTTTTGCAGGTCGGTGCTTAAATTGCTTAGAGTGGAGACTTCCACCTATAATGTAGCCGTCAAATTCCCTATAAGAGAATAAAGCATCGTTGTTCGGGAGCATCTAGTTCAATCTCGACTATGCTACATGTGAGCAGTATGGAACGTATAAGAGAACCTCCTCGAGCTTGATGATCAAGAACCAACATGAAAACTGCTGAGACCACCGAGCGAATACATATTTCTGAAGGCAAGTGCAAGCGAACATTTATCTCTGAAGGCAAGTGCGAGCGAACAATGCAAATCAGCTCTAGCATAGTTGCAAGCATAAAGAGCAGTCAATCTCAACCTTGAGGAATCATTGCAGCGTGTTCGCCTTGATTCCGAATGAGATGTCAAGAGTTGATACCAATGTTAATTTTCATAAGCTTGACATCAATACCAGCGCTAGACCCATCAAGCAGAAAATGTGAGTCGTAGATACAACCTTTGTCGAACCTATCTGGTAGGATGTTCGAAAGCTCATAATCGTCTGCAAAGTCCAATATCCAAACTAGTTGGCAAATGTGGCGATAGTTAGCAAGACAAATAACAAATAGAGGATATGTGTAGATTTCACCAACTTGAATTAAGCTTGCACGAAGGACAGTCATCCACTACAGCGAATTAATGTGTTTGAGGAATAAGTTGACAGTCACTCAATCATGAATTTTCTAGATGTCTTCTCGTCATACCACTGCATCAAAATGCATCATACAGATGCCGAGAAGACCGCTTATGTAACTAAATAAGGGGCTTTTTGTTATAATGTAATGTATTTTGGCTCGAAAAATGCTAGGGCGACCTACCAGCAACTTATGAATGTTATATTCAAAATTCAAAAAGGAAAAGCGTTGATATGTATATTGATAACCTTCTCATTAAAAAAATCAATCGAAGAACATAAGAACTAAAAGTAAGTTTTAACACTTTGAGAAGGTTCAATCTTAAGCTCAATCCTCTCAAATGTACTTTTAGTATAAGTTAAGGAAAGCTCCTAAGGTACCTACTCGCACCCTAAGGAATAAGAGCAAATCTTAAAAAATTTCAAGCTATCCTGAATGTCTCCACCCATGAATATCAAAGAATTGCAAACTATGATTGGTCACATGCAGGCCCGAACAAATTTCTCTCAAAATATGGTGACCGGTGGTTCTCTTTCTTCAAAATCATCATGAAATTCACACAATTTACCTAGAAGTGAGAATTAGACAAAGCTTTCAAACATTCGCACAAAGATGTGAACAATGTCAGGTTCTCTCCCATGTGATTGCAACCCTCTAACAAGCTTCAATCAATAACAAGCCCTTTGCTTTCCGTGCTGTGGGAATGGATCTTTTCGATCCCTTACCTCCGAGCAAAGGCCAACAAAATTTATTCTTGTGATGCTTGACTACTTTTTTACATGGATTGAAGCTAAGACACTAAGCAAAATCATTGACAAGTAGTTTGTAATTTCATATGGACTGATATCATATGCCGATACAAACTACCCATTATGGTCATCACTGATAATAAAACTAAATTTGTTGATAAAAAGGTTAAGAGCTTTTGCAATGAGCAAGGAATACAACACAAGTACACTTCAGTATATCATTCAAAAATCAATGGTCAAATAGTAGTTGTCAACAAACTCATCCAAAATCTGTTAAAGAAAAAGAAAAAAGCAACAAAAGGACAACGAATTAAAATCTTACCATCTATATTATGGGCGTTATGCACCACACCCTCCACTTATACTAAGCAAACCCCCTTCATTTTGTCATATGGAACCGAAGTCATACTTCCAATGGAGTACAACGTGCATACTCAACGAGTCCTAATCACTTTGAACTTCGAGAAACAAGTTAAATGAGTGGAGAGGGCTCAACAACGAGAGTCTGCGCAACTTGTTGGACCTTTTTGAGGAACTTCGAGAACAATCCGCAATATGACAAGAGGAAGTCAAAAGAATGACCTCAAAATATGACAGCTCGTGAGTCAACAAACGAAAATTCAAAGTAGGCGACCTGGTCCTAAAAAAAAAGTTGATGTTGTAGCTCGCAATCAAGCACTTAGAAACTTGATGTTTCAAGGGTTGGACCTTACATCATCAAAGAGCAAGCTGGCCCTAACGTGTACAAGCTAATTACACATCTCAACAAGTCCCCGGGACAGGGCTCAAGGATGACCTCAAAATATTCTATCACTAAAGAAAGTGGCGATGCAGCCATAATCGTGTAAATAAAAAATTAGTGTATACCAAAAAAGAAAGAAAGCAAAGTATTCTAATAACCTACCTGCTTCGACTCACCTAATAGTGAGTACATAGTTAAAAATAATATACTTATTAAGAAAGGACCTGCTTAAGAAATAAAGTCAAAGTTATTGTAGTAAAAAAGATCAGAAGTTTTGTCAAGGAATAACTAGCTACCCTCTCCAGAATGTTAGAGAACCCAGGGCAGTAGAAAAAATCATGTACGAGTAGTTTTTGAGCAGACCTGCAAGACAATCAAAAATCACTCGAGCTGAAAACCTCAACTAGCATTTTCTCTTTTAGAAAATAGCAACTTATGACGGTCTTAGAAAGTATATCGACAACTCATAACCATAATATTCGGTATAATTAAATACTTATTTATCTTTTTTCAAACCTCGTACTGCGAAGGCAAGCAACGGTCAAAGAGACAAATGAGTTCCCACAGATTTAGCACAAAAAATTAGTCTCGGTAACTCGCCCAAAGTCTAAACTTAGGGAACTCGCTTAGAGGTCAAGATAAAGAAATCACAAAAATAACATATAAGATACAATATGTAAATTGAAATGCAAAAGCAATAACTGAAAAAATTCAAAATTTTATACATATATAGAAAAAAAAATTACAGTAAATACAACTCAACTTTAGGTTACACATTACAGATTATCATACATAAAAGATAAAAAATAAAATGAATGCACTCATTGTCTTTTCTGGGAAATAAAAACCCCACCTTCTCAACCTTCTGTGACATTGGACGTCCTCATGATAGTGGTGCTCAGGCTTGTCCTACCAAAGAGCTATCACGAGGCTCCCAACCAGTCGGAAGACCCTAAGAAAGCCAAAATGATTCTGTCGAACACTCTTCTCCTCGATTATCTCCATTGTTGCAAAGCTAAATAGTAAACACATTAAAAGCAGCGAAAGCAACATGCAGGATCCAAGATCATCAGTTTGGCCCTCATCTATTAGAGGATGTGTATGTAAAACACATATAAGCATTTATCCTCCACGCGGTAAGAGCCACCTAATAACCTCAGAGAGAGTCGCAACCTTAATAATTTGAGCAACACGACATGCTTCAATTCAACAAGCCAAAGGCTCCCTAGTTCAAATATCAACGAACAAAAGGATCACATCTTGCATAGCAGATTCGACAAGGATAACTTACTTTCCCTATCTTCACGAGTCGTTCCAACTGCATCATCATCATTTATCAGTCTTTCCTTCTTTAGTATGAACATTCTAACAAAATATATTTTTAATAAGTCTCGCAAAACCCTCATTTCCCTTATTTATATCCTCCAAGAGAAAGAGTTATCGCGACAATGACAAAGAGAGCCATAGAACGAATGTTAACCAAAACAAATTATGACACATTTATTTTCATTTATTTTGCTTGACCACAAATTCAAAAAAAAAAATGTAAACGCTTCTTTCTTCCAGTAAAAACTCCTGACTAATCTCATTCGAGATGTCCCTCATTCCCAGTCATGCCCTAACAAAGCATGTTTGCACGAGCTAACAAGGTCACGAGTTGGCAATACTAATTCAATATTGAGAAGAGAAATATCATTTTCTTTTCTTTTCTCTTCTTCGCTCTTTACTATTCTAAGTAATGACAAGTAAAAATTATTCATTACCCTTTCAGGAAAGCTCTAATGATCTCAAATGAATTGTTTATCTTTTACATCCTCGGCGTTCAAGCAGAATTTAAATAACCTAATAAGTAGCAAACTTTCTTAGATCACAGATCAAGCCTACGAAAAATGCAAACAGTAGTGAGTCCTCTCCTAAGGCGATTTTGGATAAAGACTTAACTGGCAATATGATGACGAGATCTGCCTGCATGCCTCAACGTGACATATCGAAGACAACAACATAGCTATAAATTTATATTTAAATTGAATCGATAAAAGGCATAAGACTAGAACCAAAATACTCATGTTAAAGGCTCATGTAAGTTGCAGTGATTTATCGCACGCACGATAAAAACAGTGCGACAAATTTAGATTTGTGCATATTCAAAACTTTCAAACCAAAAATATGTGTGTCCTTGCATACACAGAAAAAAAAAATAGAATAAAAGAGGAAAAGAACAAAAAAGCAACAGTGGAAGTTTCATCTTGTTCATCTTCCTCATCGTCAGACTCCCCAACGAGCTCCATGGAACGATCCATGTCATTCGGGATGGTGACAGATTTGTTTTTTTGGTACCAGAGTATTTAAGCACAATTTAAATGTCCTCTCATAATAATCCACTAGCAACTCCTCGTATTCAGGTATCAGCTTAAGCTCTTCGAGGAATTCATATTGCATCCGCTCAAGTTGCTTCCTCCATTTCACGACTCCTCGGATTTTTCCTCAACACGGTGTACTCATTGGACTTCATTTTTAGTCCTTTGAAGGTTGTTGCCTTCTCCTCCATATCCATTTTATGTTATGCATATTGGGGAACTAAAAGTATGGATACTCATTTATCTTCCCTGAGATCCTTCACCTTCAATTCCAGTGGCTCTAGCCGAAACAACTCACCTTCCAGAGTAAAATTTTGAGAGTGAGTGTCTCTCAACTCGTCAAGGGACTTCTCTTCCTCCAACTGTTTCACCTTATCTTGAAAGAAAATGTGATGCTTCGCATACTCCGCGGACTTAGCTTGAAGGTGCTCCTCTTTCAATAAGATTGTGCCTTCTCCTCAACTTTCAAGAGAGCTTGCGTCAGCTTGGCGTGCTCACTGTAAAACTCAGGGTATGACAATCTCACTATATACCCCCACTGTAAAGCAACTGCCAGACTCTCCACCAGCGAAATATGGAAGGAAGACCTTCCATGTTTTTTGGCCAACCTCTCCAATATCAAAGTGTGGATGATTGGGACGCAGCTAGACGAGCTTTTCATTGAAGTCTCTATCGTCTGTCCGCTCTTGACTTAAATCCACTAAAGCTCAAGTCTCAGCCTCATTGATCATGGAGATGTGACCTCCCATATCAAACTCCTTCCATCTGAAACAAGTCGAAGTTGCTCCCGAAGAGGTTGCAGCAACATCCACTTTTTTTCTCCACCTCCTCTTCTTAGGGCGAGTTGCAACAGGTACACGTTCCATTAATGAAACATTTCCCTTGCCTATTAGTACTTTTTTGGTAGAGTTAGAGGCTCGGGAAATCGGAGTTGGTTCCCTAATCATTATTTTGATTTCCCTCCGGGAGTTTCCCTTTCTTCGTGGGAATTTTGCGAGGGGAACCTTGTCCTCCTCGTCCTCCTCTTCTTCAGCGACCTGCATATCGGCATCACGTTCCTTGTTACCACTTCTTGTCGTTTTCGCCAACAAGCTCAAGGAACTGAGAGCCTTAGCATCTCCCTTCATAACACTCACATAAAATAGTTTTTCAACCTTTCAATCGCTAGGCAGTTGATTGCAACGCATTCCTGAAGTCAAAGGCATGGTACTTACTGTAATTTTTCAGAGCCTTACTCAAAAAATATCTCACGAATGCAAGTAGCACATACCGAATATGGTCGTCTTCACATATTTGCCAATGTAAAAAACACGGCATTAAATGTCTTGTTTAGAGCAGTGAAACTCGAATGCTCCTCAACGCTAGGATGTGTGATGGTCAACACCTTCCCTCTAGTGAACGGTTGAGGGATCGTGGGAATCTTTTAAGTACTTTTGCAGCAAACAAAGTAAAACCTCCTCCAATCAGGAATCTTAATCTCCAACTTGGTTATTTTTACCTTCATAGGGGCAAACAACACTGTCTCATCCTTAAATGCATTGGGTCAAAATAAGTTACGAAAAATGTTCACCGACCAAAACAGTTTCATGTGCCTCATAAATAAGATCACTGACAATGCATTGGCTATTGAGTTTAGGAAATTTTGAGCAAGAATCAATCCAAAAAAGTTTAGAATGTCCGGTAGATTCTCACATAGTGGAAACTGAAGACCAAGATGAAATTGGTCTTGATATAAACATATGGAATTTGGAACTTCATCCTCCCAAGACAGCTACAAAATGTAAGAATTGTCGAAGATGTAGTTTTTTCTATCATGGCGAGAGCCTCCACATCCAATGATGATCCGAAGGAAATCGTCGAAGCAAGAAATTATTTGTTATTGTTTTCTATAGCGGAGGCAACCAACTCCATTACAGAGTAGAATCCTCGAGATTTGCATTGGTTGCGGGAAAAAATCACAAGAAAATACTAGGGGACGATATAGAAGCGTTGAGGCAGAGAACAAACAATTGAAAAGGCTTGTGGGATTTGAACCAGTGCTCTCTTATACAATTATAAGAGTAAAAACAGAAATACAGTGTAAGGATAAAAACGCACAACAAGTCCAAATATTAAAAAATTGAAAGGTTGGCGCATAATCAATTAGCCATTGTCACAAAGTAAATGTGCCCATTCCATGATATTAAACACTATCCAAGACACTCTCTCCTTATATAGATAGTACAATATAGAAAATAGAAGAAAAATGAAAATATACAATCATAGCTCTTCATGAACCAAGCCTAGAACATGGCTCTTCACACCATTCAGATCAATCATTTCAAACTGCAAAAGTACCTTCAAGACTAGCTATCCTCTTGTAAGAAACTGCTTGTATCTGACAAAGGAGCGGCAACATCAAGTACATTTCCTCCAACACTATATGATTCTCCCGGGTTTCCATGAAACTCGTTGCCAACATATCCTCTAAAACAGCAACATTTTCTTTGGTTCTATATCAGTTGACTTTCAAATCCATGATATTGTCTTACATGCCAAATAATTTATCTTCAATGTGCACCACTTTATCCTTTACGATCACCAGCTTCTCCAGAAATTTTGCAAGCTCCTCCCAAGCTTTTAAGAGCTCCTTTTTAGTCTTCTCCAACTCCTTACGAGTTGACACCAGCTCATCACTCAATTGGCTAATATGATTAAGGGAGTCGGCACAATGAACAGTCGGAGAAGTGTCTGCAGTCTTTGCCACCAATGGCCTAACCTCAGCAATGACCGCTACTTTTGCGTCCAGGGGCAGTACTTCAGAAGCAACTCTTCTGTGGCAGTACCCTCATATGTATTGATCTTCTTCACAGCCAACTCATCCGTAGGCGTGAAACAATCATGAAGTATGAAGTGATTGCATCAGCAAGGAGATAGTAGGTATTACCTTCAGGACTGAGCTAGCCAGTGGACGACTGGATCTCGGTCACCGAACCAGTAGCTAAAACTTCTTTCTTAATAACTTCTATAACAAAACCTTTGAGAACAGTTGTGGGATATGGTCGTTGGTCAACAAATTTCTCGGCAATAAGGCACTAGAGCATCAAGATCTTAAATTAATTAAAACTAGAAAAAATGTAAAAGGTTTTCCGGTTACTAGAAATCAGCGTTGGGAGAGTAATAATGTTGGATCCTTTCCAGTCATTCAGGAGGTCAGAAATTTGTCCTCTGAAGATGACTTTCGAGTCAACGGGTGTGGCTCCTCGAAGGCGTGATTTGAGGTTGGCGACACGAGCACTTCTTGAGTCATTTCATTCAAATCAGCTTCCAAGGCCAAATTCAGAATCGATAAGCTCCTCATAAGATGATATGACAATTCTTTTGTCTCGATGCGCTTTGAACTCTCCGCTCAGCCCTTTCAAATCTGGGAAGCCCTTCTAACGTTTCCCTCTCTTCAGCCTCTGATGCATGATCGCTTTCAATAGTTCCTCTGGAATATTCACTCTTTCTTGGAAATTTTTCATAGTGGAACAAAACTGAAGTAATGGTGAAGAATAAACTAATGGTGAACTCTTAAGAAAAAATCAAGAAACGCGAGAATGAAGCCTCCGACTTACAATTTTCAGCAAGGACTTGCTCGGGTATTATATATAATGAAGGGAGTTAATGCTACAAACCCTTCTTATAACCACTGAAATTAGTTTTGTCATCACTAACATTATTTCCTTCTCATGACAAGGTAACGGCGCATCAAAAGACGTCACAATGTCCATGGGGACATCAGCACACACTCCGGACAGAAATAAGTCACCTCCCTCATTTCTTATTGAATAGCATGCGCTCTTGCCCAGAGTAACTCGGCAAAGAAAAATCATTTTATATTTCGTAAGGGTCATAACAAGAAAATGAGTCACTTTCACCAACAAAAAAGTTAAAGCCTCCTGAATGAGAAACAGTTTATAGTTACTCAAGAGTACTCGCGACTAATCCCTATTAAAGTAGCTTCCAAGCCCCCAGAGGAAAGAAAGTCCGAGCTTAGCAATAAATTCTTATAACCACTCTTTAGGATATTGCTGAAAAAGCTTACCAGTTGTGGGAGCACTATTTCGATTGATTATGAACAAATGTCTCCAGACAAATCCCGATATAGCAGACGCTTGTTGCAACCTTCTCATCCCTCTAATCATGCGTGGAAGTAATTTATTCTCCTAATCTCTCATTTTTCTCGCAATTCATGCCGAAGAAATAAGAGAACATTTCTAATATATGAAAGATCATGCAATTAGATCACCTCTAATTAAATTGCCTGATATCAAGTTTTCTAATATAAAAGCTTTAAATTTATTACTTTTCATAACACCCCCTCAAGCTAGAGCATAGATATTTAGCATGCCCGGCTTGTTATAAATATAAGTGAACCTAAGTCTAAAAAGGGTCTTTGTGAAGATCTCTTAATTGTTCCTCGAATTTTATGACTATAGAAATCAACTTTTGTTGAATCTTTCATGAACAAAATGTCAATTTATCTCAATGTGCTTAGTTTGTTCATGAAAGATAGGATTTTAGGAATATGAATTGCAACTTGGTTATCACACCACAACTTTGCCGGAACTATCATTTTAAAACTCATTTTGGTCAAGAATTGGGGATTCACATCAATTCATTTGAAGCTTGTATCATTGCTCAATTCTCATATTATGCACCAAATTGTGATACTACATTTTGTTTTTAACTCTTCCACGAGACCATATTGCAACCAACAAAAACATAATATCGACTAACGGATCTATGGGCAATTTCAAAACACTCCCAATCTACATCAGAGAAACATTCAATATTTTGTATGTCAATGGTTCTGATATAGAATACCTTGTCCAAGAGCTTCTTTGAGCTAACCAATGATAGATCGTTGGGGAAGATATGAACAAAGTGCTAATTGAATAAGCAATGTCAAAACGAGTCGTTGTGAGGTAGTCTAAATTTCCCACTAATTTCCTATATCGTTTAGGATCATTAAAATATTCTCCATCCTTGGAAAGTTGTTGATTATGAAGCATCGAAGTGCTACACGATTTGACTCCTAATTTCTCAATTGTTTCTAACAAATCCAAGACATACTTCTATTGGCATAGAAAGATACCCTTCTTGTTCCTTGATACCTCAATCCTTAAGAAATATTTTAAGGAACGCAAATCCTTAGAGTTGAACAGTTTTTTTAAGAAATGATTTATGGATAAGATTCTCTGCACATTGCTCACGGTAAGAATAATATCATCAATATAAATCACTAAAAGAATTATCCCAGAAGTAAATAACTTGTAGAAGACAACGTGATCACTTTAATTTTTTGCATCCCAAACTCTTCTAATGCTTGGCTATTTTTTCCAAACCATGCCCGAGGACTTTGCTCCAATCCATACAATGACTCTAAAGTCGACATAGTTCCCAAATTCCCCAAGCAACAAGCTGAGGAGGTTGTTCCATGTAAGCTTCTTATAGTAGATCACCATATAGAAAGGCTTTCTTAACATCAAGCTAGTGCAGGGGTCCATTATTCATTTTGGTCAATGGCAAAAATAGATAAACAAACAAAAGTAAACTTAACTACCAAAGAGAACGTGTATAATTAGTCAATCTCATAAGTTTGAGCATGGTAGTTAGCAACCAATTGAGCCACGGATCCATCAGAATAAAACTAAACTGCAAAGACTCATTTGCAACAAATAGCCTTTTTGCCATAAGATAGTTCAACTAGTCCTCAAATTTCATTTTCAATTAAGACATTCATTTCATCAAGTATCGTTGCCCGCCACCTAGAGTGGGATAGAACTTACTGAACATAATTTGGAATCTCAGCAGAGTCAAGAGAAGCAATAAAAGAACAAGTAGAAGATAATTGGTTAAACTTAACACACGAGAACATAAGGTAGATGCATTGATTTACCTCTTCATAGGGCAATAGGTAAATCAAGATCACTGGGAGGATCCATTGAAGAAGATGACGCTCGTGTCGGACTATAATCAAGTGGACGAAATCTTCTTGAGTAAACATTAGTATTAATGGTCTAAGTTGAAACGCTAGAGGTGGAAGTAAAGTTGAGCACACAATGAGATAAATTAACAACAAATCAGAAAATTTTGAGGACTTAGGCAGCGATAAGTCACCAAAGAATGGATTTTGTTAATAAAATATGACATCAGCAAAAAACAAGTATTAGTTTAAGGGAGGGGAAAATCATTGATACCATTTTTGCCAACGATAGTATCCTATCACAAATAAAACAAGTACACCCAAAAATACATGGCTCAATGGGAAAGAGAGCTGAAAATAATTTGGTAGGCAATATGATTCTGTAAAATAATACAAGGCATACAATTAATTAAAAAGTATTAAGTAGAAAATGTATCAACTCGTAACTATTTGTGCCTACTAATTTGAAATAAAAAAGTTTTAGTAGTCTCAAGAAGATGTCTATTTTTTCCTTTCAGCTACTCCATTTTGGGATGAACTATCAACACGGGATGACTAATGAAGCATCTTGTTTTGCATCATGTATGTCTAAAATAGTACATAAAGATATTCTTTGACATAGCCATTTCTCGGAATCAGTCAGAATATTGAATTTAGTTTTAATTTCGGCATAAAATGATTGAAAATGTGATAGTAAATCAGTACAAGATTTAAAAAATAAAACTAAATAATATGAAAGAAACCTTCCACAAAAGTGACAATATTGAGATCCATTAGATAAAATAGGACATTATCACAACACATCCGAATGAACCCTCAAAGCTATAATTAACTCTATTATTTTTGGGAACAGTCGTCGATCATGTTTAGCAAATTGATATGACTCACAATCTAAGGAAGATAAAGGTCGAAACTGTGAGAATAACTTTGATACATTTTCTACTTAATACTTTTTAATTGCCCTGAGATTGAGGCTAACTTATGTCTATATTTTTCTGGCTAGCTTGAGCATTAGGTTGCTATATGGAAGAAGCCTAAGAACTCTGAATAGTATGAAGCACTCTAGTATAGACTTCCCTCATAATAGTAACTCCAAAATCAATAGAATCTATGATTTGACACCTTAATACTGAGAGTTAAAGTCGGCTAGAAAACTAATAATAACTATTTGTTCTCTTTGAGCCTGTTGAAACTGAATATCAGTACTGAAGGGCAATAATACATTCAATTCTTCAAAAACATGTTTAAAGTGCATGTGATAAATGTTAAATGATTGATCTTGTTGTTCAGTCCGATAGAACTTACCTACATCAAAGATTCGAGAAATATTTTCTCCTAGAAAATACAAATGAAAATTCTCACATCACATTTTTAATACAATTACAACAAGTAATATTACCAAATTGATCAATTTCGATAGAGTTTTACAATTGTATCAACATATGGGCGTCAAATCTCCTCCACTCTGAATAATTCGAATTAGTCTCAATTGGCGAATTATCAATGAAGTGGCTCTCTTGAGAAATACATCTCAACTAAAGTCTCGCAGCTTTATTCCAATAAAAATAGTTGACTACATTTAACTTTTCATTTATAAATTTAGTCACTGATGAAACCAAACTATTACAACATATTTTTATTCAATCGCCATGCTTATCACCAATGATGACCTCCTCAATGTGTTGGTACGAATGAGATTATATGGAATGCCCGAAGGATGAGGTGACCTCCATAGATGAGTGATATCAAGCCGTATAGACAAACGACTCAACAAACAATTTAACGATCGTCGAAGACAAATAAACACGACGAACAACGTAGAAGAAGACCACTCGCGATGGCCGCGACACTCAAGCGACTACCATTGTACGATGAAGACAAAGCAATCAAAAATCGAGTAATGATGTAATCTCATCACAGGATGAAGAGGAAGCTTCAAATGATGCAAACAAATCTGCATGATACAGAGAGAGTCGAACGACTCAAGCAAAGCGATGAACTAGGAGGAAGCTTCGAATGGTGTAGGCAAAGCTGCATGACGCAAATGGAACCAAGAGACGGAGATGAAGCAGTCAAAGCAGACAAAGGTGATTGACGTAGACGATGATACGATGCAAAATGACGAACAATGCAGGTAAGGCCACATTCGCGTGCGGAGAACAAAGTTGAACCGAGAAGGAAGATGAGTCGTGCGTGACGCTGATACCATGAAAAGGGAAGCAACAATTTTTTTAATTCCCTAATTGAAAACATATATTACATATTAATATACACTCCCATCTTGATAGATTAAGAGTTTTCTAATATATAAAATATCATGTAATATGATAGCCTCTAATTAAATTATCTAATATCAAGTTTTCTAATATACAAGCTTTAGATTTATTAATTTTCATAACACAAACAATATTTGATAAAGAAAGAATGTATGTGCGATCAAGAGTTTGCCTCAGCAGTCACAATTTGCAAATGATTATGGATCAACCAAATCAATGAATTTTCACTAAACATATTTTAAAGGTAAGATAACATTTAGAACAGCAAATTGCGTGATAACAAAATTACAATAGATTGCTCTGAAGAAGTAAAATTAGCAAAATAATAAAAGATATTTGAATAGCAGTGGGAGATGTCAAAGTCGTTTTGTTAATGAAGTTTTTTCACAAAATATAAACACTAATAAAATGTCAAATGGTTACAAAAGAAGCATTTATAGACCAATATTGAAAATCAAAAAGATGTCTATGATTGAAATAATTATAGAAAAATCAAACTTATGAGCAATACAATAAAGAAGTAGATGTTGTTGAACTATGAGCTCAGAAAAACATGTAGATATCAGGGATCAATTAGATTACATGCCAAAGAAATATATATACAAAGCTTTTTTTGTGATAAAACAATAAAAAAAGGTATAAAAAGCAAAATAAAGGAACTCCATATGATCTTTATTAATTTTGAAAAGCATGGTTAAGTGTTACAGGAAATGATTTGGTCGGGGAGAAAAGATGTGACGAAAGTTTGTTTAAGTTATTAGGATATATATGATGGAGTGCTAACCACTATCAATAGTACACGCAAAGTTCCTACAAATTATCCAATAATATTAGAATTATATATAGGATTAACACAAACTTATGGGTTCATTTGAAGAGGCGGTAGTTGTTTGAAAGTAAACTATGAAGTTGTTGTAGGGAAAGCTATTTTTTTGTTTTGTTCTTGGAATTATTCGTTTTTTTTCTTTTCAGAAAATTTGATAATATTAGCCATACTCTAGCACATCCTGTTATGAAAAGCAACTTTTCCGACATAAAAATTTCTAAAAATTAACAAGAAAATTGTAGCCAAACAAAGCCATGACAATTTTCCTAAAAAGCAAAGCTATGAAAAACTGCCCCCAAATAGACCGGATATCATTTTGGTTAGTGAGATACTTGTAAAAATCTATACAAATTCAAAAACTTGGTGAATGTTATTTGTGAAGATCAAAGAATTGATAAGGCATCTTCTAAAGTAGATGAAAGGTCATATAAGAAAGAAAATTCTAGAAGACGTGAAGCTTAGAATTAGTAAGCTAATTGATAAATCTTACGTAACAAATTACTTTATTATTTCATATTCGAAAATAATAGTAGTTTTAATCGATGTAATATAAATAATTATAAATCAATATTATTGCAAGATTTGGTGATTTCTAAAAGTGACAAGTTTAGGCATCTCAAAACATATAAAAAAAATTGAAATATTGAGACTAGACGACTAAAATAAAGAAAAAATACCTCAAAAAATAATTATATTAGAAAGCATGTTATATTAGAAAAATGAATAAAAAACTACAGATGAATAAGTATGGTATATAGATCGAAGTTTTTGGCAATAAAGAAAACATTGACAACTTAATTAAGTTTAACAAAAAATAAGAAAGCTAATATTAATGCTTGGTAAAAAACATATTATTAACTAAGAAATGTACTAAAATGAGAGATCTAAAAATCATCGTTTATTAGACAAAAGATAGGATAAAAAAGATTTAAATGATTTTAGAATAGACAATAAAACATTAAATATGCACCAATAAATTGAGCAATAGAATCAACACGAAAGAACAAGAACAAAAGTTAGATCAATGGCAAAATATATAAACATTTGGGTGAAAGAATTGAAAATAAGGTTAAAATCTCATATATTAGTCAACATGAATAAATGGAGGATTCAAATAGTTAGAAAAAAACTAATGATGATGATAATGTTACAAATCCTTATAAGATGATGCTCCAAGAACAAAAAATCAAACCCTTCCAAAAAGATGACTATAAAAATAAATAGTACGTGCAAAGTATGATAGAAAATGTAAGAGGAAAATATTGCCACAACTGGAAAAACCATCAATGACTCGAAAACCAAAAAATATTGATGGAAAATCAAATAAAAAGAAATTCTACCATCCAAATGGAATTGTTGGACTCCAGTAGTATAATCTCTTTCAGGTATACCTCCATCATAACAATCCATTTAGTCATATCAAATAATAGAAGACGGTAAAAATAAGGACCCACCATAAACTTCTCTGTCCTTTAATTAACTTAAAAAAGTAAAGCAAAGTTTTCCAAGTTTAAGAATGCAGTCTCCGCATGAATTTGTGAGTTATTTATAAACAAACACAACATTTACCGATTCAAATAAACGACATACCAATGCATTATCCATATTAAATGAAATATATAAATATAATATTAATTCACTTATGTAATCAAATTCTTGAACTAAACTTTTACCATCTCAACACAAATAATCTTAAGCATATTACTTAGGCAAATCAACAATTATCTCAAAATCATAATTTTCAGTAAACACTCAGCTTCCAAGTGTTAACTGTAGGATTACCGAGTTTACATGTAATAGAGAAGATCAAACCCTCAAGATTATGCTTGATTAAAGTCAAATATTTTGAACTTTAGATATGATAATTTAGTAATTCTGCATATATAAATTAAAGAACATTAATTTTGAGAACTTGCAATTATATGACAACAACAAAGCCTTAATCCCACTACGTGGGGTCGGCTACATGAATCCTTTTTTTCCATTTCGTACTATTTAATGCCATATTTTCATTAAGTTCTAATAAATTAAGATCATTTTTTATACAATAAGCCCAAGTTTTCCTAAGCCTACCTCTGCCTTTCTTAATATAAGTTGAATCTAAAACATCTATTCACCTAATCGGATCATCAAATGGTTGACGTTTAATGTGACCAAACCATCTAAGACGACTCTCTCTAACTTTGTCTGTCACTAGAGCTACACCAACCCTATCACGGATATATTCATTTCTCATTTTGTCTCTAAGTGTAAAACCACTTATCCACCAAATCATTCTCATCTTGGCAACACTTAACTTAGTATTATACTTCTCTTCTAAAGACCAACATTCAACACTTAACTTGCAATTATAAACTAATTAAATTATTAGGTAATGGTGACATCCATTTAATACTCATTTTTCCCTTGTTTCTTCATTTTCTTTGTTTTCATATTAATCTACTAGCAATTCTTTCCTTCTTCACTTCTCCGTGGACTGTCCCACAATAAACACCAAACATCAATCTAATGTTTGCAAATTTAAACACCACAGAAGTAATCACGCAATCCAAGTATAAATGGCACAAAATACCATTTTGCAAATTTAAACATATTCCTGTTCTCACACTTGTGTGAATGCAAGCATATGCCCACAAAAATTCCACTATAAGTGTATTCATACCTTTGGGTTGCATTTTCAATCTTTGAAAACCTTTCCATTAGCGCTTGATCAACCATAGAAGATGTTCCTATTGACGGGCTACTAGCATTCAATGGAGCATTAAAATTACTCACACTTGCAGGAGATCCAACCCCACTCATAGCTTGTGTTTTGGGGACAGAATTTGCTTTCCGTTTTAGAGAAGCAGACCCTTGGGGCTGTCTATGCACCGAATCACTGGGACTAGAAACAACAGACGGGGCTCCAACAGCATTCGAGTTTGTTGGTAGTGTGGACGTTACAGGCATTGCACCATATTGACCACCTACCGAACCACTAGATATCTCTCCTGATTTTGATGACAAGGGAGATTGAACTAATGGTCCAGAAGAGACGCGCGGACTCGGTAAAGTCTTCCGTTTTTGAAGTACCTCATCTTTTCTCATATCCTTCTCAGCCGGCAACCGGGGGTTATTCCACTGTGTGAGAGGTGGAAGATGGCTCCTTATAGATGATTGATGCAGTTGATGCTGGGCATGTAATGGATGCTGATCCAATGAATTGTCAGCGCTCACTGCCTGCAGAGTCTCTTTCGATCTGTCAAGATCTGGCTTATTCAACTTATCCGAGTCGATCTGCTCCTCCTTAGGCCCATATCTCATAATCTGTTGGTTATAATAAATAGATGTCACTGGCTCTTGATTAATCTGAGAAAACCTTGGGACCCCAACATTGGAGTACTGAAGCCCCTTAGCATCAATCTGTGGATGTGCAGGCTGGTTCTTCCACTGCATATCTGGTCCGTTAAAGCCACCTAGTGGAGAAGCAACCTCAAAACCTGCAGCAGTCTGCCTTGTCCTCTTCAGGTCTGGCATTGATGCTGATTGGGAACCTTGAGTCTCCCTTCGTCCAGTCAACGAGAAATTAGCATTAGCAGTATCCATGTACAAACCAACTATGTTCTGAGGTAACGAAATGCCAGCACTGACACCATAATTCACAGGAGATAAGCCATGATCGGGAATCACTCCTGCATGGTTGACAGGAGATTGAATCTTTGTATGACCTGGAACAGGTAAAATTGGCCTAGCAGCTTCATGAAAAGGATTATTTGATCGAGAAGATGAAATGATCCCAGGCTGAGTGGCTGCATTCTCATGGGCATGTTGTATGGGTACATTGCTTAACATAGTTCCTGAATCTCTTGCACTGTTAGAAATTTCAGGTGCTCCATCAATGCAAATCTTTTTCCCATGAGGTTGATTGTTGGAGGTGATGGTGACTTCAGTAGTTGGCTGCGACCTTTTCTTCCTTCCAACATCAACATTAAACTGCACCAACAATTATGGAATAATAATTTAGTTGTTTGCAAAACTGTCTGAACAGTAAGATTTTCAGTATTTTTTCAATACCTTAATAATGGCAGGATCAGCACAGAGCCTTTCCAGCTTTGGAACAGGAACTAAATCAAGTTCTGGCTGCAGGGCTTTCAAAATTCGAGACTCAACTTCCTTAGCATCAAAGAAAATATAATGCATGTGAGTTTTAGAATTTATGAGCAAAATCTAATAGAATTTTCAATTTCTACCGAATGAAATACCATAAAATCACTATAAGTCCACGAGTCATCAGCTAGTAAAGGAATATCCTTAACAACATTTTCAAGAGACATCCGAAGTCGGATTCTGTTTACAATAGGAACAGCATCAATAGAAGCAATAGTCTCTTGTTCTAGTCTACAATTTCTATAATCGCGCACCTGAAAGAAAAGAAATTTGGTTAACGAACACAATTTATTTCAACAAAAAAGACAAAATTTACAGTTTGTATTACATAATATGACCATAGTTTAGAGATAACAAGAAGGCTGATCAGAAGTTCAATTGGAAGAAAGAATGAAAACATTCCAAGGCATTCACAAAATGATGTTGGACGTCTTCGAATTTAGGGTGCTGATGCAGCTAAATGATACAATGAATGAAAATAAAACAAATGAAATTTAGAATTCAAAGTTTCAAAGACCATCAAATTAAACAAGCATTTATCTTATTTTGAAGTAAACCAGAAGAATACAAGAAATGTGCAACTTTAATGATCATTTAAACCAAAGAAAATCAACGGGGAAACTAAAAACATAAAAAACAAAACTCAGACAAGATTCACACGACAATAAGAAAAAAAACTATAATTGTTTAGACTATAATCAATAATACTCCCAAACCAATATCAAATTATGTGGATGAAAAGATAACAAGACAATAAATCACTTAAACAGAGAAATTCAAGACTCACACAGGCACAATCAAATAAATTCTCCCACGACTTGGCTGTTGCATTTGCACAACACTTGACGAACTCAACATCCAATATACAAACACAGAACTTAAAAGGAGACTACAAATTTTATTTGAAAAATCAATTCTTTTGATTTCATGTCTTTAATTTCTGTTAATTATAAAAATAACCCTTTTTTCTCTGAATAAAAGTTGAACTAACTCAACGCCTCTATTCCCAAATATTGAAACTCTACCAAGGCCCGTCAAGAATTATAGCATAATGGTCCATTAAAACTACACTGAGCACCAGCCGATCGATGACAAAAAAAAACTCAATCCAACACAGAGAAACAAACTAAACAAATATAGATATTAGAGAACACAACCCATTATACAGAGAAGTATCATTATATATAAGCTTAAACAACTAAGCTAAAATTTTTGCAGCCCACATGACCTGGTGGTAAAGTATTTTGTCACCAACCACAAAGCCTTGTGTTCAAGGCCTAGCATATTCGAGTGTGAGCATTAGTTTTAAAAACAACAACAACAAAGTCTTAATCCCACTACGTGGGGTCGGCTACATGAATCCTTTTTCTCCATTGCGTCCTCTTTAGTGTCATATACTCATATTTTCATTTAGTTCTAGTAAATTAAGATCATTTTTAATACAATAAGCCCAACTCTTTCTGGTCTACCTTTGTCTTTCTTAACACAAGTAGAATCTAAAACATCTACTCTCCTAATCAGATCATCAGATGGTCGACGTTTAATGTGACCAAACCATCTAAGACGACTTTCTCTAATTTTGTCTGTCACAGGAGCTACACCAACCCTATCACGGATATATTCATTTCGCATTTTGTCTCTAAGTGTAAAGCCACTCATCCACCTAATCATTCTCATCTCGGCAACACTTAAATTATTATTATGCTTCTCTTTTAAAGGCCAACATTCAGCGCCATAGAGCATTGCAAGTCTCACCACCATCTTGTAAAATTTTCCTTTCAAGCTAAGCGGTACTTTTCTATCACACAAAAGGCCCGAAGCATTCCTCCACTTTAGTTTTAAAAACATAAAGTAAAATTTAAAATATAAAACAAAAAAATAGAAACACTGTAAACAAATGATCAAAATTCAGATTGTTGATTTAGATTAAATTTGCTTGAGTTGAAAAACTAGCTCGAATTGATTAAGCATCTGGTGGGCATCAAGCAAATATAGGCATAATTATTGTGTTTCATGCTATAGTAATCCACAAATCACATGTAGGTCTACCATACCAATGCACAAAATACCTTTAGGATCCACCATTAGTAGTGAAGACTATTTCATCATCTAGAATAGCTTCGACAACAAAAATAAAAGAACAATTGACAAAATGTCGGATGTAAATTCACTGGGTGGAGATGGAAAGAGAAAAAAAAATAAGTTATAGGTTATAGATTTATGCAAAAATTTCGGCACATTTAAGAGTTAACAACTTCAAAAACTTCCAATAATTTTTAATTGATAAGCATTGGTCCCAAATGCACTGTATGCTTTTAAATGACTCTATCAACCTTGCAATTAATTTTTTAAAGACTCATACAGAAGACTTTTTGTAATAAAGTTGTCACGATTAGGCCCAGAGCTTGGAGTTAACTAAGATAGGAACAAACGATCGGACGATGAAAATCAATTCACTATTATTTCTCTTAAAGCAGTAACAATTTAATATTCAAATAATACATGAAAGAGTCACTAAAGAAAACAATTAATAACAAATAAAAATTTTAACATTTTTTTTTGTTGATCTCATCTTCTATACACATTTGCTCATCTTGTTCAAATGTTTAAAACCTAAAAAAAATATTAAAGCAACATAATGAGTTATCTAAAGATAACTTAGGAGTAATTACATTTTTAAACTACAATAATTCAAGGAAAAGAGTTCAATATGCATGCTTGTCTATAAGAAATCTTATAATATGTTGGTCATTCATATTTTTATAAGCAATCTAATATACACAAATACGCGTACCAATAACATTTTTCTAAATGAACATAAACTAATCTTCTATATGCATTTATCATAATTTTTTTTTTATTTTACACTCTTTACACACATTCTTGTCTCTGTGAGAATCACCGTCAACGAACCTAACATACTCTTGGGCGATATTGCCCTATCGGCTCACGTCGGCGCAGCAGTTAGCGATCTGCACATCGCAATTGTCTAGGGTGCAAAAACCCTTACCTGCCTCTGGCCGATATTACAGCGTCAGTGCAGCAGTTAGTAATGTAAGCATTACAATTATCTGGAAAGGTAAACTCTAGTCTACTAGCCCCTGACCGATATTATCCCGTCAGCATAACGGTTAGTGAACTAACCATCACGATTGTCTAGGGTGACTAAAAAAACTCTGTGCATCGGTAACTAGCGTTCTCTGTCTGAACCATTAGAGGGTGAAATTCTCCTTTAAACATGCACATACAAGCATTCATATATAAATAATTTCATTCTTCATTACATAAATTATTCTGAAATGTCTTTATGCATTTACTAACATGCATTTTTACTATGTTAAGCAACTATTTGTCATACATAACTCTCATATCATGTATATCTATCTCATGCATATCTTTTAATTATATCATCTTCTATCTTTCTTATATGTCTATCTTACATGTAATGTTTATCTAAATATCATTCATCTCATGCATGCATGTTTTTTTCCTATTATGTTTATCATGCATATATTTTTTTATCTAATAATATGAAGATCTGATTATATTAGAGCATACATTGAGTCAAACATACAATCTTAAATATAGAAGATTACTAAAATTTAGAAACATTCTTACTCAACTTAGTTGTCATGCTAAAGCCTTAATCTTCGATGGCTAGCTGTAGGTTGCGGTGACTTATGTGTTGAGCTAATAACCTATAAAACATAATATTAAACCTTAAGATTCAAGTTATTTCTATAAATTGAATTATTCTTACATGAAAATTACGGAGTTTTTTACTACAATCCTCTATACACTTGTCTCGAACTTCCCACCTCAAGTAAACAGCCTTAAATCTATAAAGATCTTAGCATTTTATAAATTTTCAGCTCATAAAGTAATTAAACCCAAAAAGTAACATTCTTACCTCAAAATAGGTTTCTCGTCACAAATTAACCTTTTCCAAGCAACCAAATTTACAATCACCTCCAACCATACCTCTCCTACACTGATATCATGCTAGAACCCTTATGGAAGCTCGCAAAAGACTTTCAACGCTTCCAGCACATAATCGGTGCCTGCAAAGCCTATCGGAAAGGAAAAATATACGAAAAATGAGACAAAAAATCAAAATCAAAGGGTGAGGAAGGAAATGAAAGCTTCAAATATCATAAAAGATGGATTTGTGCTTACAAAAAATGCCACGGAGCCCCCTAAATTGTCAGTTGCGGCATTCCTAGGTGCCGCTCGATTCATGCCTGATAGCAACCCTTGACTATAACAGTCCTTCTGTGTCGCGCGAACCAGAGAGGGAGAGGGAGAGGGAGAGAGAGAGAGGGAGGAAGGAACGGAAGTAAGAGAAGAATCGGGAGAGAAAATCGAAGCTCGGGACACTTTAGACCGAACAAATGGAAATAAAAGGGGCGTAAGTCGGTGGAGAAGAGTGACAAAGTGATTAGGGAAAGGATTAAGAAATAATTAAGGTTAACTAAATTAATTAAATTTATAAATTTAAATTTTCGCATCTCTCAATCTATTCATAATTAATATATATTGTTTTATATCAAATTGTTCAATTTAACACGTACAATTTTATAAAATTGATTTGATCAAACTCAGAAGAGATGAAAATTTTGAGGTCCTTTGTATGTTACCAAAAATTTTATCTGATTTCTCAAAAATTGGTTATTACACAAGCACAATATTATTTTTTTAATGTGTACAGGCTAAATGTGTCAAAAAAAAATGCGCTTAGCGCATACACTGCGCAACCCGCACAAATGTGGGTGACCTTGCACTCAACAATACTCCAGGAACAAAGTGCGGGGAAGTCTAGTGCCTAGTAGGGCTGCAGCGGCGCTCGGATCATTCCTGAAGCAGAGCATATGGAAAAGGGCACCCAAAAAGGGTAGCCACACCAGGATCTCCCTGGGCCCGAGCACCTGAAAACTAGACACTCATGATTGGCGCTCCAGCATCAGAAATTGTTTCAAACAGTTAAGGCATTTAAGCCAGCTGCGAAATTTGGAAACGAGAGTCTATGTGGTGTGTGAATGCAGGCGATAGAATAAGTAGTGCATGAAAAAGATGAAGTGAGTTCTGTGGATGGATTTCAGCGATCTCTTATGTGAAAGAGAGAGAGAGTATTTGTTAGTTACAAGGAGTAGAAAGGTTTGAGTGTGTCGTAATTTGTACAATTTATCATCATTTCATAGTGAATTTCTTGGTATAGTATGGCTCTGTGATTGTGTCCTATTCTCAGAAATTTTCACGTTAAATATCAGTTTGCTTTGCGAAGTTTTCAGGAATTACTTGTCTGTGTGTTTTAATTCAAGTAATTTGTTATGGGTCTCTCGAATCAATGTTATGCATTTATTTTAACCCCAAAACAAGTATCAAGGAGGAGTTCTCTGAAGATCTTTAGTTCGAGTAAGAGCAATGGCCAACGAAGCAAGGTACAATGTGGAGCAGTTCAATAGTACTAACTTTATGTTTTGGAAAATACAAATTGAAGATTTACGGTATCAAAATAAATTGTATTTGTCACTGGAATGAATCACCAAGGAGCCTGTCAATGACTCTGGAAGAATGGAAAGTGCTTGATCGAACAGCTATAGATCGGATCTGTCTCACACTTTGTTCATTTGTTACATTCAATATTGTGAATGAGAAAACAATAATAGATCTCACAGTTGCACTAACAATGATGTATAAAGAGCATTTGGCTTTAAATACAATTTTTATGATGATAACATTATTCGATATGAAGATGAATGATAGTTTGGTGGCTAAACATTTGAATAATTTCACCACTGTGACAAACCAGTTTTGTTACGTAAGCATCAAGTTCGATAACGATGTCAAGGCACCGTTACTCTCATTTTTATTGTCAGATGGTTGGGATAGACTTGTCACGACGGAGAGTAATTATTCAAGTAGTATGAAAATAAACTTTGATGATATTGTGGGGTTAGTGCTGAATAAAGAAGTTCACAAGAAGGCGAGCAGTGAAACTTCAAATTATGCATTGAATGTTAAAAGCAAAGGAAGGGAACCGGACAGATATGCAGGGAAATATTAAAGTTAAGGAGAGGTAATTCTAGGTCAAGGAGAAGAAATGGCAAAGGTGAATACTAGAACTACGAGAAGAAATGTCACTTCAAGAAAAATTGTAAAGCTCCGAAGAAGGTTGATGGTGGAGGTGAGATAGAAAGTTATCCCCAAATATCTTCACATATGAAATTAAAGTTGACTCTGTAGTTTTATCTTAAGATAATATTGAATTTTGGATAGTTGATTTAAAAGCCTCTTTTCACGTGTGCCCCAACAAAGAAGTATTTAAAAACTACACTCATAGTGATCTCGGGAATGTGTATTTGAAAGATAACAAAAGCCTGAAATATTTTTAAAAATGGTAAGTGAATATCAGGTTGTCTAACAAAACAAACTAGAAGGTCAATGAATTTAGATGTGTTATAGATTTAAAATGACTCAATCTTGGTGAACCAGCTTGCAAGATCATGGTATGCGACTACTTTCACAGGTGATTTGTAGAAAGTGATCATAGGAGCAATGGTGATAGCTCGGGGTAAAAATGAAGGCACTCTTTACTTGATCAATGAGATTTTTATAATCCATTAATGTAGCTTGAACAAAAATTGACGCAAGTCTTTGGCACTGCAGACTTGATCATGCACGAGAAAGGTATAAAGTTCATATTTTCTAAGAACAAGCTTCATTATTTAAAGTCTATAGAGTTAGAGTTTTGTGAATATCATATACATGAGAAACAAAAGAATGTTACTTTCTTCAAAAGTGGGTCAAAGATTAAGTTTAAAAAGCTGGAGTTAGTATATGCTAATATATGGGGTCCTACTCTGGGGTTTGGTATATTGGAGGTTCCCAAAACTTTGTCACTTTTATTGATAATCATATCAGAAATGTATGAGCATACTTATTAAAACACAAATATGATATATTGGAGATGCAAGAAGTGAAAAGTCGTGATTGAGAATGAGATAAGTTTGAGGTTGAAATGTCTCGGATCAGATAATAGTGGCGAGTATCGTAATCAAAGGTTCGAGAGTCATTGTGCATCAGAAGGATCATGCATGAGTTCATTGTTCCAATGACACCATAGCAGAATAGTGTCACTAAATGCATGAATAGAAACATCACATAGCATGCCAAAAATATAAGGTTACATGCAGGCTTGTCAAAATGGTTACAAGCAAAAGCACCGAACGATGTAATTTATTTGATAAATTGTAATACGTCAGTACCTCTAAATGAAGTCTTACCTAAAAAAAACCTAAAGTGGCAATGTGGTAAATCTATCTCACTGAGAGTATTTGGTTGTTTATCATATATTCATGTTGATGCAAGATCCATAAATAAACTCGATTCGAAATCAACCAAGTGCACTTTTATTGGGTATAGCTTAGATGAATTTGGGTAGAAAGTCTGAGACTATCGAAATAAAAAATTCAATAGAAGTGGGGATGTTATTTTCAATGAAATAAAAATGTACAGGGAAGGTAGCAAAATTAAAGATTGTTCATCAATTACTTCTGGATAACCCTCCAAATATATAAAGATGGAAGATATTAGTGATAAGAAAAATGAAAAAATGAGAGATGCTCAATCTGGTAAAGCACGGGAAGTTTCTCAGTCACCTGCTGCTAAAGTCACAAGGTTAGCAGAGTCACACAATCGATACAGATATATTCTCATTTGTACAATCTTTTATTAACTGATAATGGTGAATCAGAGTGAGTTGGAGAATCAAAGGAGTGAGAGTTTGTCATGAATGACGAGATGTGGTCATTGAAGTCAAATCAAACATGGGATACACCAGAACTATTAGATGGCAAAAAGGCATTACACAATAAGTGTGTCTGCAGGCTAAAAAAAGACTCAGATGATAACAAGCGCTACAAGGCAAAGTTTGTTGTGGAGCTTCCGCAAAAGAAAAGAGTAGACTACTCAAAGATATTTTCTCCAATAGTGAACATAACAACTATCATAATTGTGTTGACCTTAGTAGTAAAGAAAAATCTACATCTAGAGAAGACGATATGAAGACATCTTTCTTGCATGGTGACTTAGAAGAAGAGTTGTATATGGTGCAACCACAGGGAAATAAAGTTCCATGAAAGAAGGCATGGTCCATGCATTGAAAAAATGTATTTATGGTTTGAAGTCGGCGCCAAGAAAGTGATACAGGAGGTTTAGCATATTTAAAGAAAACAATGGTTATATCAATTGTCAAGTAGATCGTTGTTGCTTCAACAAAAATTTTGATAATTATTATATCGTGCTTCTATTATATGTGGACGGCATGTTGATAGCAAGAGCAAATATGGAGGAAATCGAAGTCCTGAAGAAACAATTATCAAGAGAATTTGAGATGAAGAATTTAGGTACAGTTAAGATGATTCTCGAAATGAGAATCAATGGGAACAGGAGATAAGGTACTTTGAAGTTGTCTCAGGAAAAATATGTTCAGAAGATACTACAAAGGCTCAACATCAGTGAGGTTAAGCAAATTTGCACCCCCTTAGGTGGTCAATTCAAGCTATTTAAGAAACAATCGTTGAAGTCTGAAACAGATAAAACACATGGAAATAATCGTATATGCTTCAGTAGTTAAAATTTTGATGTATGCAATGATATTATTACATGCAGTGGGAGTCCTCAGCAAATATGAGTAATCCCGCGAAACATCATTAAGAAGCGGGGAAATGAATTCTCTGATACTTGAGAAGAATCAACAAGGCGGGAATTAATCTACAAGGATATGTAGATTCAGATTTAACAAGAGATATTGATGATAAAAAAAGTATATCTTCAATTTGGGGAACACAATAGTGAGTTGGGTCTCTAGGCTACAAAAGATTATTTTACTTTCAGCTACAGAAGTGGAGTATATTGCTAACAGTGAAGCTAGCAATGAAATGATTTGGTTGCAAAGTTTTATGGCAGAATTGGGCAAGAAGCAAATGATCGGAATGTTTCATAATGATAATATGAGTATTATTCATCTAGCTAAAAACATCATTTTCAAGTCAGGACCAAACACATTCAACTGAAATATCACTTTAATTATTCACTCCTAGAAGACAATAAGTTGTCTTTAGAGAATATACATACAACTCATAATCCTGCAGATATGTTGACTAAGGTGGTTACAGGTGAGAAATTGAAGTTTTAGTTAGCTTCAATTAGAGTTCAGGAAGGTTGAGATTGGAGGTGAGTCACATCACAGTACACGGCTATGAAAATGGTAAGTTTGGAGGATATGTGATTGCAACCAGTCTTCAAATGGGAGATTGCAATTTATAGAGATTGATTGTGAAAAAGAAAAATCAAACTCAGCACCTGCACTGGGCGACCCAGCACCGGTATGGACGATCCGACGCCAACAACACTCCAAGAACAGAGCGCAAAAAAGTCCAGTACCTAGGAGAAGCGCAAATCTGTTTGGATCGTTCCTAAAACATAGCATCTGAAAAATTGGCACCAAGAGGGACGCAGCCAAGTCGGATCGCTCCTTAGACCGGAGCGCTTGGATATTTGACGTGGATTGGCACTCTAGCACCAAAAACTATTTCGAGCAGTAAGGGTCTTAGGTCATTTAAGTCCTCGATGCAAAATTTGGAGAATAAAGTTTGTGTGGTGACGTGGAGCTTCCCCGAGTGGATGCAAGAGAGGGATTTCTAGCACTGACCTCGGCCTGTTTGTTGAAAACCGACCCAAATGAGATCCAAGCATCCGAATCCGATCATCCCAAGCGAGATCCCTGACAGGGCGAGCGACCTCTCGGGCCTCTCTCTATTCATTTTTTGTGTCGCGTTCGATCGAGGTGAATTTTAGGAAGGGCGGCCATGCCGCCAACCCTCCTTCCTTTTTTTGTTCTTTCTTGTTTGGAGTCTATTTATATGCTTATCTCTGAGTTTAGGGTTAGCTTTTGGTGTAATCTTCTTTCAGATTTTTTTAGTGGAGTCTTCCCCCTCAAGGTATCCAACAGTTAAGGTGGTGCTCCGGCTTATATCCCTCTCACGGTGGTTATTATATATTCCTTGTTTCTGTTTGCAGAAGTTTACCTTGTTGTCCAGCACCTTCTCGCCACCCCAATCCGCCAGCATCTTTGCTACATCGCTGCCAACCCACCCATACTTGTTGTCGGTGCCCCGAGAAAGCTAACCTTTGTTGTTCCTGTCGTTTCTGCCCTAAATTATTGTTGTAGTTGCACTAGACAGCTAGTCCTCCAGTTGTTCCTGCAGTTTTCTCATATTGCCTTCACTGCCACCACCCCCGCTAGTCACCCTGATCCATTTAGTAACCTCCACCGCCCTTGGGATGCACTCTCAAGGTGTATGTTGTGTAGTTTTATGTGTTGGTGATGTTATTTTTAATTTGTGTGTGTTGGAATCTTATTTATCTATTAATAAAAATTGTTATTGTAGTTTAGGTCTTTTTCTCCGGTATCATTTGGCATCAGAGCTAGCCCAATACTAGTATTATTCTAGGGTTCCGTAGCATCCGCCATAAACCAAAATTTTTTCCTACCACCAATTATCTTTTCCACAACCCAAACCCAAACCCCACCCAAATTTTTCTTTCCTATTCCCTAATCCCTAACCATGCCACCATTTAGATACATACCCGAGCCTTCACGGGAGGAGATACGAAGAGAGATCTGTCGATTTCAGCAGTGGATTACGGGCAAAGAAGATGAAACCCAATGGGAGGCTACTGTCTGTGATCAGAAAGGCCGAATGGGGAATGAGAAAATATAAAGATGAATCAGGAAATACAATGTCAGTTCCTCCCAACTTAGTACCGCCAAAATTTGCAGATTCTAGCTTCCGAAATGGAGAAACTGCAACACCAAGCAACCCCTCTGGATACTATCTAGCGAAACCAATCCGGAAGTCTGTCATAGCCAAAAAAAGTGGCAAGTGCCATGAATTTGGGCATGTGGAATCAAATGCACAACCAGGAGAAAGATATATTTCACTAAGCAGGGTGTTGTTAAAAAATTAGGCAATGACACGTTTAATCCGGAAGAAGAAGAAGACGACAGAGAGGATTCTCCACTAGTGGCCAACAAAGAAGAGAGGCCACCAATTCTAGTTGACCATGAGATAGAGATACCAACTGAGGTAACACTCTCTTCTCTAGAGAGTAGTGACTCTGAGGTAATGGGAAATCCAACAATGTATGAGATTATGATGCTTTTTACAGACTTTGAGAGGAACATCAGCCGGACAGACTTGGAATATCCAAAAAAGGCATGAGTTTGAGGAGCCGACGATAGATACAAGGCCACAAAAGATCAGAACATTGCAGATTTTTCAAATGTATAGACCCCTTCCTGAGTTACCCCTACGGAGAGAGGTCCAGCATGATCGAAGAGGATTCATTTTGTATCATACTTGGGATATTACGGGGAGTATTTCAGATGCTAGATTCAACTCGGCAGGGTACCCATCAACAGATGTCCGGATAGGAGTAATTAACCTCAGCTTTTAAATGTGTCCTAGGAGCTTGAGAGAGATGAAAATTATTCAATGAGATCCAGGTCCTATCACTGAAGAAGATGTTTATGCTAGGTGGTCGCTAGTGAGAGTGGCACATCCTACCACAGATTTCATCCCAAAATTGAGTTCTCCTCACAAACTTGTTATTCAACCCCGCATGTTAAGCACCAAAAGTGAAAGGAGAAGACTTCAAATGTAAGGACTCAAGAGTTGCATTGCAGGAACCTACCTCAATATGCGGCTCCTGCTCAATGGTTTGCCCAAATAAACTTCCCACTAAATGGTTTGCCCAAAGCAAGAATGCAAATAAAACATCCCCACAACATTCACATTCTCCAAAATTGGTGAAAAATTTTCTTTAGCTGTACGCCTCTTCAAGTTATTCCGTCTAAATAAAAAGTCAAAATGCTTGTGCCTAACTCGTTAAGTTAAAATAAAAGGCAGCTGGCATATTTACAGGAGGGCAAATCTGTAAAATAAGTTAAGATTTGAATACAACAACAACAACAAAACCTTAATCCCACTACATGGGGTCGGCTACACGAAATCATTTTTCTCCATTGCGTCCTATTTAGTGTCATATTTTCATTTAGTTATAGAAATTAAGATCATTTTTTTATACAATAAGCCCAAGTCTTCCTAGGTCTAACTTTGCCTTTCTTAACATAAGTCGAATCTAAAACATATACTCTCCTAATCGGATCATCAGATGGTCAACGTTTAATGTGGCCAAACCATCTAAGACGACTTTCTCTAATTTTGCCTGTCACAGGAGCTACACCAACCCTATCACGAATATATTCATTTCGCATTGTCTCTAAGTGTAAAGCCACTCATCCACCTAATCATTCTCATCTCAGCAACACTTAACTTATTATTATGCTTCTCTTTTAAAGGCCAACATTCAACAACATGGAGCATTGCAGGTCTCACCACCGTCTTATAAAATTTTCCTTTCAGTCTAAGCGGTACTTTTCTATCACACAAAAGGGCCCGACGCATTCCTCCACTTCAACCAACCAACTTGAATTCTACTATTAACATCCCCATCTATATCACCATCGCTTTCAATAACAGACCAAGATATCTAAATCGTTCACATCTTTTAATAATTTGATCACCCAAGTCACACTTCTGTCAATGAGCTACTACTACTAAAATTACATTCCATGTATTCAGTTTTAGTTCTACTTAAATGAAGGCCTTTAGACTCCAATGTAGACCTCCATATTTCAAATTTTACCTGGGCTTTTTCTCTGGTCTTATCCACGAAAAGGATATCATCAGCAAAACGAAAAGGATATCATCAGCAAAAACCATACACCAAGGTACATCCTCCTGTAGATATCTAGTAAGACCAAGGTACATCTTCCTGTTAAGCTTTGAATATCAACAGGAATTTAAAAACCATTATGGACGCTAAAAACAAATCATTCAAATGTGCAATCCCAATAACAAAAGTTAACCAGGCCTACAAAGAGTCTGAAGCCAAAAAATGCTACAAAAAATTGGAAAATGCCCAGAAAAAAGGTTAAATCAAATTTATATTTCTAAGTATAAAGGCTGGAAAAAAGGTAATACAAAGAAGTTCTGAAGTGCATAAGCCATTTCTAAATGGCCGATTCAAATTTTTGTGGGTTCAAATAGCTCACTGACCTCACAGATGACAGCCCCATTGATATATTTGCAGGGTAAATCATCCAAAATATCTCCCGGAAGCCATCCTGTCTCAATTGCCTACAAGAAGTGATGCAAATTCAAATAGACGGTAAGTATAGATAAAAATAACTATCCTCACATAAAAGTAATCGAGAAATTTCTAATTTATGCATAATGATAAAAGAACAGTTCAACAAACATAAATAAGGAACGGTGCATTACAACAAGAAGTCAATTTTATAGTAAAAGGTGCAATAGCAGAATATCATAGGGTGTGACTTTCTGCCTGCAGCACTCTAAAAAGTACATCGCGTATTACCAGTCACTATAAAATAATGAATAAGATTACAAAAGAATTCAATGTAATAGGGTAAGATCAGAGCTAGACAACATCATAGTCTCACCACGAGTGACAAACTTTTCCTATGTCTTCCCTGGATACGTATGTATAGGCTGGGTGACTAACACAAACCAAAGAACCAGCTAGAAAAAAAGCAAAAACACTTATAAAAAGTTATAACAACTCCATTGGGCATATTAGGTCTTAAAATTACGGGAAAAAAAAATCTATGTTATATTATATACTGCCGCAGAATTAAGGTGGTGTTTGGTAGCATACTATTTATAGGATTTAACCATAGATTAAACTTAAATCCAGCTAAACACCAAAAAAAATGAAAATTAAATCCAACGTTCCATTAAATCAAATTTTCTCACATTTGACTTTTTTTTTCTCATGTTTCGTCTCTTTTACGAAGTAAATCCGGATTTAGTGTATGTTTGGGGCAGCTGCAATTTATTAAAAAACAGTTGTGAAACTGCTGAAAAATAATCTGTTATTCAAAAATTTGTGGAGGTAATTACAATTTATTTATTTTTTTAAAGCCAGACCGCAGTTAGAAAGCTACAATCACACCTAGCATGTCCTATGTGTAAAACACAGTTTACCCAAACAGTCAAAACTGCAGACCGCCGCACTGGCGCACCAAAAGGACCATTAGTAAATCCGAATGCGATGCGGATTTATTACGTCGTCGTTCGCATGAATCTGAGTTGCAGCCAAACACCGCCTTAAAAAAATAATAATATTGGCATGTGCTTAATAAAGGAAAATAAGATATAAATTTATAAATGATTGATTACTTTTAGATGAAGATGACTATTTACGCATTCTACTTCAAAAATTTAGCAATCACGTTTTAACTAATGAAACTATATAAGATTTAACCATAATATTTGCTCATGTAAATGAATTGTATGAGTGTGACTAGTGCATGCAGACATGCGTAAACTGGCAAAGGTAGGTGGAAGATGAGGCCAGATTTAACCAAATAGCAGGAATTGCACTTTTATTACTAAACTCAAATAGGGGTTACAATAAATACACACATAAATATGAAATAACAAAAGATACAACACAAATGCCAAAGTAGGTCTTAGGTCGAGGAGGGTAAGAAGGTTGTGGTTGGGTTGATGCAGTTGTGAAAATGGGATGGTTGGAATGAGAAGGCAGCAACACGGTAGGGAGGTGGCTGGTGGCGGGGCTGGAGCAAGGAAGGAGATGGTTGGCGACTAGGCCATGAAAAGGAAAAAGAAGGCTGGCGAAAGAGCAGTAACAAAAAAGGGAGATGGCCAGTGGCTGGGTTGCAGCAAGGAGGGGAGGTGACTGGCAGCTGGACCGAAGCAAGAAAAGGGAGGCTGACGGCAAGGCTGTAGGAAGCAACAATATGGGAGGAAATAGGGTGGTTGACGGCTGCAGGAAATCAACGAGGTGGCTAAAACGAGTAGAATGACGGCGGTTGCAAAGGGAAGGTTGTGGAGGATGTGGGAGGGTCGAGAATAATCACCACCTCAAATGAGTTACAGCAGAAGGACCACTTAACGTCAAATACAGTCCTAAAAGAGAAAAGCTAGACGCCGACAACTGTTCAGACGAAAAACACAAGAAAACTGCTCTATAACATATAAACAATATACTTAAAAACCAAGAGTAAAGAAAAGTGGACCCCACTCCAAATAGGAGGGAAACCCTTGCCTGGAAGGACCCATCAATCCCTCCTTTTCCTGGACCGAATCTCTTTGGGGCAAAGGTCGCAGCATTTGTTGTATCTGGGGATGCCCCGCATCAGTCAATATGCGGCATCTAGTTGTATTTGTACCCTTTTCAATGTTTGAAGTGTCATCAAATTGATATTACATTTAATATCCACCTACAGTTTCATGGTTAATAGTGCTCAAAGATTTTCTTAAGATTTTAGCTGCAGTTATGACATTAGGAATAAACAGTATAGGTGCTGTTATTGAATGGCAGCAGCTGGCCTCGCCAAATATGAGATTGCCAGAGCTGATAATCCAATATATAAGTCTAGCATTCCACATGCAACTATGGCACTGCAATCAATGTAGGGTCGCACAAAGAACATTAGGATTCAAAAATCAAAGACTAATAAACATTTTAAAAAAAATAGTGGAAAATAAAAAATGATAACTTAAACAAAATAAACAAAACAATGATTAATTAAATATGAAGAAATCACATAAGAAAATTAGAACCACAAAAAGTTCAAAGTGCAGTTGAATTTTTACAAGGCAGCTAAAATTAAACCTTCAACCTTGACCAAAATCACATAGCGCTTGCAAATCCAATAACATAATAATTAAAAGGAAAATTAATTTTGGAAATAGATCACCACTATGAGAATGATTCAGATTGTTGACGCAAAAAAATTGAAATCCACGGGAACGAGGTTGGCGCACTTAGACCCCGCTCAAAGGATCACATAATATCAGGCAAATGAGACTAAAACTAGAATATAAAGCTTTATTTAATAAAAGCTAGTGTCATACATGCCCCAAATCAATTATCTTTATCTTCATTTTCTTTTTGGGTGCCTCTCAATTCTAAAAATCACAAAAGGGTGAACAAGTTCAGCTGCAGAATGGATCAACACGAAAAAAACTATAATTTCCCTAAAATTTTAATCCATACAGCCAGTTGCTAGCAAGGAATGAAAAGGCTATAGAGCCCAGAATCTTTGTTGGCACAAACAAAAAGACTACAAAGATCAAAACTGCATATCAAGGAAATCAGAGAATAAAATTAGGATAATACTAAACCCATGAACCCTTCCCAAATTAATAAGTGAGCTCTCTTGCAAACCAGTAACCTAATAACCTAGTGGCTGACCCAACTACACATCAACCAAACTAAGGAATCAAAAAAATTATAAGAATGCATCCTATAAGAATGCATCGAAACCATATAGACAGCATCACAAACCTGTCTAAAAAGATGGGGGGTCAAGCCAAATTAAGGTATAAACTAAGAAACAAAAATTATAAATTTTCAAAGAAAAAAAAAATAATTTTGCTAATTTGCTACAACAATTGTAGAAATTGAAATTTCAATCAAATATACTAGGCTTGAAAGAATTCAACTTCGAAAAAGTTAGTATCTAATAGTCACAAAGCATATCAAGCATAAATTTTACATTGTCTATCACTTCAATGCACAAGATATCTCTATAATTCACCATCAACAGTGGACACAATATCACCAACCAAAATAGATTCAAGAACAAATTATCTAACAGAGTTAGATGCGAAATCACAATAGGAAATAAAAAAAAATAAGATTTCAAAGAACAGATTGGGGTTCATAAAATAATACACATTGAAAACTAGATTAACCCTAGAATTTGTGGTTTGTGGGGATTAGTTGTAAAGTGCTTTGGTTTTTTCACATTTATTTCTTAACTTCCTAAAATGCAACTATTTCTAAATTTAAATACACCGTACTATATCCTTTGGCTTAAACTCTATAAATCTCATGTTTACATGAACGGAAGGTTTATAGATGTTATAGTTAGTAGCCAACTTTCTATAAATGTCCTCATGTAAATCACGCACATGTAGCACAAATTCTTGTGCAAATGAATCAGGCCATGACTTAATAGGAAGTTCAACAAGTTATATAAGCTAGGTTGAAATATAGCAATCTTAAATAGACTAATATCAGTGGACATAATGATAGATGAATTGAATACTCAGCTAAAAGAAACGTCACATTCCAATCAAACGCATGTTATTTTGTGTAATAATAATCTATTAAAATTTTATTAAAATTTTAATAAAATTAACTCGAATAAAAAAAATGATTTCACATGTTACGATATCTACGAAGCAAGTGTCGTTCAAATTGGAATCCCACCGCCCGTGGGAGAATTAAGTCGAGGTTGTTCCATAATGCATCTGAACCCACCGCACGAGAGAGGAGGAAGAGAGTGTGCAAAAGAGAGAGAGAAAGTGAGAGCAAGAGAGGGGGTTGTGCCCTAGTCAAAAAGAAGGAAGAAGAAAACGAAGATAAGGAATAAGAGGAGGTTACAATAGAGCTGCAAGAGTGTTCGACCAAAACTTCCTACGCCTTTGACTGAGTGAACCGAGCAAAAGGAGGAAAAAGGATGGAAATGCCAAAGAAACCCTTATCGATGATCTAGAGACACTCAATCGAGCACTTGGAGGGCTCAAGCGGCTCAATTTAGCCTACCTCTTGTGTTGTCGACGATCCATCAGTCATACAAGCGAAAAAAGGAAGAAGACGAAGCCAAAGTCTCATGAGTTCCAATTATGGCTTTTGGTGCCCTAACTAATCAAAAGGAGGAGGTAGGATCAAGCGGCCCGCAGTAGCCATTTCCACGTGTGTGAAGCTTTTGATCAAGCTTATACCGGATTTGGAAGCAAGGTATGGCACATTGAAGCATTTTCCATGCATGCATGAAGGCGCTACCAAGGCTCTACATCCTTGGTTCGCAAAAATAAAAAAAGTGAATGAGGAATTAATGCAAGTTCTAAGTCATTTTGATAATAGCATCGAAACTGAAAGTTAAATTTTTTATGTTTAATAAATAATGAAATAGAAATGAAGAAAATTTATAAACTTAAGACTAAAATTTTGAATGTTGTGAAATTATGTTTTAGTGCTAAGTCGAGGAGATCAAAGAAAAGCAAGATTTTATTTTGTGTTAATTAGTTATTCCTAACCCAAATGTGTCTGATACAACCTTGATTAGCACTGAAGATTCTCTGTCGTCTAATAATGAGCTGATGAAAGTGGGTCTACGGTCATCTTCAGTCCCTAGATTGACTTCCCTTAATTCATGAATAGTTGACTTGATCTCTTCTTCAAATTCGGGCGGAGTCTGAGAGTCTTCTAAATTTTCTTCTGCTTCAAGGAACTCGTCTTCTGCTTCGCTAGTAACAATCAAGCAAAATTTTATATCATCGATCGGCCCTACTATATCGAATCCAACCCCCTCTTTCGAGTTAAAATTCCAATTTTTAGTGTAATTCCTCGAAGATGCGTAACCTTTCTTTCGATAACTGACCAGGCACTAAACCATGCTTAAAAAGTTTTTGAACATATGGAGAGTAGTAGCCAAAAGGTAATTCCATTAATTCATTTAAGTTTCCTCTTCTAATTTTGCAATGCTTTCAGGATTAGATAAAGAAGAACCTCGGTAAAATTTTATTGGTTTCATGCCTACACTTTGTATTTCCTTGACCTTCAAATCCTCAACTTTATGAGGATGAATCAGGGTTATTGTCATGGCTTGTACATAGTGGTTGATCATTTGGTACATTGATTTGTATCCTCCAAAGAGATCTCTAGCTAAGGTTTTTCTCGATGCACCGTCATTGCAGTCTTCTTTGTTTCTTCTTCCTCAAAGCCGTCTTCCAAGTCAATGTGTCTTGTTAACTCTTTCTCGCCCTTGTCCCCGGCCTTGAAAATTGGCCATTTTATTACTTAATCTATAACTTATTAAATAAATAATTTTAAGTTACATTAAAAGTTAATAACCCTAAAAATTAAAATATAGTTAAGTTATTCCTAACCTAAACGTGTCTGATACATCCTTTTATAATTATACTAATATATTAAATAACTTGACATTAATGAAATGTGGCAATTTTACTTAGATTTAGAATATAAGTGAAGAATATATATATTTACATTAGAAATGATAAACAATAGAAACTGATTAAGTTCAAATTGTTCCTATAGTGCACCCAAAAATCTAGTTTCACTCGAGAAAAAGAATAACAAACTTCAGACTATAGACTGCACATGTGGGTAAAAATATTTTTATTTTATAATAGTTTTATTTATTTTTAAAGCAATTACATCTGCATTTATTGTTTTCAGTCTTCCTTTTAATATGTAAAAGTTCATTTTTTTTTAAATGTTCTACGCAATAAAAGAATAAAAATAAGATATATGCATAAATATGGAGTCACTCTTGATGGTACTGGAAGGGGAATGCAATGCACCCATACACAAAAAAGAAAATGAAAAATAGAAAAAAAAATATTTGTTAACATTTATGATGGGTTGGAAAATATTAAACATATTTTTTTAAAAGTATACATTTAGACAATGACTCCCAATAATAAAACATGTAACATAAATAAATGAAAATATAATGTTATTTTTTTAGTGGTCTTTTACTACATACTGTCATTCACTGTGTGCTGCACTTCTACAAAATAGTTTTAAAAAATGAATTATTATAATTTAGAAATATTTGTCCACTAAGTTGTTAATCTAAGACCTTCGGTTATTAACATTTTACAGGAAAACTAGTTTTTAGGTTAAATGAATCCTAGTCTAAGACCTTCGATTATTAACATTTTAGAGGAAAATTAGTTTTTATGTTAAATGAATCCAAGAGAGTATGTGTAAAGATGTCGATGAGTGTTGGTTGATAGGTATTATATATTAGTTTTTATTTTGTTAGCTTTAAATATTTAAAAATCTATGTGAACAGGTTGTAACTTTAAATTTTATAAATAGAATGATTTTTTTTAATTCCATTTTAATTATGAAATGAAACTGCTATATAATTTTTCTCCGCCCGACTCATAGTATTCACCTTGGTAATTCAAAGCTCCCGGTTTAGGATCACGTCGTGTCATTTTGACAGGCAACAAAACAAATAAATCAAATTATTATTTTATACCTCAGTTTGTCCAATAATTCTAGGTGATAAAGCATAAATTATTTAACCAAGTAATACCCAAGTAATGAAGAGTTTACACAGCGTAACTCCCTGTCTTGGTTTTATTATTCAGATTTAGCATCATTAAAATCTCACTAAAGAATGCAATAGGATTGTCCCATTTTGCTTAGCACTACACCAATATCTACACTATAGGTATCACAAGAAATCGCAGCTTACTTATTAGAATAAGATAATTTAAGCATGCATGAATTGATAAGTCTCTCTCTGATTACAATAAAGGCACGGCCAACAAACTATATAATGAATCATTTCCCAAAAAAATATAATTTAATAATAAAAGCTCTAAATATCATAAATATTCGGTACTATGCCCACTAATTGATCCAAAAGGTGTCATAAAGGATTCATATAATTCATCCTCTATCGTGAAAGCAATTTGATATTCATCTAATTCTCTCATCCACACTTGATGATAGTCACTTCTCAAATCAATTTTACAAAATATCACAAAAACTTCATCAAATCAAACATCTCAACCAAATGAGATATTATAAGGCCATTTTATAGCAATTTTATTTATGCTCTATTACTTCAACAAATACACCAAATTCCATTATTCATAAGTGTAAGCAATACTGAAACAGCAAAAGAAACTCCCATGCTCCCTCATACACCACCTTTTAACAAATTATGAATTAATCTCTTAAGCTTTTCATGTACAGTTGGATTCATTATATAGTGATATTAATATTTTTTTAGGAAGCACATCAAAGGTAAATGCCTTGAAAATCAAATAGCAATTCTTTCATATCATCAAGCAAAAGAAGAATCTAAAGCAGAACATCATTCAACATAATAACAGAGCGTCTTTAACCTCCCTCTATTTTAGACAATGCAGAGAATGCTTCTCTTCCAAACCTTTCTTCTTATTTCTCATATTCTTTCGGGATATTTTAATTTTAACTTTGCAAATTCACTTGTACTTTATTACATATAGCTTGTCATTCAAAGAAATTGGTGAAATCCATTACTAAGTCAGAAAAATATTAGCATCAAATTTACATTCAAAAATAAACACTTCAATTTTAATCTTTTTGGTTATGCCATCATCTAATTAAAAATTTTTGCACATATGATTTCCATAAACCTCGTTATTAAACACCCTGCAATATTTATCATGATTATTTCCTTGTCTTCTCCCAATACTGACACAGCTGATTTAATTCATCATTATAATTGAATCCATTTCGATTTAACATACATAAAAATAAATGATTTTCAATTTCTTAAAATGTGTTTTAACCATATTAAATAATATTATCATACAATTAACATTGTTTATTTAATAATTAAACATGAATTGTCAAATTAACTGATATAGAGTTCAACTTTCGACCAACATGTTGACAAAACCTGAAGCTCTAATATCAAACTCAAAATTACTACAACAACAAAAAAAAAAGTGACCAATTTTGCTAATGCGCTAGCCTCATTGCACCTAACTTGCATTTTCGATGATAGCAGACATTTAGATCTTATTAATATCCCACCACATACAGCAACACGTCAAAATATTAGCCTTAAAGTATCTATTATGAGCTGGATTTATTAGTGCAACTTGGCCATGATTTCCAGTTGAGAGATATACATAAACAAATATATAAAAAAAAACACTTGACAGCAAAAAAAAACCACATATTCCTATTAAGAGAGCCAATTTAAGAACACTAACTAAGAAAACAACCATTAATACCTGTTGAGAGATTAAAAACAACAGCAAAAAACAAACTTTCGGTACACTATTTTCATATAGAGAAAAATAGTGACTTAGAATTTCTATGAAAATTTCAGCAGTGGGACGAATCAAATTAAATAGAAAGAGATTTGTTTCTTCTTTGTTCCGTGAATTGAAAAATATGAGCTTAAACTGGTACGTTTAAAAAAATTACAGCAATGGTTTGAAGAGTTATAGGATAACTAGATGCACATTAAGTAGGATATCATATGTTCACTCTTGAAACTCACAGTAAAAAGAGGTTTTGAAGCCCTATCATATGGATGCAGTGACTTCACATCCTGCAGCAAAGGCTGAAAATTTCCCACCTGAAAAAAGCCTATCTGCATTAAGATCTTGCTCATAGAAATATTATATATTCTCCATTCAATATATCTAGAAATGTAGAGAGGAAGATAAAATTTTGCTAAGAGGTTAGTAAATATCGATTTGTAAGCATACCTCGGATGGCTTTCCAATGAAGTATCCATTTGGTAAAAGGTTCAATGTGAAGGACACATCATGCTCTATCAAATTGAACAAAATAATATATGATTAAATATACATGATAGTTTGAATGTGTATCAAACGAGATGAGTAAATACTCCAAAACAGACCTGCCAATTCTGGTGCCTTAGAACCAACAAAGTCATTTGCAGTTTCTGTAGTATCTGCCTGCTCAAAAAAATAAAAAAATAGAAATAAAAACTCATAAATGTGCCTTCACTAAGATCCTTCAACACAAAGGGTAAAGATCCATGTTCATCGTCACAAAAAAAATTAAATAAACAATAATTTCTCTACTTGGAAGCAAAACTAAGCCAAAAGTTCAGCTTTACTGTCAATCATAGCGTAACTCAAAGGACTGCAAGAAAGCCTCCAAAAATGATGCGCCATAAAAAATCCCTTAACAATCAAAAGCCAATTTGAGAAACGGTAAAGGTGAATGTAATGTTAATAACCAGCAATATTTTAAATGCATGAGCATTGAGCAGGGGATTTTAGTTGTTATGAGGCGAGGCGTAAACCTCACGGTATAAAAAAAAAATAAGAAATATAAATATTAAGAGAAAAAAATAAACTATTTGTGCATAATAAAAAAAAATTAAAATCTACCACTAGCAAATTGCAAATATGGAAAAAAAAATTTTGTGATTTATCGTAGCTACAGTGAAATTACTGAACTAATAAAAAATGTGAAACAGTACAAACCTCTAACCAAAATGAATCAGGCTGAGCCTGCGGGAGAGCACGGACGCAAGAAAGAAAAAACTACGGCTGAGGACGCGAGCATGATCTACCAGTTTGCTAGAGAGGAAGCTGGGAGGATCACCTCTGCGTGAAGAAGCCGAGAGGGACGAAGCAAAAGCCTCACGGCAGGATCACCTGCGTGCACGTTGAAGCAAATGAAGCAAACGCTCCGTTTGGAACAAAGTAGACAGCGCGATTGCCTGCTGCGGGAGGAATGAAGCAAATGGCGGCGGGTTCTTTTGTGACTCTACGTGCGGGAGGAAGCAAAGGATGCGGGAGATCCACTACGTGGAAGACCTTAAATCGCATGGATTGAGTAAGTATGAAGAATTAGGGCCTTTTTTTTTCCTTTGTAATTGATTAATAGATGGGGAGTACG